>CM077223.1:34198725-34788725 GCA_039654775.1 Spinibarbus caldwelli
CATTCTCAGGGGTTCCTGCTCTGGTCTTTATGGACTTTTTCCCAAATGACCTTTGTCTCTTAAAGATCTTAGATAACCCTAGAGTCACATACATTAATGCATTAATTAACACAAACTGAGATTGATATATAGTGTGTGGTTTTTATGACTTGCATCCATAATACCTCTCTGGTCATGGCTGTGTTGGGGAGGCACCAGAAGTGTCCGCCTGCCTTGCTCTGATGTTGAGACATCAGGCATGGCCATAGTCTCCACGCTGGCTGAGAGTGAGCGGCTCTGCTCCAGATCAAAGGCCCATTTCCTGCCTAAAAGTCCTTGAGGTCTTGTGAAGTGTCCAGCATCATCAAGCCTGTAGAATGCTGGGTTTCTGATCCCCACTGATCGATCCCCATCACTGTGGGAATCTGTAAGCAGGAACGTATGGCTGGATGATCTGGACATTGCATGCGAGTCGTCCTCATCATCCTCTTCCTCCATAGACTCCTCATGGCTGGGTTGAAAGTCTCTCATCAGAGGCATGGTGGGAGAACTGGCACGTGATGGTTCCCCTGATCCATACATTCCCTTGTCCCTCCATCCAGTGCATAGGTGAGGTAAAGAGAGATGGCATACACCTTCTCTTGAATCGCCACGCTGTATGGGCCACCTGAAACTACAATCTTCTTCCTCTGGGCTTTCCAACATGCATTTGCTCCTGACCTCAAAGGGTCCAACACTCGTCCCTGGTGGCAGCTCCAGGGAAGGACGCTGCCGGCCAGGCCCCAAGCCTCTGAGTAAGGAAGGTGGCATACTACAGTAGTGCTTCGGAGATGGAAGTGCTTGGCTGGGAGCGACACTTCCACCAATGCGGAGACAGCAGCTATGGGACATTTGCTCATGGCGGCATGCAATTGGCTGGCTCTGACCAAGACGGGCCACCTCTTGCTGCTGGTTGTCTGTGGCTGAGAGGAAGTTTAGAGTGTCGACTGCTAAAGCAGACAAGTCCTGCAACTGACCCAGGTGACCGTCTAAAGTGCGCATATTGTCCTGGATGATGCTGATCTTCTCAGCAACCTCAACTAATATTCCAGCCATCTCTTCAGCCCTAGAAAAAAACACCATAGACAAACTTGAATTCATTCCATTGATTACAGGTAAACCAAATCACTTTTAATGGAAATTCAGATGCATATTTTTTATTTACAAAGTTCAATCGACTGATAGATTAACTAAAAAACAAATGATGTAATTTCCTGCTGCATCCAAATGAGGTTTGGGAGATGCACTCACTTGTCAGCTGCGGAGCGAATCCGGATGATTTGACTGCCTTGTTGACTCTCCTTTTTGTCTCTGAAATATCCAGCGACACACTTTTCTTCAAACTCATGCAACTTCTTCAGATCATTAGGGGCCAGGAGTAATTCTGTACGCATACCAACAATACACTTAAATATGTGATAATATTGTGTATAAAAAAGATTTTAAGAAACAACAGAATGCTCTTTTTCTATTGGATCAATCATAAATGTACATTAGTTTTTATGCTAGAAATTGTAAATGTAAAACCTTATTATGTCGTCTCATTTTGTCAATATTCAACTATAGTGCAAATTCTACAATAATTGAATTGGACAGAATTGTAAAATTATAGATTGTGTGTGTAATGTGTGTAAATCGAATCACAAATAATTTCTAACCAAACATGTGCACCACTAGTAAACAGATCTGTTTCTCAGTCAAATTCTGACAAGATCACAATAATCATGCAGCGAAGAATACTAAGCTAATACTAAGCTACTAATATTAATATTTTAATTTAATAGTATAATCATTTAATATTCTTAATGTTTATTGAATACTTGATACTGCTGTTAGATAACATGTTCTTTTTTTGTGTCTTTGTTCTGTCACAACACTTATTGTACAAATTACCTGAACGCCATTGTCATTGTTTAAATTTAATTTGTTCATATTTTACCATTTTTAAATCTTATGAAATAAAGATGTTTCTTAATTTTTTTTTTTGGAAAAGATCTATAAACTGGTATTGGTATCCTCTACTGTTTTTTTGTTTTGTTTTGTTTTTTTTTTTTGTATGGTAACAATCCTGCCAAGTCAATTATGCAAGACACGTCAGTTTTGTAAGACATAAAACAGAGGGCTATGATGGTTCATAAAAAATTCACACACTTACTCAGACCAGTTCTTCCCCGTTTGGATGACTTTCTGTGCTTTTGCCACATTGAGCTGAGACACAATGTTACATGACTGAGAAGGATGAGAGGGGGCGGCAGCCACGGCTTCTCTTGATATGTCATGATGTAACGATAGCGGTTGTATTTCCACAGCTTACGGGATATGGAGCTCATGTCAAAGTAAACATTGCTGTGAAGTAAATAATAATGCAAAGTAGGTTAAACCATCACAAAGCAACCAAGACTCAACAATACATCAACACCAACTCCTGCAACAATCTTCCACTCTGGTTGTCATGGTGCATGTTAGTCCAACAATTCAGCAGACCAAATTATCATCACACCAGGAAACAAATGAAAATATGTGAGCAAATGTCGCTTATGCCAAGTCATAAAGATGAAGATGAAGTGCATACTTGAAGAATGCAATGAGTACATTGACCATGATTATGTACTGAACAAAAAGGTAGACGGCCTGCAGGAAGGGGGTGAGGAAAGCTCCAGGGACACATGTTTCCGGATTACTACATGCTGTCAAAACAAGAAGAGGTGATCACAACAGAATACAGCATAACATAACACATTTTATTAATAATAATAGATAATAGTAATAATAGAGCAGATCATACACAAGACATGAAGACTGAAACAAAACCTGACAACCAAATATTAGGGAAAAGGTTTATTCAAATCAGATTAACTGGCCTGACTGAATGGTGTCCTTTTGTCGTACTCACCATCAATCTCTCCAGCATACACCTCCCCAAAGATCATCCAGTAGGGCTGAAAGACTACATCTCTGAGCAGATTCCAGGACGGATCCTCATTAGGGGACAGGATAGACTTCCTGGATGTGCCAAAACTGACCAGCACAATCGCCATAATGACTACGATATAGAACATGTTGCTCATCTGTGGGAGAATATATACACATTTTAAATTATATTTTCTATTTTTGTGAAATGTATCACAGTATTAGAAAACAACTGATTTTATTAAAAACATAACAGCAAATGTTGCATGTAGACTGTAATTATGTATTGATACATTTAAATTACACACCATCTTAGTGATCATGGTCAGGTATGGTCCTGCATGCTGATTGACAGCAAAAAGGTCCAGAAGCCTGACAGACCAGAAGATGAAATCCAAAGAGTAGACAATGTGACTGGCTAAGCGTGTTTCTTGATGCCACCGTAGGGAGACCCCGACCAGGAACAGGAGGATGCCCATGAAATCATTGATATTCCAGTACTCACTGAACCACACCTTCAACTTCTTAGTGAACTTCCTGGGCTCCAAAACCAACACCTAGAAAACACATCGTAACCATGTGTACCCAGCACTCTCAACACAATATACACTGAACTAGTGAACCCTCTGAACTAGTGGGTTGTGAACCAGTATTAAAGGTATAGCTCACCCAAAAATGAAAATTCTGTCATTAGTTACTCACCTTCATTTCAAACCCATAAGACCTCCATTTATCTTCGGAACACAAATTAAGATATTTAAGATATTTAATGTTATTTATCGTAAACAACAACGTATGCTCTCCTGTGTCAGCTGCGGCACGCGGATACGTTGTCTACGCTTTGATTTGAACGAAAACAACGTATCCAGATTTGTTTTCTTTGCGCACAAAAAGTGAATGAAGGTCTTACAGGTTGGAACGACATGAGGGTGAGTAATTAATGACAGAATTTTCATTTTTGGGTGAACTATCCCTTTAAGTAGCAGGCTTGTTCTGAAAGGGTCATGAACAGCAGAGAAACATGCTAAGTGCAAATAATAAAATGTAACTATTTAAAAGATTAAACATTTCCCATATCTGTTGTCATTGACAACGAACATGATACATGAAATCAAAAAGTACAGTACTGTGGCACAAATTCATCTGTCACTTGTTAACATCAGGAACAAAAGTTTATATGCAAATGAAAATAATATACAACTCCAAAGTATGTTGAAAATATTGAAATATTGTATGCTGAAATAATTGGACTAAGTAAATTCTGTTATTAAGGAACTCCAAATAAATAAATAAAGGCCATTCAGACAAATGTATTTTATGTTTTTTTTTTATGTCTTGAATGTCTTGAGTTATATGTAGTCACTTATGTATTAGACTGCTTTTAAATATTAGCAATATTTTGTTGCTGATTTAAAGGAGAGGACAAAAAATGCTTTTTGTTTTACTTGTTACACTTAATTGTGCTAGAAATATTTTTTACTGTTATTCAGAGATTTTTTAACCAATAAACAATCACTCAAACATATAGTCAGTGGTAGAACTCTGTTAATAATTCCCACAAATGCACTGCTGCTGGGTTCATAGATAACAGAGGATGGGGAGTCAGACAGTGGCATTCTCAGGGTCAAGCTTGAGAACAGCCTAATCAGAAAGAGATAGCACCTTGCTGAAGACCTTTGGAATCCAGCTTGGTAAAGATAAGACTTTTCAAAGACATGCTTTCTTTAATTGCCCTGAACAGCTGCAAAGGGTACTGAGCCAACTTTTCACAGACAAAAGGAGACATCGATGATCTCATACTGTATATTTCTTTTAACTGCTGGAGAGGGGTGTGATTTCAAGGGCACTCACCTCTCGAGCTTTCTCCGCTGCCATGGTCAGGATGTAAGTTATGACCAAGCACTCCTGAATGTTGGGTTTCTCATCCAGCCTCACCAGCACAGTATAAGAGAACATCATGAGGAAACCCAAAAACACCATCTGTGTGGACAAATCAAATCTTCAGAGATGCAAGGTTGAAAAGAGAGGCAGCTGGAGCGAGAGTGTGTGAAAGAATGAAGTAATGTGGAGGTGGAATAAAGGGGAAACCTACTGTATGAAACCAGAATTTGACCACTGGAGCCGTATAGAAGTCATACACCTTTCTGGTCCAAGAACAAAGACACCTGCTCCCTCTCTCCTCATCACCCTGAATCTAGAAAAAGACCACTATTACTGTAAATTACACACTGTGCCATAAGAAGTCAAAGACTGTGTAGTGTGTTATAGGCTGGCAGCAGTGTTTATAACGGAAAGTAGAGAGGCAACAACTTAATTTTTCAGAAGCATGTCTACTTTAGACTTGTTTTCAAAATAGTGCAGCTTTTTACAGTAACAAGTAACTTTTTTCAACAAGTAGTGATGTAGCTACATTTCTGTTAATTTCAAATTAAATTGCACACATGAGTTGAGGATAAAAGCAAATTCTTCTTCATACCAATGACGATAACTATAACAAAACCCATATTGTATTATATCGTTATTAAACTAAAGTAAGTAAAGTTATTCAAAAATATAACTTTTAATAATCATTCCAATTTTGAGGTCCACCCAACAACTACAACACAGAGAAACAATATCTTTGGAATCGACCCGACTTTAAAGAGTGAGCATTTAAAGCATGAGATGACAAAACTGCATCACACACTTAAATAAAAACGGAAGTTTTCATCTGTTGGTGCAGATGCTAATATAGTTATCGCTACAGTTATTTTTATATTTAACATTCTCGGTGTGAATGGCCCTCTGGTGAATCGGTTGAATCTATTTGGACAGTTCAGGCAACTGATTCGCCAAGTCCCTTGGTACAGAAATCCTTGCTCTCCATTTTATGCCTTATAGAATAGCTATATAGAATATAGAATAGAATATAAAATATGTATACGCTTAAAATATATATAAAATATATGTATAACACCATATAAAAAGTTTCTCAGGAAAATGCAATACTTTTGCATGAAAATGCAAATGTTTTTCCAACGAATGCACAATTTCTTAAAGGAAAGCAATGCCTTTGTGTGAGGACACAAAGTTTTTTGGGGGGAGACAATACTTTTCCAAGACAACACAAAAACATTTTACCTCCCATCTCATATTTTTCCATCACCATGTCCCAGTGGGGCTCCATTGATAGCTACCTATTGTAGCTACTTGCCTTTTCTTCAAAAGTGTAGTTTGATTCATAAACAAAGGACTCAAAAAGAGTGAGTGGTCAGTTTGAATCAGTCCAACAAAGTAAATGGGTTTACATGCTACAGACACATAATTAGTGTGTAGTGTGTTAGCAGAACCGTGAATGTTTGTTGAAGTGTGTGTAGTGTCTGTCTAGATTCCTTACTGCATTTGCTGCCCCTTCTTGCTCGGATGCCCCAGGGCTTCCTGGGTCCCACCCAAACTGCAAGGCTTCCTGGGGCTGAGGAACATGGGACATCTCTGCCTGACTCTTAAACTCTAGCATCTGAATGGCCACAGGCATCAGGATACTGGCAATAATCTGGAGAGAAAGGATGTGGTTTTGGACAAAAAAAAAAATCTGGGTCACAAATGTGCTGTTAAATGTTAAATGTCCAGAGAAAGAAAATGAAAAAAGTTAAATTTTTGACACATGGCAGTCAGCTTCACAAATATGAAATGTAAGATATTTGTGTCATTTCTGTTTTGCTTCCGGGAAAGTTGACGGATGAGTCATTTCTTATTTTTATTTTGGCCTCTTTGTTGTGTAATTACAGCAGAGAATTTCTGGAATTTCTGCAGTGAAAGAGGAGAATGGGATCGAAGCATGTTGCAGGTAAGACTTAAACCTGCATTTTTCATGCAAGCACCACAGTCCAACGTGTTTGGATGCACTTCTGCTGCTGATAATAGCATGCATAAGTAAATTATGCATTCATATTTGAGAAATATGACTATATTCCTGATTAAACAAGTCTGTAATGTAGCTAACAAAATGGTGATGTTTATAATTCAACAACACCCCAAATACTAAACCTTTAAAAGCAACCAAATTCAACAGATAATTACCCATTCTGCAGCTTTGTGACTGCAGAAAGTAAATGACAACTAATTAAAAATACCAATGTCCAACTACTAAAAAAGAGTGGTTCGTATTAGCTATGATGTAGAAGAAGAGGATTTTAAAGTAAGTTACACTTTTTAAACAATCGTCAAGCATCTCAATTCAACACACCTTGAACCAGGAGTTCTTGCTCAAGTTGAGCCGGCCCATCCACAGGTCTGTGAGGAGCATCTGAGTGCAGTTGTGAGCCACAAAGGGCCTGAGTCTTGAGGAGACAGCCATTTGCAGACAGGTGAAGTTACTCCAGTCCTTCATCTCCCAGGTCAGCAGCTTCATCGCCATGCGTTCATTCTTTCTGAAAGCCTGATCCAAGAGATCCACAGCCAATTGTCCGAACTCTCTAAAAGATCAATACAATCACATTGAATTGTTTTAACAACTTTAACAACTTCTTCTTTATCACTAGACAAGTTCCAAACTCAAAATCTTTAAACACATCTAAATCTTTCAAGTTACTTCTAATCCAATGAAATCTCAATTAAGCAACTTTTTAACTATGGTGGCCCAGTAGTGCACAACACAACGAAATCGCAACAATACAACGCGTAGGACTAATTTCATTGTGTTGTGCTAATTTCGCTGTGTTGTGCTAATTTCGTTTGTGTTGTGCTAAAATCATTGTGTTGCTGCTATTTTCTATTGTGTTGTGCTAATTTAGTTGTGCTGCAACTAGTTTCTGTTGTGTTGCGGCTTATTTCCATTGTGTTGTGCTAATTTTGTTGTGTTGTAGCTTGTTTCCGTTGTGTTGCAACTTGTTTCCATTGTGTCAGTTGTGATGTGCCAATTTCGTTGTGTTGTGATTTGTTTCTATTGTGTTGTGCTAATTTCGTTGTGATTTGTTTCCATTGTGTTGTGGCTTGTTTCCGTTGTGTTGTGCCAATTTCGTTGTGGCTTGTTTCCACTGTGTTGTGCTAATTTTGCTGTCTTGTGGCTTGTTTCCGTAATGTTGGGACTTGTTTCCATTGTGTTGCGACTTGTTTCCATTGTGTTGTGACTTGTTTCCATTGTGTTGTGGCTTGTTTCTGTTGTGTTGTGACTATTTTCCATTGTGTTGTGGCTTGTTTCCATTGTGTTGTGCTAATTTCGTTGTGTTTTGGCTTGTTTCCTTTGTGTTGTGGCTGGTTTCTGTTGTGTTGCGACTTGTTTCCATTGTGTTGAAACTTGTTTCCATTGTGTTGTGGCTTGTTTCCATTGTGTTGAGACTTGTTTCCAGTGTGTTGTGGCTTGTTTCCATTGTGTTGTGCTAATTTCATTGTCTTGTGGCTTATTTTCATTGTGTTGTGCTAATTTCGTTGTGTTGTGGCTTGTTTCCATTGTGTTGCGACTTGTTTCCATTGTGTTGCAACTTGTTTCCATTGTGTTGCAACTTGTTTCCATTGTGTTGTGGCTTGTTTCCGATGTGTTGCAACTTGTTTCCACTGTTGTGCTAATTTCATTGTCTTGTGGCTTGTTTCCTTTGTGTTGTGCTGATTTCGCTGTGTTGCGGCTTGTTTCCATTGTGTTGTGCTGATTTCACTGTGTTGTGGCTTGTTTCCGTTGTGTTGCGACTTGTTTCCATTGTGTTGCGACTTGTATCCATTGTGTTGTGCTAATTTCATTGTGTTGCGGCTTGTTTCCATTGTGTTACAGCTTGTTTCCATTGTGTTGTGCTAATTTCGTTGTCTTGTGGCTTGTTTCCATTGTTTTGTGCTAATTTCATTGTGTTGTGGCTTGTTTCCTTTGTGTTGTGGCTTGTTTCCATTGTGTTGCGGCTTGTTTCCATGGTGTTGTGGCTTGTTTCCGATGTGTTGCAACTTGTTTCCACTGTGTTGTGCTGATTTCGCTCTGTTGTGGCTTGCTTCCTTTGTGTTGTGCTGATTTCACTGTCCTGTGGCTTGTTTCCATTGTGTTGTGACTTGTTTCCATTGTGTTGCGGCTTGTTTCCATGGTGTTGTGGCTTGTTTCCGATGTGTTGCAACTTGTTTCCACTGTGTTGTGCTGATTTCGCTCTGTTGTGGCTTGCTTCCTTTGTGTTGTGCTGATTTCACTGTCCTGTGGCTTGTTTCCATTGTGTTGTGACTTGTTTCCATTGTGTTGCAACTTGTTTCCATTGTGTTGCGACTTGTTTCCATTGTGTTGTGGCTTGTTTCCGATGTGTTGCAACTTGTTTCCACTGTGTTGTGCTAATTTCATTGTGTTGTGGCTTGTTCCCTTTGTGTTGTGCTAATTTCACTGTGTTGCGGCTTGTTTCCATTGTGTTGCGGCTAGTTTCCATTGTGTTGCGGCTTGTTTCCATTGTGTTGTGGCTTGTTTCCATTGTGTTGCGGCTTGTTTCCATTGTGTTGTGCTAATTTCATTGTCTTGTGGCTTGTTTCCATTGTTTTGTGCAAATTTCATTGTGTTGTGGCTAGTTTCCTTTGTGTTGTGGCCTGTTTCCTTTGTGTTGTGGCTTGTTTCCATTGTGTTGCGGCTTGTTTCCATTGTGTTGTGGCTTGTTTCCATTGTGTTGTGGCTTGTTTCCATTTCTTTGTGCTAATTTCATTGTGTTGTGGCTTGTTTCCTTTGTGTTGTGGCTTGTTTCCATTGTGTTGTGGCTTGTTTCCATTGTGTTGTGCTAATTTCGTTGTCTTGTGGCTTGTTTCCATTGTTTTGTGCTAATTTCATTGTGTTGTGGCTTGTTTCCTTTGTGTTGTGGCTTGTTTCCATTGTGTTGCGGCTTGTTTCCGTTGTGTTGTGCTAATTTCATTGTGTTGTGGCTTGTATCCATTGTGTTGCGACTTGTTTCCATTGTGTTGCGGCTTGTTTCCGTTGTGTTGTGCTAATTTCATTGTGCTGTGGCTTGTATCCATTGTGTTGCGACTTGTTTCCATTGCGTTGCGGCTTGTTTCCGTTGTGTTGTGCTAATTTCATTGTGCTGTGGCTTGTATCCATTGTGTTGCGACTTGTTTCCATTGTGTTTCCTCTTGTTGCCGTTGTGTTGCATCTAGTTTCTGTTGTGTTGTGGCTTGTTTCCAATGTGTTTTGAAGATGTTGTATTGTGCACTATTGGGCCACCATATTTAGCACGTTGTTTGTATTACAAGCTTTAGAGTGAAGAAAAACACAAACTGACAGAGAGTTCTTCTTCAGCTCCTCGGCCATGCTGTCACCCATATTGCTCTCTCTGGCTTCCACCGACATAGCACGGTAAAGCTTGCAGGCCACAACTGCCCTGGCCATTGCCTGCTCTCCATGCTGCCACAAGAACATCGCCATCTCTTGCCGATGCTTGAGCACTGCCCACACAAACAGGTCATTAAAAGTGCATACAAACTCGGGGCTCGGGTTTGACTTGACATCCTGATGCGCTACCGCACCCTCCTGCAAAGAAACAATTCTGGGTGTTTTTAATAAATGAAATGATTGTGAAAATATTCGTAAGCATATGACTCAATGCTGCGGCTGTGAACAGAATGGAGATGTTGAAAGAACCTGGTGTCTGCACGGCCGAGCAGTTCTGTGGAAATGGGAGTGAGATGGGGAGGTCTCTGGAGTTGGAACTGCTTTCCTGGCTTTGCTGAAAGGGCTGGACCTCTCCTTACCACCTTCCTATCCCAGATCAAAAAGCTCATTAAATTAAGTTCAATAATGTCTAAAAGAAATGGAACCTCAAAACACAGAAATGCATGGATTATTATCTAAATGAATGGGAAAGAAAGCAGACCTTAGCTGGGTTATGGAAGCGACTGTACATGGCTCTGAAGCTCTTGCGTGTATATGTGCTTCGATAAGCTCCGCCAATTAGGTATTCAATCATCATTCCAACGTCGATTAAAGATATCCTATAAACAGCAGGCAGACGAGTCTACAAAAACACAGAAAATGCTTATGGACCCCTTGGTGGATTGACATATGGAGCATTTTAACCCTGGCCTTCAATAACGATATGTAATATATAATATATTTTGGGGTCAGTAAAGCTTTAGTTTGGAGTCAGAGTAAGATTATTTTATTTTTCTGAAAGGAGTCTCCAATGCTCACCAAGGCTCCATTTTGTTTTAAAAATCCAACAAAAAGAGTAATATTATAAAATACAGTAAACTTATAATATTTTTACAATTAAAAATAAAAGTTTTCTTTTGTAATATACAGTAGTCAACATTTGAAGTGGATCAAAAAAGTTCATCAAAGTTGTCCTAAGACAAGAACGTATTTTGGTTTTAGGTTTTAGGACAACTTTGATGAAAGGTTTTGATCCACTTCAAATGTTGACTAGTGTAGTTTAAATTGTAATTTATTTCTGTGAGAATTACTCTAGACTTCAGTGTCATGTGATCCTTTAGAAATCATTGTAATATGCTGATTTAATGTTCAGTTAAGTAAGTTAATTAATTATGTTAATATTGTATTTTTGTTTAAAGCACATTTAAATTCTTTTTCACAAAAATTCAAACAGTAATTGTCTGACTTCTTGCTGACAATTCACACAATGAAGAACAGAAATAACTTCAAGGTTGCACTTTACACAAACCTGTTTGGCATCCTCAATGATGTGTCGAAGGAAATGATCTGAGGATCCTTTATGCTGGAAAATACAAATGATTTATTGTAAGAAGTACCAGAGATATTCACTCGTATGAGAGATAAGTGGTGAATGGGTATTACTATATTGTAGAGCTGTTCCAGACGAGAAATTGTCAAGAAGCGGCTCATGGTCATGCCGTTCTCAATCAGCAGCTTCACAAAACTGACACGATCCATTACCAATGCATCCAACATGGTCTGCTCCAGAGATCCCACCTACCAAATCCAGCACTGGTTTATACACATCTGCTCTAACTCATAAATGCCTTAATCCTGTCCGTAAAATCATAACTGTACCTTCCATTGTTGTCCGTACACCAGAATGTTGTCCTTTGCCACATCAGCTCTGTCCCAGGCCAATGTGATGTTTAGCTGCTCCTCAGGGGAAGCTCTGGTACCTGTATTTTCATTTTTTGGATGAACAACCACATTAATCCAATATTTAATTAATATGATAACAATATTACATACCTCTCAGTGATGTAGTCAGGATTGCAGCATCTGCCTCTTGAAGGTCCTCAGATTCAGAGTCAAAAATGGTGATCTAAAATTAAAAATCATCAAAGTATGACCTCATTAAAGAAATCAGACCATAAAGAAAATGAATTTTAACCAATACAGATGGCCAGCATTAAAACAGATTTGCAAACTAGTGGCACTGCTGTGGTGTTATGTTTAATATAGCCAGCAGTTATTTCTTTTGTTTGGTATTAGTATGAAACCACCAGAATCCCATGCCAATATATAAATGCATGTAACTCTATAAGACACCCAGAGGAGATGTTCTTCTCTTAACATGCCTTTGGCATTTCGTCTTCACATGAGTGATTCATACCCAATCAAAGAATCTGTGTGCCTGGGGACCAAATTAATCCCTTCTACTCGATTAATATGGAAATACGTTTCATGCGCCATCATTCCAATTACTCTGTTCTCTCTCAGTTTAGAAGCTCAGAGATGTGGGATGGGTGTGGTAAACTACAACATTCCGTTTGATGGAGGCTTAGCATCAGAGCTTTCGGCGTAGTGACAGAGACCGATACACAGCAGGCATCTTATCACACAAAACAACCAGTGTTTACCGCCAAGGAGGAGGAGAAAGGAAGAAGACAGAAGAAGAGGAAACAGCCAGAGAAATGCAGACGGGGATTTGAATATGTTGCACTAGGTTCACAGCTTTGAGGACAAGAACTTTGCTGATGAGTGAGGAGTTTGAGATTAAGTTAGGACTGACTGGTGTTTCCCGAACTGATGATTAGAATCTACAAACTGATCTGCATCTCCTGAAACCATGAGAGCGGAAATGCCTTTTAACCATTTTAATTTTAGTTTCCGTTTTGGTTTTAGTTAACTATATTAACCCTGGTGAGCACATAATTAAAAAGATCCAATCATTCGTCATTTATCTATACAGAAAATGTACAGTCAGTCATAATAAATAAATAAACACTGTACTGCAAAAAAAAAAAAAAGCTTTTCTTACTTAGATTTTTGTCTTGTTTTCAGCCAAAATATCTAAAAGTTCTTAAATCAAGAAGGATTTTCTAGACAAGTAAAAATTATTGTCTTGTTTTCAGAAAAAACAAGTCAAATTTAAGTGAGTTTTTGCTTAGAACAAGCAAAATAATCTGCCAATGGGGTAAGCAAAATAATCTTATTTCAAACAGAAAACAAGATTATTTTGCTTACCCCATTGGCAGATTATTTTGCTTGTTTCAAGCAAAAACTCACTTAATTTGACAACTTAATTTGTCATAATTGACCAATCAGAGTCATGTGTTCCAACGAGATGTAAAAAAAAGGTTATTTAACTTACAAGCTCTCTATATTCCATACATTCCATGAGTATGCTGAGAAGTTCAGAGGCCTCTTGTCTGTCCACAACAAACATTTCCTGAATCCTCAGCAGGACATCCTCCTTAATATCTGAGTCCAACTTTCTATGACAAACATACGATACATGCATAAAGAAACAGGTCAAACTATTCAATATAACAGAACCCAAACATTATTTGAGTTCATAGACACTTATGTGAGACATACCTTTCTACAGCCGTTTGTTTGTGTATTAAAGCCAGCAGGTCTGCAGCTCTGCCTGTTCCCTCAAACACCAGCACCGGCACAGGGGAACTTCTGCGCACATACTCCAGCACCACTGAGAGGATGGCAGGACCCCCTTCTACTACAACACACACTAAAGGCACATGCTGAGGCAGCCCTAAAATCGATACACATGCATATATACATCAGACATGCACATATCTTTTAACTCAAAAGACATTTGACATTTGTAAGAAAACACTTACTAGGGTGGATTTTCTGAAAGTGTATATGCCTTTCTAGCCTTTTCCTCAAGTCTATTTGACAACCTGATTTACCCATGGTCCCATCATCAACTAACAGGAAGTGTGAATGCATGCCGTTCAGGCTGGCACGTTTACTCAGAGGATTACCTAGAGCCTGGTAGTGCCTCAAAACCTAGGACAATAAACCCCAACATCAGTATAGCAGAACCAAAACAAAATGCAGAAAATACATATAATATAATACACAAAATAAACCAGTACACATAATAATTGAACAAAACAACAAT
Organism: Spinibarbus caldwelli; assembly: GCA_039654775.1. Lineage (NCBI taxonomy): Eukaryota > Metazoa > Chordata > Actinopteri > Cypriniformes > Cyprinidae > Spinibarbus > Spinibarbus caldwelli. The sequence goes on from CM077223.1 coordinate 34,212,903, forward strand.
TAATAAATTGTTAATGTCACAGATTTACTGCAGTGGTCCAGAAATGCATAATCTTAAATGCATTATTTGTTTTATATCATCACATTTCTTTGTTTTGAATTTCTCAAAATCTAGGTTTAAACGATTTAGAATTCTGACTTTGAATCCCGCTCAACTCAGATCCCACTGTACATTGTAATGTAATTCAATAACGTAGTGTAGAAATGAAAACTCACATCCCGGCCAATAAGGTCACTGTTATTCTCAATAATGCCCCAGGGTGTGATCCCGACAACATTCCTCTTCCTGTGGTCATGTGACCCATACACTTTTACAGCATCACCAACATACTTAGACACACCTGAATGCAAGGAGAAAGAAGGTCCAATGTTGTTACTATTACTACTAAAACTATTAAAAATATTTTTTGGTAATTGAAATAAAAAGCTGAAATAAAATAAAATCTAAAAATAAGATGAAAACTTTAACTTAAGATACGTAATTGAAATGAGAAATACTGCCTTGGCAAGTAAGTGAAATCAATACATTTTTAAGTACACGAAATACTGCAATATACTGTATGTATTATATATATATATATATATATATATATATATATATATATAGCACATATAGATTCCAAAAAAAGAAAAAAAAAAGGAAAAAATGAATACAAATGAAAGAAAACAAACAACAAAATTTCTAAAACTTAAAAATATGAAAACAGAAAATTTTAAAAAATAAAAGCCCATTTAAAATATTAATAAATGCTACAAGATATAAATAATACTAAAATAACTGTGATAAGGTCATAATGATATGAAAGAAGTTACATGTACTGTGCTTCACTAGAAAACAGTGTGATAGCAAAAACAAGACATTTAAAGTATATGCATCCAGCCACAAACACAAACCCGTATTGATCCCGTCAGTCAGTATCCACGCTCCAGTGCTCTCTGCAGCTGTGATGAGCCCTATGCTGAAAGCCTGGCACACCCGTGGAGACAGAGGGAAGTTGTCTGACCCTCCATGCACAGAGATCACCAACTTGGGCATCTCCATGTGCCATTCTCTCAGCATCAGTTGGACCAGGAGCTCAGGTGGAGTGTCACAGGAAAGACGCACATACTGTAGAGAAAATAGCACTTTACTGTATGAACTATGCACAATTCTATATTATAAATACACTGTTAATAGATATAAACACATCTGCCTGATAAGTTTTTCCTCCTTGTAAGCACCAACCTTGGCACGACATGTGCGCTTTGTGCTGCCCTGGAAGTCCAGTGATCCGAAAGCATCAGTGGGGCTGACGCTGGTGTGTTGCAGCACTGACCACTCCTCCTCATCAGGACCAGGGCCATGTCCCAGCAAGCCAGAGTACGGACCCACATGCTCCACGATCAGCCTCCCACAGCAACATCTGTGGAAAGAGATGAAATGAGCCAAGCTGAATGAGAATAGAAGAGAGAATAGAAGGTTTGGAAGCTTGTTTCCATCACGGAATTTAAAAAAAATGAGGTAATTGAGGTAATGAGGTAAAATGACTTTTTGTGTCACAATTCAGACTCGGATTCTCACAATTCTGAAAAAGAAGTCAGAATGGCACAAATCTTGCAATTCTGACTTTTTTCTCAGAATTCTGTGTTTACATATTGCAATTCTGTTTTTTTATCACCATGGATAAAAAAGGAAAAAAGGTAACTGCAACTTTTTTATCTCAAGTCTGATTTCTTTTTTTCAGAATTGCAAGAAAAAGGTCAGAGTTATGAGATATAAACTCTTATTTTACCTCATCTTTAAACCTCAAGTTTTTTCCAGTCACGATTACTCAATATGGAGTTAAAAATTATTTTATAGAGATCACACTCACAAAGAGAAACATCTATACAATGAAATATCTTATGGCTGAGTATGACTAGAAAATATTTAACTATTTAACTGACAATCAAATGCCCTGATTTTACCATGATTTTACCAAGAATTCCCATGACTTTTACAGATTTGAATACCACAGTTTAAAAAGGTTCATGACTGTGAGCTTTATGCACAAAAATGATTAAAATGAGAAAACATTTTCATGGTAATAAATAGAGGATGAATGTACTTATGATCAAAAAATAATACCTTACTAAGCTTTGGCACACTTGACACACTGGATAACACCTGCAATAAGCAAAAGCTGCAATTCACATGGGTCCTTTAAGACAAAATGAATAAACTCACATTATCATTGCTAAAAGATTATATGCAGATATGACGACCAAGATTATTAAGCACACCTGTGATGATCACGTGAGACTGGCAGAAATTTCACACATTCTCTCTTGGAAAAAGTGGCCTGGATCCAGCTGCGTCTAGACTGAAGGGAAAACAGCTGTATAAGGTTTGTTATACTATAGGCCTACTTTAATGAGCCAAGATAACCACAGCATTGCTGTTATTGTTATTTAAAACTAAAAATCTTTTTTGTTAACTGATATAAATTTAAACATATATATTTAGAACATATATTAAAAATAAAGTAAAATAAATAAAGTATTAAAAATGACCAAAAAATAACAAAATTACTAAAACTACAATGAAAATTGAAATTAATTAAATTAATTCATAATTTTAATAAATACTAGTATATAAATAATGCTAAAATAACCCAGATGTGGTCATAAAGAATTACAGATACACATAAACTTTCTTAGGGCATCTTTTACACATCAGAGTTAAGGCTGTTCAAAATGTTTAAAGAGGTAATGTCATAAAAACCAGATTAAATAATGACCCACTTTAGCTTATAGTATCAGCGTATACAGTTATAACTGCTGTGTAAATGCATTTATTACACCTCTAAGCACCATTAAACAGTCTATGTAAAGACATCTAAATAGAAGTCACTTCAGAAGCACCTTTACAGATGTAGCCTACATACACTCTTATATTTTGTGTATGTGTGCGCGCGCACGTAATGCAACATACCATTTCTCCTCAAATCTCCTTCACAGCTGAGTGAGTCAGTCATGAATACTTTGATAGCCTTTTCAGCCTTGCAGATTTTGCCAGATAAAAAACAATGCATTAGTGTGAGGTGGAAAATTACGTCTATACATCCTTTTCCGGGAATTATTAGGTGAAAATACAAGACACAGATGAGAAACAATATTCCTAGCTTAAGATAACGCCATCTAGCCGACCAAAACAAATAAAAGGGTGGAGGGCGAACTCACTAAAAACAGAGACTGAAACATACAGTACTTTGACTTACTGTACTACAACCTGAAGAGCCACATCTGTTCAGAAATAGATAAGTGCATTTGAACGAAAAGAGGTCGCAAACACTGCTGTGACTACGCATGCAAAACAACAGTGCTGTGGAATGGAGAATGAGATAGCCTAACTTAACTTAAACACAAGTTTAAACATGTCTTGGAGTAAAGCCCTGTAGGATACAACTTTTCGTTTCATACTAAGTTAGATACGCTAAGTTAGATACGCATACGCTCATGCTCTGCCTAGCTGTTTAATTACCTTTGTAATAGCGTTGTTTTCTCAGTCATGTTTTCCATATATTCAGCGGATTCTTATTCCTGCATTAAACGTGTAAAATAGCAGAGATGCGATCAGCTAGGAAGTGGGTGGTCTCTTCCAAGGGCTGTGAAGTGTCGAGTGTGGACACGCAACTGGAGCTTCAGTGCGAACTTGTGTTTCGTTCTGGGAAGCTCGTGCTTATTCAAGAGACCAATAGTAGTTGCATAACAAATGTAACTTCATTCTTCACATTCTTCCTGTGGTAATTTCGAAATGTTTCTCAGATGCTATGAGATTGTATTGTATGGAGAAGCATTTTTTTCTCGCTTAAAGTCTTATATCACTTTGCATTTGTTTCAAAAGCAGCGAAGCGAAAAGGGAAAGTAATGTTCATGAATGACTGACTAAATGAGCGCAGGCGGTTCAAGTTAGTTAAGGAGGAGCGCAAATAATGAAAAGACCGACGATCAGCCAGACCTCAATCACGAGATCCTATCTTTACAAACAAACAATGTTTAGTTATGAAAATGTTCATTTCTGCATAATAATCAGCAAACATAGCTGCAAATAGCAGTTAATGGAGTTATTTGCACATAAGCTCACGATTACTCGATACTGATTAAAATGATACTGTTACTAGTAAGATCATTTGTTAACACCAGATGCATTAGTTGTATGTACGGTCAGTTATTTCCCACTGTTTACAGCGCCTTCTTCTGTCAAAAACCTGATGTAACATTGTATGCTTCCGACAGGCCCAACCGAGTTTACTGACAATTTGACTTTGTTAATCTTATCTAATATCTTGTGAAATCAAATTAGCTGATGGCTGCCATTATTTTTAAATATGTAGTTGTTCTCGTATATCAGTTTATATTAAACCCATGGCAAAAAATATTTATATTATGTCGATCATGCCAACAGTTGCCAACATACATTTTTATTTACTTATCGTATTCAGGAATTATAGCAAAAATAGTTTGCTATAAAATAGATTTTCACAAAAAAATGATGAGTTTTTCTACTTTACATAGCAGTAACATTCTTTAACAGCATATATACAAATATATTAAAATAAAATATGTAATAATTACAAAAAAATTCTAACCTGTCATCAGAGATGTGGAGCTTGATTCTCACATGCTTCCATTTCTGATTTTATTTCTATAGGTCAACCAAAAAAAAACACAATTTTTTTTTCGTCTTCTTTGTCCTTGAGGTTAAAGCATGTCTCTGAATTACTGAGTTACATTAGATAAAGTACTAACAAGACATTATTTTAATTTTTTATGTACATCCCATTTCAACATATTCCCAGAGGAGCACCCAAATAGGACAAAGTATCAAAACTTGGCTTACCAATGCAGCATTTTACGTGCATGCTTATTTTAGCTTAGCAGATGAGCAGGACTATCTCTACACGCTGATCACTGGCGATGTAATCTCCTGATAAAGTAGGCATGTTCTCAGCCCTTATTCCCTCCTAGACCAAAGGTCATGAGCACCTGACACAACAGCGTGGAGACATTTCACTTCCTTTGGGTGATGAATGGGTAAAGAAATCACACACTGTATTTCACAGTAGTTCTTTACCTCTTAAAAGGAAGAATAATGAAATCAGACAGCTCACCAAGGATATTGCAAGCCAATATCAGTATAAAAAATACATTTTATTGCTATTGAGCAATTTCAAAAACACTGCAATTACGCCACTGGAACATTCAAAGCACTTGCTGTATCTACTAAGATCAGAAGTACCACATACTGTTGTCAAAATAATAATGCTGTTCAGAGAAAAAGAACAAGGCCCTAAGTTTACAAAAACGAAACACCTAAAGAATAAATGCGGCTAATACCCTCTGAACAACATAAACATAAAAAGGCTCAGTTCAAGCAAAAGAACATACACTTGCTTTCACAGCTATACTGAAAAAAAACAAAAAAAAAAAAACACGATTAGTCCAATATGCTTACACACTTCTGAACACTTGACCTCTCTAGGACAGGAATATGAGGTCATGTGACCATCATGTATTTCTACCAGAATGGAGGCCTTCACACTGTTCACAGCACAAGGCTTTGTTTATATGTTCATCATCTAGTGCAGACTAGGGGGAATCATTTCGTCATATCCAGTCAGGTAATTTGGCAACACCTCGACAACATCTTAACAAGAATGTCACTGTGCATTGGGGATCTCTCCTCATGTTTCCATCGCCTCCAAGTCTTTGGTGGAAGAGGCTATGTGGGACCCAGCAGAGGGTTCAGTCTCCAGGAGAGAGAGATCCAGCTCAGGCAGTGGAACCCGCCAGAACTGGAAGGAATTGAACAGAGAGAGGTCCTCATCTGTGTGCATCACCTAGTGGGATACAAGCAGAGCTGCGTTTACTACAGCAACAACCTGCACCTGACGGGAGATGTTTAATAGAAAATGCTTAAACCTGAAGTACCTTAAAGTTTAATAGACTTTACAAAATTAATAAAAATTAATAGTAGCATTTAAAAGAAACAAAAAATTAGTCGGGCCAGACAGAATGACAGATAACGAGACAGAATGATAAAACGATAGATAGAATGATAGAACAATAGATAGACAGATAATGAAACATTAAGAAACACATAACCCATATGAACATGCATATACATGTATAAGATACAGCATATATAAACATATATAAACCTACAAATAGCTAACAGTCTGACTATACATACACTTGATAGATAGATAGGTAGGTAGATAGATAGATAGACAGATAGATAGATAGATAGATAGACAGATAGATAGATAGATAGATAGATAGATAGACATAAAACATTAAGAAATATATAAACACATAACACATGAACAAACATATACCTACCTATAACATAAAGCGTATAAACATTACATAACCTACAGGTGCATCTCAATAAATTAGAATATTGTGGAAAAGTTCATTTATTTCAGTAATTCAACTCAAATTGTGAAACTCTTGTATTAAATAAATTCAATGCAGACAGACTGAAGTAGTTTAAGTCTTTGGTTCTTTTAATTGTGATGATTTTGGCTCACAATTTAACAAAAACCCACCAATTCACTATCTCAAATTAGAATATGGTAACATGCCAGTCAGCTAATCAACTCAAAACACCTGCAAAGGTTTCCTGAGCCTTCAAAATGGTCTCTCAGTTTGGTTCACTAGGCTACACAATCATGGGCAAGACTGCTGATCTGACAGTTGTCCAGAAGACAATCATTGACACCCTTCACAAGGAGGGTAAGCCACAAACATTCATTGCCAAAGAAGCTGGCTGTTCACAGAGTGCTGTATCCAAGCATGTTAACAGAAAGTTGAGTGGAAGGAAAAGATGCACAACCAACCGAGAGAACCGCAGCCTTATGAGGATTGTCAAGCAAAATCGATTCAAGAATTTGGGTGAACTTCACAAGGAATGGACTGAGGCTGCGGTCAAGGCATCAAGAGCCACCACACACAGACGTGTCAAGGAATTTGGCTACAGTTGTCGTATTCCTCTTGTTAAGCCACTCCTGAACCACAGACAACATCAGAGGCGTCTTACCTGGGCTAAGGAGAAGAAGAACTGGACTGTTGCCCAGTGGTCCAAAGTCCTCTTTTCAGATGAGAGCAAGTTTTGTATTTCATTTAGAAAACAAGGTCCTAGAGTCTGGAGGAAGGATGGAGAAGCTCATAGCCCAAGTTGCTTGAAGTCCAGTGTTAAGTTTCCACAGTCTGTGATGATTTGGGGTGCAGTGTCATCTGCTGGTGTTGGTCCATTGTATTTTTTGAAAACCAAAGTCACTGCACCCGTTTACCAAGAAATTTTGGAGCACTTCATGCTTCCTTCTGCTGACCAGCTTTTTAAAGATGCTGATTTCATTTTCCAGCAGGATTTGGCACCTGCCCACACTGCCAAAAGCACCAAAAGTTGGTTAAATGACCATGGTGCTGGTGTGCATGACTGGCCAGAAAACTCACCAGACCTGAACCCCATAGAGAATCTATGGGATATTGTCAAGAGGAAAATGAGAAACAAGAGACCAGAAAATGAAGATGAGCTGAAGGCCACTGTCAAAGAAACCTGGGCTTCCATACCACCTCAGCAGTGCCACAAACTGATCACCTCCATGCCACGCCGAATTGAGGCAGTAATTAAAGCAAAAGGAGCCCCTACCAAGTATTGAGTACATATACAGTAAATGAACATACTTTCCAGAAGACCAACAATTCACTAAAAATGGTTTTTTTTAATTTTTTTTATTGGTCTTATGAAGTATTCTAATTTGTTGAGATAGTGAATTGGTGGGTTTTTGTTAAATGTGAACCAAAATCATCACAATTAAAAGAACCAAAGACTTAAACTACTTCAGTCTGTGTGCACTGAATTTATTTAATACACGAGTTTCACAATTTGAGTTGAATTACTGAAATAAATGAACTTTTCCGAGACATTCTAATTTATTGAGATGCACCTGTATATAAACCTACACGTAGTTTACAGTCTGACTATACATATAATGATAGATAGATAGATAGATAGACTGATAACATATTGGTCATGTACTGCCACCTAATGTTCATGTACAAGCATTGCACATTATCCTGCCTGACGCCACACAGTAACACGAGTTTGCGCTCAGGTGCTCGTGCTTGTTTGTGTGAAGCTTTACCTTGTCTCCTGCAGTAATGTTATTTTCTTCGTCTGTCTGTTTGTTTGATTGCGTCTGAAGCGCGCGAGCTGCCCGTCGCGTCACAGGTCTAGCCCCATCCTCGAATGTTCCAGACTCGCACGTGCTCCTGATTGCAGACACTTTTCTCGGTAGTTTATCTGTATCCAGTGAATCTTCGAGACAGCTCGGTCTTTTCCTGCAGCGCTGTCCAGCCAGCGTTAATAACGAGGATGGAATTGCGTTCGCGTTCACGTTCACGCCTCCGACCGGTTTTTCGTTGTCGGAGAGAGAACGAAAACATCTTTTATGAGGGATTTCGGGAGGCAATATGTTCTCTGCTCTCCGTTTGGTCATGTGTGCGACCAAAACTCAGCTTCTATAAAAGAGCAGCAAGACTTTCTGTTGAGTACGCAGAGGTTCAATTTCTCAGCTGTTTACGACAGTTGTATCTGAAGTTGAGACGCTTGTTTGAATATAGCGCCCTCTGCGGCCAGAGAGGTCAAACAACAACAACGTTTGTTACGATAAGTGTCGATTTATTCACTACCTTCCAAACAATTATTGTGGATTTTGTAGGGCGAATAATAAACAAACTCAAATGCTTAGAATAAACATTCATGTATATGAAACAATATTCCAAATTTCTGTCATTGTAAAAAATTTATTACAGTATATGTACAAGATCATGAATAATCTGTTAAGTTTAAAACAACTTTATTTTTATGCTGCCAACTAGTACAATTGTGATGGTCAACATATTTCCTAGGAGACACTGGAGTACTTGTGCAAGATCCAGAGCAGACTCATATTCAGACTGTGAATATGATTTTGATCATAGAAACTTTGAAGATGTAAACAATTGCAAGAAAACACTGAAATGTATGTGTGGAGTGACAATTAGTAAGTTGTGAAGCAGCACCCAAAACCTGAAGAATATGAATGCAAAGCGAAGCACCAAAACATAACATATTTTTGGTAAATATCTGAGACAATTCAGCACACAGTAAAGCTCCAGTCTTCTTGTATTACCAGGAATATGCTATAATGCTGGCATTCATGATTAAAAACATCAATTTATTATTGGGCCATTTGTCTGTGAATTCGTCCCGAGCTTCACCTTTCTAAACGTCATGTTGACTTTTTTGTCTGTAAAGAATCCTCAATCTGGGCATCTTTAGGTGTCTGATCTCCATTGATCAACTGTTCTGCAGGTTTCCGTACGATAAAAAAGACACAGTCATAAAGGTACTTGAGCATGGAGCGATCGTTCTCTGTGTACATGCTGGGAACAGACTCTCTCTCCAACTGTGGAAAAAAATACAGTAATACAATTTATAATAATTCTGATAAATAAAAAATAGATTGGAGGAAAAAAAACAGTTTAGCTATTCACCTCCAGGACAAATCCATATTTTAAAATGACAGCCTTTATTTCCTCATAGCTGAGCTCAATGGACAATTCATTGGCCATATTCTCATAGTGGTAAAGAAGTGGACCTTTGAGAACAAATACAAAAAGCTTTCAACCACATGTGTGTTTTCAGCCTTTCATTTGCAGATAACATTTGACTGAAAATCATTATACAGAATCTGTGACTTACCCAAATTTATCCAGACACCACCAGGTTTTAGAATATTCCAGATGGTTTCAATGTAATCAAGAACATTGTGGGCAGTGTCAATGAAGAAACAAGTAGCAACACAATCCCACATTTCTGTATGGAAGATACAACTTTAAATGTTAATTCTATGTAAGTGCAAATTATAATTATGTTCATGTTTATTAAAATAAACAAAAACTCACCAGGGTCACTATATACTTCCTGGAAGTCTCCAGCGACCATAGAGAAGTCTGAGTCTGCTGGGAGACTCTGTGGATTGACGTCGGGAAAGGACACGGGTCTCGTCTGATCTGAGGATGTTTTGTTATTACTGAACTGGTGAATCCAGGGATACAGTGTCAGTGCATTTTCCTTATCACACCTGAGAGACAAAATATCAGTTAGTGTCCTCATAAATACAAATGTCATAAACATTCCGACTTCATAATTCAAATTTGCTGTCAGTATCATGTGCACTATCCTAGATAGATACTTCTATCCTAGAATGTGGTTTACCGGTTCAGAACAAAATTAGAGGAGAAGAGCATGAAGAAACTCCACTCGTTGCCTTGGCACGAATAGCCCAGATGAGCGATTTCCCATGCAAGCCGACCCAGACCTGACCCCGGCACTAACACTTTGACCTGAGACACGTCACTGCAGAGAGAAATATTGCAAGAATTACAAATTTATCAGTTTATTTATAATATAAACATTTATTTGAAATAGAAATCTTTTGTATATTTTGTAACATTATAAATATATTTACTGTCCCTTTTGATCAATTTAATGTGTCCTTGCTGAATATTTCAGAAAAAAAAAACAAAAAAAAACCTTTTGAATGGCTGTGTATCCACTGATCTATAATAGAGAAATGAATTGCTCATGAAATCATAAAAAGTGAAGCTACTGCACCATCATGTTGCTATTCCCTAGTATTCCCATACATTCTATAAAATTAATAGGAAATTGTTCAATTTTAATGAGAAAACGTTACCTAACGAGTCACTGTATTTATATCTGAAATCTCCCTGCACATTCAAACGTCAAAAGTCAAACGTCCTAAGCATGTAAATGGTAATTTGTTTAAAGTCATTTCTATTTATATAGTGAATTTTCAAAATATTGAAACTGCTTCTGAATGCACGATGGCTTTTTAGTTTCACTTTCGAGATTGCACGTGTTACTCTGTTTATACTATGGAGCGTCAGTATTAACACACATTTTACAAGATTAGATGTTTGCAGGGGCGTCATGCACTCATGATTTTTGAGGGTGCGGGGGGGGGGCAGAGCATCTGTCTCTGCTATGTCACACACAGCAGCCACAATAGCACTGTATAACTGATATACAGTGCACAGCATAATTGAGTACACCCCATCTGAATAAATATAAAAGATGTATTTTCTTAATGATCACTAATATAATTCATGGAAAGATGGTAAAATTAAACATATACTTAATAAAAACAACAAAATATATTTCTGTAAGATAAGTAAATTAGCCAATTTTGTTTAAATGAAGGATTGCAGAAATGAGTACACGCTAGATTTAATTCAGCAAATGTATAATATTCGAGTACTTAGTATGTCCTCCAGAACTTTAAGTATACTGCTCTGAGCCTTCTTGGCACTGAGTGTACAAGTTCATGACAAATTTTCACATCTGTCCTGTTTAACTCCTGAGGACGACCTCTTTAAATGCTCTGATCTTTAATGGGGAGTTTTGCTCAGCTCGTCTCTACAGAATCCCCCACAGCTGCTCAAGAGCATTAAGATTGAGTGAAATACATGTCCACTGAAGGATTTTCACCTTGGGAGAATGAATATCTTCATTGTCACGCTGAAAAAATGCCCAACAATGCAGGGAATGAGGGGAGGGTAGCATCTTCTGTTTCAAGTTTTTGTATTACATCACACAGTGGTGTGTGAATTCATGACAGCATTGATAAAGCACAACTCCCTCACACCTTCAGCACTCATTCGTCCCTATATAAGAGCTTTACTACCACTGAACCTTACTGTGGGTACCAACCACTTCTCACTGTACTCCTCCTCTAGCAACACCAGAACATTTTGGATCCGAAATGATTGACTTGGTCTCTTGAGACCAGAGTATGGATTCCCAGAAGTCTCTATTTTGTAAATATGGGCCTTGGAAGAAGTTAAATGAGTTTATTTTGCTTTGGCTACAGTAGGTAATTCTAGTGGTGACAACAACCGTGCATGTCACTTCTGCAGGCTCCATCATACTCTGTGAGATAAAGTGTCACTCTTTTCAGAGCTTTTGCCGGCTCTGAGACACTTGCATGTTATTTCTCCTGTTCTTTTTCTAGCAAAAATTCACTCATCACTAAATGAAAACTTAAAGTGAAGACCTGATTATCCATTAGTCCATTGTTTTTGAATGTCGGTGCTACTTCTGCTATATTGTCATACTTAAAACACTAATTTGGTATTCCTCTTGTACCACTGTCCTCTTTTATGCTAAGAAATAAGTCACATGGCAGTTCTCTCCCAAGTGGTTCCACTGCTGCCAGCATTAAGTCTGAGTATGATTCAATGGGCTATATAACACTTTTAATTGTCAGGAAATGACTTGTCTTTAAAAGTTTTGGTTCAATATACTTACCTGTTGATCAAAAATAACCTTAAACCTATACACTTTTTTTATTTTTTTTTTATTTTATTTAGTAACTTTCAGGAGGGTGTACTCAGTTTTGCAACACAACATGTTATCACTTTGATAAGAAAATCTTATTTTGTTGAATAATTTTGACATTCTTCTTTGGTAATTAATCAAGCAGGCTTGTTGGAATATTATATCTCCAAAGAACACTAAGTAAAGAGTAATTGCTGAATTTGTTAAGTTTTAGAGGGGGTGTACTCATTTATGCTGTGCACTGTAGGCTTATGTTTTATTTATATTTTTACTTTTTATTCAAAATATTTCCAAACGTGTTAACTATATCTGGAAATATCTTGATTCTCAAATATGTGTAAGTAAATACGTTTTGAACATTTATAGATTATGTTATTTGATCAATAAATGGTGATGGGCAAAGTAGACTAATAGTGTAGGCTAATCTATTAAAAACCCAACTTTTTACTTAAGTATCCGATATGGGTGTCATGCCATAAATTATTTTTAATACGACTGACTTTGTATTTAATGTGAATTTAATAACAATATTGTAAGTTACTAATTATAACACTTTCATTTTACAGAGAGCAAAGAACATTTACATTATCAAAGAACATTTTCATTCAGTCTAGCCAGAGTTTAGGCACTCTCAAAAACTCCCGTTAAAATCACTGAAGCTGTTACACTGTGAAATGAATATCTTACTTACATTCGTAAGCACATCTGCACTTTGTTGTTTCTGATGAGAGAATTCGCCAGATAATTCAGTCAGCGAGCAAGTGAACAGAACACCGCATTTCAGCGACTCATCTGAACATCTCTGATTGGCCACTGCATTCATAAGCGCAACAGAATCGTGTGTGATTGGTTATAATGCAGCGCTGTACAAACGCATCTGTCTCTGGCTCAGCACCAGCCAGCAAACGCAAATTTGAATTTTAGCAGCTGATGCTGTGCCACACTGAACGATCTAATCACACCGGTGTGATTGTATCAAATATATTAAAAATATATTATTCAGCTATTTTTTGTCTTTTGGAAGCTGCATTCAAAATCCACTTGGCTACGAAATCTCCGTGCCCCCTCACTCTGAATGGGCATGACGCCTCTGGATTTTTGTCAGTGGTGCTGAGGATCTGCAAACCATTCGCCATGGTCCTCAGACATCTCTCCTTACTCTGTTTATGTGGTAAGTGAAATGTTATGTACTGTAATGTAACAGGCAACCGTTAGCAATCGTTATGTGGTTCCCGTGTCTTTCTGAATATGGACTCACGCTTCGGGCACACCCCCTAACTCCCCCCTCCCTCCCTCCCTCCCTCCCTCCCTCCCTCCCTCCCGCACCCCAATGTCATCGTCCATCGCGATGTTTCACTGTAGACATCGTCTGATGCCAATTTTGTAGACATCGCCCAACCCTACCAGATATTGTCGTCTGAACAACACGTTTGTTCTGACCAACTGAGGAAAAAACATTACAATAAATCGTGTTAACAATGGTGATTTAATCTAACGATCAGTTAGACCTTCGAACTGATTTTCTTTAAAATACAAATCTTGTGTAATCCCAGGCTATCTGTAATCAAAAGCACATTTAAAACTGGAATATAATTTAATTTCATTCACATGTGTTTCATAAACACATAATCCTTTCTGGATTACAATCCGCCATCAGAATGATACATTTAATTATTCTAGCTGCTGTGAGAAAAGGCTAACGATCCACCACCTGCAGGATCCTCACATGCGATAGCCTAGTAGCCGGGACAACTTCTTTATGTTTACAGACGTGACGTAATGACGCAGTGCCATGCTCGAATTTCCCGCGAAAACCTATCCGTACCACTCAAATTAGAAAACATTATTATAAGGTAACCCTTGTGAATCGGGCTAAAGTAAGGTGATAGTTTTGAACACTGGCTGGTTATGTACTTGCTCAAATATTGATTTTGGATCATTTTAAACCAAAAAAAGTTACGGACTGCAGCTTTAAATAGAAAACAGTAATTTTACATTAGAATATTATTTTAATAATATAAAAATTTTACTGTATTTTAATCACATAAGGAGCCTTGGGGAGCAAACGAGACATTAAAAAACATAAAAATTAAAAACTTTCCAACCCCAAACTTGTGAATGGTAATGAACAGTGAAGTTAAAGCCATGTAGCAATGAGAAGAATTTCACAGAATGACGTTTATTATATTTACCACTGGTCAGGAGGAAATAATCTCTGGATCTCCTCTACAATAGGTTTATAGCAGCTGTCCCTTTCCGCTTTTCCTGCTTCACTCCAGTCACGGACAAACTGCTTTAAGGTTGACTTCAGCTTGTCCATGTCAAAAGTCGAGGAAGGCCGTACTTTCCTTGGGTCAACCTTTGAAATGCAAGGAAAACATAGAATCATGGACTAACTACAACTAACAAAAAAAAAAAAAAAAAAAAAGTCACACTTCTGTCATCACAACAACCAAATGAAAAAAAAAAATACGACACTATTAATTGTAAGACCTACAGCCACTGATTGCCACCTACATCCTGTCCATATTCTATGTTCTCAAACATATGGAGGCAGTTGTGCACTATGGCCTGCAGCACCTCTTGGTTTCGGTCGATACAGTAGCGAATCTTGTTCAGATTGGGAATGAAGTTTGTCAGAAGTTGCTGGTGGTGATCTGGAAGAAATCGGAACTGCCGCTCGGCTCGATTCACTCGTTCATGAACGTGAATTCTGAACACATGGAAGACAAAACGATATTGAGGACAGAGGGAAAAGTAAATTAAGAGAAAGGAAGAAAAAAATAAAGAAATGATATGGACTTAAGTTTAATGGACCAGTGCATTATTTTAAAATTCAAATCAAAATTTATAAGCAGTGGGGTTGATAAACAGAATTCCATAAGGGTATTTTTAATTTTAAATATTAAAGCTCAAATAAAGAACAGTTGCTCAGCTTGTGCTGGTGTGGAGCAGATGGGTCTTTGATGCTCCAGCAATCAAGTGTTTAATACCTGTAGTATTTAAACGCGTTGATGACATTCCAGAAATGTTGTCTCTCTAATCGCGCATCTTCCTCGGGGGAACATTTATTCCTCTCCCGATAGTTGTAAAATACCTCTGGTTTGGACGCTGCTACGGTTTCATCCGTGCTGTCAGCCATTGCTGGACACTGCAGGCGTAAGTCATCGACAATCGACAACATAACTGAACACAGGGAAGATAATGGAACCCGCACAGTCGATACAGACACAGTGAAAAGATATCTGTTAAAGGGAGACTAAACAAAAACAGCACTAAGGATGCCCTACAACTCAAGTAGCCTATGCTTTGTATCATTTAATAAAATTATCTTGAGCGATAACGATTCTAGTCAGACAAATGTTTCTAGGCTATCAGTCATGTAAATAAATAGGCCTATACCTCCGTGATTTCTGTCTTCAATAAACTTCGCCATTTTGACCACAAACACACAAAAACAAAAATAAATAAATAAAAATAAAAAAAATAATCCGCGTTTATTTATTTATTTTGTCTATAGCCTACGAACGTGTGTTGCATATCAATACCAAAATTGTAGACCCGTTTGCTCTTTTATTTAGACACTTAAAATGTTCCCTCTCGTGCAGCTTTCCTTGCAATGCCCTTTTTTATGCAACTTCTTTATGCATGGTATACAGTAATGGATCCCTTTTATTGAAGAGAGCTTGAAGTTCAAGGACTTGAAGTTCTCTGCTTCTTAAATCTTAATTCTCTGCTTCTCCCAGCTACTATTGAATTTTGAAATAAATATTCCTATATTTGTTGGTCTATCCTTTTGTTATCTGTTCAAAAACGTTAAATGTTCATATTAGGTCTTCCCTTTCTTGAGAGAACCACAACAGATAATGTGTTCACGCAATAAAATGAAACGTGCATACTAGGGGTGTAACGATTCACTTGTTTTCTCGATGCATCGATTACAAACCCAGACGATGCATATGCATCGATCTTGAAACATGGATTTTTTTTAATCGTGAATCGTCGATTTCGGACAGTAATCGATTTAAAATGCTAAGAATCGAATGAATCGCGATTTCTATAGCGATTCAATGCTTTCAAAATATATACACGTTAAATTACTACAAGCACGAATTAATGGAGACCTTGAACAGCGTTCGTGCCTCACATCTCTCCTTCACGCGCTCCACTATATTTACTGCCTGTCACAGGATTGCGCTCGCGCCCAGTTCGTCTCACGGACACATTTTTTGAGCAGCTGATGTGTGATCTCTCCTTAGTACTCGTGGCCAGTACTGCTAAAGAGAAGTAGTTTAGTTTTCTGTAGTTTTTCAATGGCTCTCGGTCATAACGTCGACATTACCTGAGCAGTCGAAGGCTGCGCATTTATTGCATGGACGGAGCAAAAATGTAAGTGTCTAAAGCATACGCACAGTTCTGTTGAATGATGAATGTGTTTTCACAATGTCATTGAAACGAATGTATGAAGAAAACTATTAAAATAACCACAGCATTAACAACAACCTTGAAATAAGAGCGCGAGGTTTATCTGTTAATCAGATGCACAAGTAGCATTGGTTGCTATAGAAAACAGACATCGGGCACTCTTTCTTTCAGAATCATCATTCACCGATGGAGAGGAAAAGTTAAATACCATGTGATCTCGCGCTTGTAGAACTTAAGACGTGCCAGGAAAGCCTAATATGGACAAAGGCAGCTGCAACTAAGCTGAATAAAAGAAACTGGTGAAAAGTTAAGACAATAAACACAATAAATAAATAAAATTCATGAATGATGCAGCGCTAATTGACATATTTATTACAGTACAGAAACCATAAAGTTTTCTACCTTATTCTGTGCAAAAAATTGAAATAATTGTTTGTAGTATATAAAACAATCATGAAATTGCCATTAGGAAAAAATTATAGATTACAAATGATTTATTATTGTCCAGCAGTGTATTTGATTTCTTATAGCAAATTCAAAGTAAGAGATAAGAAAAGAATTTCTTGTAAATAAAAAAAATAAAAATAATAATAATACATACATAAAATTATTGTATTTGACATTTCTGTCACTTCAAAATGTTAGCCTGTACATAATACTTTTAAAGCTCTTTTTTTTAAATCTTGGATTACATAAATTTCTACATATGCCATGTCACGCCATAGCATCATTAAACTAGCATCTAACAATGGACAAAAGTGTTTTTTTCTCTAACTTATGGTTCTCTAACCATAAAGGCTGCTGTGTGATTTGCCCTCTGACTAAGCATTTAAAGAATTTAGGGGAAGTATTTACATAATCCTATGAATGCACTGAAAGAATGCAGAGTCGAATCGTTAATCGAATCGAATCGAATTTAATTGTGAATTGAATCGAATTGAATCGTTCTGAATTTGCAAAAATCGTTCTTGAATCGAATCGAAAACCTATGAATCGTGAATCGAATCGATTCGCTGTCTACTCAAAGATTCACAGCCCTAGTGCATACGCATTGAGAAAGACATGTGACTTGTTCTGATTGAATCAACTGGTTTTCCTGTTTTTCCTCTTCGGAGAAATAACTCTTCAGAAGAATCATATTTTGGAGCAGTTATGGACCTGTTCTTTGTCTTCTTCATCATCTTCTTCTCTGCACACGCAGGTGAGAATGTTTCTTATAGCTTGTACAGTAGGCCTAAATTGTTTTCACTCGATGTAATTTATGTAAAAGATATTTCGTTACGTTTACATTCTCAAAGGTTTTCATACAGTGACTTAATTATTACCAATGCTTTGTTTCAGTAAAAAAGGGTTAAATTACAAGAATGTTATTCATTTAAATGCAACATTAGCCTACAGGCCTATTGTTAGGTTACCTCTGAAAACAACTTAAATGTTTCTTTTCCCTCTTTTTATTTATTTATTTTTGACTTATTAAAATTGTAATTAATAAAATTCGAATTACATATTTTCCTTTAAATATTGAAGAAAGAAAAAATGATTCATTGAATTTACTACATTTTTTAAGTGGTTGCAATCAGTTTATTTTAGCTACATTTAAATAAACAAATTTTGTTGAAAGTTAGTCAACTAAATTTGTTTATTTAAATGTAGCTAAAATAAATTGATTGCAACCACTTACCTTAAAAAAATTTAGTAAATTCAATGAGTAATTTTTTTCAGTGTATGGGAAAATATTTTCCCATATGGAAAAATTTTCTCCTGAACTTCAGACAGTAGTCATGTTAGTTTTTTTTTTTCTGTAGTGTTTTACAGTCTGTTTTATGTAAAAGCAGCTTTGCACATAATGCAACTATAACAAGTTATAACTCTCTGATATGTTAGAATGAAAAAGAAACTTTGAAGAAAGCGAGAAAGAGAAACCATGCACACACAGCAGGAAAAGGCCATCCGCAGTATGCAAAATGTGGGCAAGAGCTCTGATATAAGTAATTAACACTAGGAGCTGAGATATAATATTTAACAATAGAATAGTTATCTATTATTGAAGCAGTAATAAAAGGGCTCTTGCTGCAAAGAGAAAAGGCTGTTTTTTCAACATTTCTTTGATGATAGAAACCTGTGGTGTCTTTCAAAAGAGAGGAATTGATTGTGTTTGTAGTCATTAAAAACTGCAGGAAATACAAAACTAGCGAGTCCACATCTTTATTACATGAAAATCTTACACTACATTTCTGCATTAGAGTTTTCATTAAAGATTACTACAATAACCATTTAGTACTATTGTTATTTGTATTGGTATTTATTTTATTGAGCTATTTGTTTTTCATATGATCAAAATTTTTTACAATGTTTTCTCTGTTTCTTGCTCGTGCACATTTTCAGACAACAACAGGAATGACACAGTTGGAAACAGGAGCAACACTGAACTGACCTTAAAAAATTACAACACATGTCAGTAAAGACCGGACAGTATCGAAAAAAGATGGTATACTGGCTGATATCGAAGGCACCAAACCCAGGTCGCACCAGAGGGTTTGTCCCTGAACATTTACATTTATTCATTTAAACAGAAGCTTTTATCCAAAGTGAATTACAAACGAGAACAATTCAAGCCTTAGCGATTAACCTTATAGAAGTAGTGTTACCATACTAAATTTCAATTTCTTAATTTTAAGTTTAAGCGCAGTGTTTGAAAATAAATGAAGTGTCTATATTGTCCTTGCAGCACACCTTTCAACAGTACTTTGTACTTTGTGCAGTATCTTTCTACAGAGTTTCTCCTTGTAATAATAAAAATTATTATTATTAAAGTAATAATTTTGTAAATGTATAAGATCAAATGTCAAATACTTTATAAGGTTATAAAGTCTTATAAAAGTATTTTTTATAAAAGTCTTACATGTGTATTTGTCTTTGTTCACATCACTTTATTGAATTAAAGGCTAACTTTCAAAAAAATGTACTGATGCTGCAAAATCAACACATTCTAGAAATGTATAGATAATAATGACGCTTGTGCTTTTGTTTTGTAAGACTAGAGTGCGTTTAAATGAATCAAAAGTACCAATCTATGATGACAATAGGTGGCGACAAGTGACCGTCTTTTTGTGTCATTAAATTTCATGATAATAGATTCAAAGACAATTAGTAGATCACTGTTTAATTTAGCATGTTTTATTTGCATGCCACTTAAATGCAACAAATTAAAAAAGAAGGGAAAAAGAAGGGAAACATCAAACTATATCTATATGGTATTTTGTTCTGAGCGTATGTGATAGGAGGGAATTAACGATCAAGTTAACAGTTTACTAATTACAAAGTGATGAGAGTAACATTAGATCCTCTACCCAGGGCTCAGGGCAAAATTTTGATGGGTTTTAAAACATGCGTTAAAATATGAATTGATCAGAAATCTGATGAACAAAATCTACTCTTTTTAAATATTAGCCTACTACAAAATCTCTACAAGAATTCTTACCTGCCAAAAAGCTTCATTTAAAACTTTACTTTGCTTCTACAAGGTGCATAAAAAGGAAACCACAGAAACAGCCAGTTGAAGATACCTCAGTGTTAAAGAGGATGTGAGACTTCATCCCGTCAGCTTTTTCCGATCATCAGTTACAAATTGCATTTGCCACATCAATCTTTTGCTCTGTAACATCGGTTATGTCATCAGGGTTTTCAAATCACCACACTAAGAGAAGAGAAGTTGTTCAGAGCACTAACCGTTAAATACTGTCTTGATTTTGCATCAGTCCAAATTAAAACAATGTCAGTAGTTCTTAGAAAAGCACAGAAGGCTGTGAAGACAAAGATGTAAGATGATCACAGATCTTAGACAGCATAAAATCAATTTAATCTTTAGAGAAGTGACTAATGCTGATCTGATTTGATGTTGTGAACATGTAGGAACACTTAATCATCACTTTGCATGGTTTCACTCACAGCTTTGCATAGCTTTATTTAAAAGAAAGAAAGAAAGAAAAAGCTAAACAGTTGGAATAACTATACAGTGTACTGCTATTTTTACCAGTCTGTCACCCTGTTTCACACAGCCACCTCTGGAAAATACATAAAAACCACACTGAAATATCCAGAAGAATCTAAAATGCTAATAATTTACAGTCCTCTGAGATTGATGTGCAAAATCTGGCAATAAAGTTGCGTTAACATAAATGCTTAACATAAACTACCATATTAAAACAG
This sequence comes from Spinibarbus caldwelli, assembly GCA_039654775.1. Classification (NCBI taxonomy): domain Eukaryota; kingdom Metazoa; phylum Chordata; class Actinopteri; order Cypriniformes; family Cyprinidae; genus Spinibarbus; species Spinibarbus caldwelli. The sequence goes on from CM077223.1 coordinate 34,233,969, forward strand.
ACCTTGCAAGGACTCATAGAGCCCAGATCCTCCAGGTTTGTGTTTAATCGAGGATGAGCAGTACTAACGTTTATAAAGAAAGAACCACAAGGCCACAAAGAAAAGCACAACAGTTTTCTAACTGATTTTTAGCCTGGCATGCACATAAATAACACCCAGTGGTGCAAGAGTGAGCTGGCATGCTTCTCTGACTCATTTTAGCTTTCTGTGGGAATAATTCTGGGGTTTTTCATTTGATAAAAATTGGTTAAATATTTGGAAGCATGAATTGCTGGCCATAAAACTGTATTGATGAACTTTAAGAGGACTTGATGAAAACTCAGTAGCAAACTGTGAATATTGAATCGGAAGGGCATTCCTACACACTGAGTGCACACAACTATATTCATTAACATAATGGCATGGCATCTGATTTTGAAAACAGGGTTGGAATGAGAAGCAAAATCCTATTGTTTAAATATTAATAAAGCAACACTGAAAAATCAATGTTATTATTTACTAGCAATTATTAAAATCCCTGGACAGGTTTCAAATACATTTGACAGCACTTGCAAAGAACAGATAAGGTGAACTTATTATATGAAAATCCACACTTTCAAATGAAACAGATTCCTTGAAAAAGTCAGTTACTTGTTGACCCAGCTGTACAGATCATTGTACACTTTTTTATGCTTAGAGAGCTGGTCATAATGCATGCAAATATTACAGAGTCTCTCTCTCCAGTCTGTGTACATTCTAACATCATAGTAATTGTGCCATCTAAAATAAGACTCATAACGCTCTCTATCAGCAGCCTCTTGACTTAAGAAATTAGCCAGCGCCTTAATGCTGCTGAAGTCATTTACATGGATGAATGACTCTGGTGGAATTGATAGTTCATAAATGTTTCTGGGTGGGCCGAGCACCACCGGCACACTCCCCGCCTGAAGCGAGTTTCGCCACAGCTTCTCTGTGATATAGTCTGTGGATACTGAGTTCTCAAAGGCAAGGTAGAAATAACATCGAGATATTGTGGAAAGCAGCTTTTTGTTTGAGAGCGGCTGCTTGGACCACCGACCGTATACTTCTATTAGTTTTGATGGAATGTGTTTCTTCAGCTGCTGGAAAACTAGAGAGCGACTTTGATTGTCTTTGTATTTGCTGACCACCCAGCAAACTAGGCAGTCGCTCTTCTTCGGAATAACGTACGTGGCATTAGTCCTTTTAGAAACAAGCTCTCCGTATGGTATGAAGATGTCAGCGTCACGGCGATAACTCATTGTCCAGTTGAACAGACTGTTGTAGTTGCTGAGATTGTGGTTGTTCATAGGAGGTTCCAGCGATAACCAAAGCCACTTTTGCATTGGTGGACGCGTAAGGTGGAGAGGCAGTTTGTAGTGACCAGTCCAGAGCTCATAGTGATGGAAGACTACAACATCTGCCTGAGCGAAAAGGGATTGGTTATCCTCCAGAAAGCATCTAGGGATTTCATATTTATCCATACAGACCCCTCTCTCCAGTCTGTAGGGAACTCCAAAAGGCCAGTGCCACAGGAGAATGGTGATGTTGTCCTCTGGGCTTTTAGGTCCACTGGTCTCAATCTGACTCAAGAGCGGCATGGTTTTGCTCCAGGAAAAGAAAATGTAGAGCAGCACAAAGCCAAACAGACAATAGAGTGCACGATTATGTTTTTTCATTAATCGCATGGCACAAATACTGTAAAGACAAAGTGACGAGGTGGTCACAGCAGGGTTATTATAGATCACTAAAATTAAAATCATGAAAAACATTTTTGTTACTTGAATTAAATCAGCATTAATTGAAGCATGTATACTTATTTTAGGTAGTTGACAAGTAAATGTTTTTTTTGTTTCTATTCATATTTGATTAACTTAAATAAATAAAAACTATATAGACAACCCAAAAACAAAATTACTAAAACTTGAATTAAATGTAAAATATAAACAGAAAATATAAAAACAAAAACAAATATAAAAAATATGATGGTAAAATAACAGAATAAAATCAACTCTGTCTTTCCCTTTTGACAGTAGTGCCTAAAACTGAGCTTATGATACAGTATGATGGTGTGAACTTGTAGGAACACTTAATCATCACTTTGAATTTTAGTCACAACTTTGCTAGTTTTCAGAAAAAAAAAAAAAAAAGAAAGCAAGAAAGAAAAAACTGCATAAATACAAAAGCAGGCTGAAATCAATATACCACACACTGCCATTTCAATAGCCAAATAATATATTTATTATTCCCAGTAAAGGTCAATAATTTACATCTATCCAAATGTATATGAAAATATATTTCTCTTTATTATTTTAGTAAATTGTATTTTCTAACATAATAACAGGCACAATCAAAACATGTACTTGCCTAGAGCTGAGAGTCCAGGAACAACATGAAAATCGATGTAAACGGTTTGTTTGTATGAAAGCCACTGTGTCAGTAAGATATAAACCATGAGCATCACTGCTTAGTGGTTAAATAACATATGAACCAAAAGTGTCACTGCTTGGTGGGTGAATGACATATAAACCAAGAGTGTGTATCCGGTTTTGCCCCGCCTATTGGCAGATAACTTCGCAATGCAGAAATTTGGACACATGAAATCAACTGTGTGCAAAGATTCACCATGCACATGTTTAGAGGCCACGCCTCTTTCTTTCAGCACAGAGCAAGCAAGATTGCCACATAATATTACACAAAACTACGCACTGATAGTCCATGTGGTTCAGATAATATTTTACAGATAATGCAAGGAGGATTTAAATTTTTTAAGGCCTAATTCAAAGTTTATATGATGCTATATTATATAGACTGTATAGATTCCATTTACATTTAAAAACATTCAACAAAAAGCACTGAACGTTTGTGGTTCACTAAGTTATTCAAATAATTTGAGCCTTCGTTGTCATATGAAAGATCTTGGTGGGGGCAACAAAAGATTTTGAAATTGGACCTTTTTCTTTTTCCTGTTGTGGACTGGTGTTGGAGAGTGCAAAAACCACAATCTGCTCTCCAATCAGCACTTGACTTTTAAAATGCTGTGTGCATACTTATACTGATCATTTGTCATGATGAGGAATATCAACTTAATCCACACTTTCTGAAATGTGAACATTAATATTTGTCATTTATCTGACTATTTTGACTTGTGACATTATGAATATTAAAACTGTAGGGTAGACCGGGGAGTGTTGCAACACGTGGTCAGTCGTAACACTGTCAGTTTTACAAGTCAGAAAAGATCTGTGGTGATGTCATCAACATCATACACTCCCATCATATTTTTGAGCTTACAGAAGTAACGTGACCGCGAGTAACATTGTAGATTTTATGACCAAAAAAAAAAAAAAGATTTTCAGGAAAAAAATTAGATTAGTTTATGGTCTAGCAATCATTGTATTGTAAGTACAATTATTTGGCCTACATAACGTGATTTCCCAATATTTGCATAAATATAAGTGGATGGTGATTGCCTCACACTGTTACATCTATCCCCAGTGGGGTAGGTCATAACACTCTTTGTAATTGATAATCTATGATTGTGTAGTAGTACAAGTCCATGTGTAGCTTTTTATCAAAGTTTGAAAGATCTACACAAACAACAACTGAGTTACTGATGTTCAAACAAAAAGTGTTACTTTCATCCCCAGTCTCCCCTAATGGTACATAATACTTCTAGCCACTAGACAAGGTGTTTACCAAATATTTGGAGGGAAACAAGCCATTACATTGGAGATGATTTTGAATCCCCAACAAATTAATAAAATCATCAGCACATTATGCACAGCAAAATTCTGTTCAGTTATGGATAAATGTCTTACAAAATGCGCGCGCGTGTGTGTGTGTAAGTATATATATATATATATATATATATATATATATATATGTGCGTGTGTGTGTGTGTGTGTGTGTGTGTGTATTTATATATATATATTACTTTGCATTACAGAATTTTTTCACACCTCAGCTAGCGCCCACGTCTATTCAAACATTAGCTGTGGAAAGTTTGATTCATCACAGTGACTCGAATGTTTTGAATTTCTACACTAAATAGATTCAGAGGTTCAATGTCTTTTTGCCATGAGCGAGTCATTGAATCGATCACTCATTCATTAAAACACTAAATCAACCGAGACAAGTCTTTCACAATCAGAATTCAGAATGAGCTTTATTGCCAAATCTGCACACACAGAAGTAATTTTTCTTGATGACAGATGCTTCCAGTCAGTGGACAGTAACATCCCTGTCAATAAGATAATAAAACAATATAAAAAAGCATTATATGCATTAAACATTCATAATTCATCCATCAATCTATTAATGACTCAAATGCTGAAGTAAACGAACGACACTCCTCCCTCATGATTCAGTTATGCTTCACTAAGGAGCCGTTTCGTTCTGAATTAAAAAGCAGACTCGTTCAGTAAGTCGAACCAACAAAATGGGCGTAGCACCAAATGTTGGGCCCCAGTCACCCAACCAAGGGAGTGGGCCCCTCATAACACAACACCTCATCAATCATATTAATAATAATAATAATAATAATCAGTCTATCATTAGGGGCCGTCCCCTCACTAAGGGCCCCTGTTACTCAGTTCCACTATTACCCCCCGTCCGACCCTCCTGGGAGTGATTCTCTATAAACAAATTTGCTATTCAAAAAGAATACTACAAAAATCTTACCATATCTGCCATATAAAATACTATAAGAATAGCATAGCCTTTGTTATTCCAAAGCCTGCCTGCAAGTCAGTACATGGAAGTTAACGCAAATTATTCGTTCACTTAATTTGTTTTGAAGTAACTTAAAATTAAAGTAGCATCCAGTTCACTAATTTAAAATTTTAAAGCAGTTTAAAAAAATAACAGCACCCTGTGATCTTGTTTGTTTGGCAGGTTGACTTGTGCTTATTTGTTAAAGTTACTGTAAATTTGAGCTTTACGCAGGCTACTTTTAAGTACTTTAAAGTTGTAAAGAGTATGCCTTATGAAAACGAACCATGGTAACCACAAATTAACCATGATTTTGCTACACTAACCATAGTTTAACCATGGTATTTGTAGTAAAATTGTGGTTATACAAATGGCAATCAATATGCCAAAAAAATGGTTATTACACTTTTACTACAATAAAACCATGGTTAATTTTCGTAAGGGATCTGTAGTAACATTTTTGCAAAGTGTGCAAAAAAGAACAGTGAATGTTTAAATCTATCTTGAATTTGTTTTGCTTAAAAATAAAATGGAAAAGTAATAACACTAGAATACAAAGATTTTTGTGAATTTAAAAGGTTAATATTTGAATTATTGATTTGGAGAGGAAGGGTTTGAAGCACTGGTCTAAAATATGTATAATCCTTCAGTTAATGGTATCCCACGGAGTTGCTCCGCAACATCTGGCCTTGATGCGTGTCTAATGGTTGTTAGTTACCACGAACGTGTTTATTATAAACTATGTTCTGTGGGAACTGATTACTCGAGCTATTTTTTCTAACAACGTACTGTTGAGAGTAGTGCCATGCTGCAGAGGGTGCTATTCGCTTTTCTCACTCTCAACTCTTTTCAAGGGTAACTCGCTATAATAACAGTACTCTGATCAAAGATCACAGACTTCATGCAATCCACGACAGACTCAAAATAAAATGTGATCTCGGCGAAGTCTGTCCAGCCAGGAGGGATTACCTCGGTCCCAGAAGTACAGATAAAAATGGTGAGATTAAAATGTTCTCACATCGATGGAGTTTCTAAAAATAGGCAGGCGTCGCAGAATGATGAGGATTCAGCAGCGCATCAGTAACCCAGCTGAGGCAGCCGCTAGATTACCATAAAAATCAGATCTGATCGACCTGACACGCATCGCTCGCTCGCTCAATGCGCTCACGTTACTGGAGCAATAAGAAACCTTCGCTCGCTACGTTTGTCTGAAGCTGACAGGAGGATCTCCGCCCACTGCTCAATGAGATGCGAATATCTACATCTGCTGCTACCAAAACAGCATTCTGTTCACAAACCCAACCCTCTTAATTCAGGATGCTTGGCTTTGTCACACGCGGCGAAGACGAAATGCAAACGGAGCGGAATCTCAAAACAACACTGTGATGAATATATTATAATTTGCGACTTCATTCTCCAACTCATCGAAAATGGGATTTCTTCACCAGCTGCACCTTCTCCTGTGGAAAAACGTGACTTTAAAGCGGAGAGGACCGGTAAGAGTGTTTTTATTTACATGTGTCGCTAGTATTTTTTATTTTAATTTAGGCCTTGATGGGTTTTTGTTTTGCGCGAGCAGGCGGGCGTCAGTCAGTCACGTTGAGGTATTGCAAAACATTGAGCCTTCAGACAAAATAATATGCTACTCAGATGGCTTCGGTGTTACAGTTTCAGCACGATCTGGCCCTCTAAATGTTTCACAGTTTTCACATTTACCTAAACAACGTGGGCGGAACCGTTCATCTGAAAGGAAGTTGTGTTGACAGTCGATCACCTACTAACAGGTTGTTTAGGAAACTAACAGGTTGTTGTCTGAACAATCTTTTGGTTCGACTATGACCACACATCTCAAGCAAGTTGAGGTGCCGCTAAACAACCTGTTAGCAGGGTGATATATTGTTACCAGCTGGCTGCTGACGTTGAGAAGAAAAAAAATATCCATTATATCTCTGAAGTGTGTATCATCAGTGTGTTCAAGCTCAGCCCCTTTTAATGTTCAGATGCACTTAAACAAATATGGCATATGCAAAAACTATGGTTTATGGCATGTCACTGGCCTTTAACTGTAAGGAAATATGATCCTGGTGCTTCAGTATCATGGTGCTATTTGTTTTCCATATATGTGCATGCTACAGCAGCCTTATACCAGATGACAAATGATTATTATTACTGAATGAAAGTGTTATCTTGTATTTCTGTCATTTTTACCTCCATTGGGCTAATTTTGGTATGTTTGTAGGAGTAGAGTAATTTTTATACTTGTGGGAGGGGAAAATGCAATGTTGCAGCATCAAAATACTGTATCTGGGCTCAGCTGCAACAAATCCCCTAAGTTAAGGAAGACTTTATGTAAATACCCAAATGTAATGGGTATTTTTACCTGTTTGCATCTGGCTGCAGGGGAAAATGACATTTTCAGTATTCAGTGGGATCCAAAAGTCTGAAACCACCTTAAAATGTGGTATTTTGATTTTCAGATCAAATTTTATGTTGATTGTTCAATTCTCTTTTCCCTAACTAATTAGAATGCTTGTAATATAATTTGTAATGTTTTTTTTTATTTATTTAAACATTACAATGTAATAAAAATATAGCCTATATGAAAATATAGTACTGAAAAATATACATTGTGTATATTTGCAACATTCATTCAGATGTAATTTGCAACACATTTATTTAGATGTTTCATTTAAATATTGAATAACAGCATTAATATTTGAAAGCTATCTTAAGGCCCATTCACACCAAGGTCATAATGATAATGATAAAGATATAATTTTAAATATCATTCTAAATGTAAAAGAGTAGCAGAGTCCACACCACAACTATAACAATAATGGAGGAACAACATCGTTGGAATCACAATTACAATGATTTTTTTTCCAGCTTATGAACAACAGAAAATTCACAGCCAATCAGAATCTATCCTGCTTCAAAGAGCTTGAAAAACCTGCAGTGTGTGCTTATAGTGTTATGAACAGAACATAATTGTGCATTGGGGTGGATGCAAATGGTTATCATTAGTTGTCTTTATCGTTCTTGGTGTGAATGGACCTTTAAAGCAAACTGGCTCATAACTTGGAGTTTCTGGGCGTAATATAGCACTCTAAATATTTATATAAAGGCCAGACCATTTTTTTAAATTTTTTATTGTATGACTAAATGTAGCAGCATTTTAAGAATGCTTGTAACTTAATCCTTATCTTTATCATATCAGCTTTCTGTTACTGTGAAACCAAATCTGGTATTGAACAGAAGTGGGCTCTCAAGAGCCCTGTCCTAACACTCATTTAGGAAATAAGCCACACTACTTTGAGCAGCGTTTTGACCTCGAGAAGATACTTAATTACTAAGCATTGTTCCTATCTTTATGAGCCTCGCTGCTCCATTATGTTATTTTTAGAAGCAGTAGCATTTTACAATAGCTCACGTTTGCAGCAGACGTCAGGCTCCCTGGAGGTAAGGATCACCCCATTAAGAATAGTAACAATTACGTCACTGGGCCAGTTTGATCACATAGGTCCATTTCAGAGGGAGTTTGAAGGCTTTGTAGATTGATGGGACCCTGGGAAGTGGCTAGTCAGCAAAAGGTTCAGCCCGCTCTGTCCTGTGGGTGCTAAATGAATGAGGTCCAGTGAGTTCAGCTCTCCACTGGCTGCCTGCCTGCCTTTATTGGTTACTCACTGCTGATATGTCAGTGGTGAATGCTGTCAGCTCTTTGTTAAGAGTGTGTTGGAGTGCAGGTGTGTTCATATGTTTGTCAGAGATAGAGATACAGTTGATGGAGATGCAGTTGGTGGTTAACAGCTTTCCCCTAATGTTTGCAGTCTGATATGTTGATTTGATGGTGAGGATGCAGTTATATTCAAAGCACTGTCATAAAGTCCCTCACAGCAGCTAAATGATAGCTTGTTTGTCTCAGCTGTATGAAACCCACAGACATTTCTTTATAACCCAGTCACAATATTTGATCAAGCATAAATGGCTCTCCATATTAAAAACCTGGCTCTTATTAAATTAGGACTAAATGGCCAAATTCCAGAATCGCTTAGCTTAAAGTAAAAATAGTGCATTGACTTTACATGTTCCTTTGCTGCAGTGAATTAAATTTAAATTGAAATGCATATTTTTATTATTTAAACTAGCATGTCTTCGTAATTATGTTTAGTTTAAACTTGTATTCCAATTTGATGTCACAGTGATTATGATTGTATTTGTGTGTTTTGTAACTCTGTTTTGTAATGTATTTCCGCCTGCTAAAATGCAAGCCTGCTAATACTATAAACCATAAATAATATATTTTTTTATTGGAAAACCTTTTATTATAAATTCTGTTCTGAATGTGTAACATTAATATGGTCATATGAACAACCAACTGGAAAAAAACATCACATTAATGACTGGCAGTTAATCTCACATTAGACATTGCATTTCATTCAGTCAGTTGTTGGATCGTTTCATTAATAAGAATCAGCTCATAAGGGCCATGTTTTCATGAATCATGGTTTGTTCGGTGTTTCGTAGTGCCAGTATGATTTTAAATTTCTGTTACAATTTTTATTATTATTTATTTTTGCTACATGTGCGACAGTCTGGAGCCCTGCTTAAACCCTCTTCCCCTCTAGATTGGGTGCCTGTTTTTGTTTTTCAACAAAGTGATATTTCCACCTCCTGCCCCATCATAAAAAAAAATTCCACATTTCATAGTCTGTGTTATGGATTGTGTAACAGTCCCTGTTTGAAGGTTAGATGAACATTAACCCAAAATTGGTCTTTTTATGCACCGGCTGCCTTTACCTTTTATGCCAAGTGCAACACAGGCTGACCTACTTCCTGAGAGCTTCAATCCCTGAACAATTGGTTGAAGCAGGGATGGGCGAAACTGTCTGCGTATCTATGGAGACAGAGATAGAAAGAGAGAGAGAGAGATAGATGGATAAAGCGAGTAAGAGAAAGAGTCAAGACACAGACAGCAGTCTGATAACCGGACAGTCATCAAGAGAGCGAGTTATTGTAACGGCAGCTGTCTGAATTATCCATGCAGACTGCATGTTAATGGAATCACAGTATGTGTTCTCTGAGCTGGTTTCTATGCTGTGATCTCACTAGTAGAAATGCAGATACTCTACCATTTCATCATTAAAAATTCAGTTTGTGTATTTGGGGATGATGGTATTGCACATTGCTTTCCATTAAGAACAGCTACAAAAATGCAGGCTAAATGTGGGCTCAAATTTTCGATGACATCATAGATTTGTGCTATAGTAACTGTTTAGCCTATATGCCAGATATGTTAACATTAAGCATTTTAAGACAATGTGAATATGCCATTTACTGATTCGCATTACAGAAAACCCTGTTCCTTTTACATTAGTTGCATTAGCTTCCTTTCAGTGCTTTGAGAAATAACAGAGGACGTCAGTGGTCCTCTTGTTTGGCAGACATGTAATCTGAGCTTGGCAAACTATACAGGGTTCCGTTTTTGTGATGAAAATTAAATGGGTAGATTCATGAGAAGTATTAAGTGTTCAAAGATTGTTGATTCAGCAAGCAATAAAGTTATGCTGCACTAGCGAGCCCCTTATGAGACTGAGCCTGCGTCAGCGGAAGACTAATCATATATGCAAGCACAAAATGATTCAATTACTTTAAAAGGAAGTTAATTGAGAAGCAGTATGTTTTTGAGATCCATTGGTTTGTAATTAGAAATGGCAATTTATGGCAATTTTAAAGGATTATTTCACTTCCAGAATAAAAATTTCCTTATAATTTACTCACCCCCATGTCATCCAAGATGGTCATGTCTTTCTTTCTTCAGTCGAAAAGACATTAAGGTTTTTGAGGAAAACATTGTTGGTTCATTGCAGTTTCAGTGCCGCTTCAAAGGGCTCTACACAATACCAGTCGAGGAATAAGGGTCTTATCTAGTGAAACGATTGGTCATTTTCTAAAAAGAAAAAAATTATATACTTTTTAACCGTAGCTCGACTTCATGCATTGCGTAATCACGTTGGAAAGGTCACGCGTGACGTAGGCGGAAGTACCGACCCGGTATTTACAAAGCGAACGTTGCAAATGCCCTTTACAAAAAAGGTAAAACAATGATGTTGGATGATTTTGAAGTTGAAGGAGAAAATGAGATAGAGTTTTGCCCTACCCTACCTTTTTAAACCAAAGTACACAAGCGAAGAACTAACCAAGCGTGACCTTTCCAACGTGATTACATAATGCGTGAAGTTGCACATGCACATCTAGTGGGAGAAGAGCATTCGTGGCTAAAAGTATATAATTTTTTTTTTTTTTTTTTTTTTTTTTTTTTTTTCAGAAAATGACCAATTGTTTCACTAGATAAGACACTTATTCCTCGGCTGGGATCATGTAGAGTCCTTTGAAGCCGCATTGAAATTGCAGTTTGAACCTTCAACCCGTTGGCCACCATTGAAGCCTACTATATGGAAAAAAATCTTAAAAGGTTTTCCTCAAAAAACTTAATTTCTTTTCGACTGAAGAAAGAAAGACATGAAGATCTTGGATGACATGGGGGTGAGCAAATTATCAGGAAATTTTTATTCTGGAAGTGAACTAATCCTTTAAGATTGAAAAAGGACACACAATATATTGGTACAATATTGGTTCTACAAGATTTTTTTTTTTAAAAGTATATTAATTTCCATCAACTAATGTTGGATATTTAATAGTGCATGCTGATTTCCCCTATTTTTTGTATTTAGATTTCCTTTGCTGTCATCTAATGCTTATTTAAAGTTAATCTTAAAAATAAATCTCTTAAAAATTAATCTCTGATAAATTTAATAACATTATAATCTTTAGCAAAAAAATTAATATCCATTTTTCAATTACATTTTTAAAATAAACAAAAATCTTGAAAATCTCTAAATGGACTTCAACACTCAAAAGTAAGAGTAAAGACATTTATAGTGTAAAAAAAATCAAATAGATGATTTTCATTTGAACTCTCTATTTAAAGATTCCTAAAAAAAATCGTAACAACCCCAAATTTTGAACGGTAGTGATTGTTTAGCATTAATAATAGATTGTTTAGCCTTCAGAATAAGAAGCACCTGTGAGGATGTCATCATACTATTTGCAAAGTATGCTATTTTTTTCTCTTCTGTTTGTCTACTAAATTACGATTGGTTTCTTCTGTCCTGCATCTATTGAACCTATAGCAGTGTTGAACCTATAGCACCTGTACACTGCAGAGATGCTGTCATTTTTAAACACAGCAACAGAGAAGACCACTATTTATGCAGAACCAAAGCCTATACCTTCCCAAAAACTTTAGCATAGTGATTTTGATGACATCTGAGCACTGATATGTGCAAATTTATTAGTTATATATTTGCATAATGTGATTAGATGTTAAATGGTTTGTGTGGGAGTGTGGCAGACCAGTACAGTAAACTGGCGTGCACAGTAACATTTACTACAGTAGGATGATTGTGTGACATGAATGCTGTTAACATTTTATGTGATTATGGAGCTTTGTGACTCATTCAACAGTTGCATAAAGAAAAAGTGGCTTTAAGGATAGCATGGATGTTCATGGACAGTTAACTGTAGATCATAGTGATCTCATCGGTAGAAAACAGTGCTTTGGAGTAGTATTGATGACTATCTGTCTGCTTTTGGAGTAAGTGGGGCACTGAAAGTTCCCCGTGTCCAGTGATGGTTGTCCTGCTAGCCCAGCATAGCTCAGACAGCCTCCTGAATTATTGAGATCTCTCCGTACTCCTGGGAGAAAAGCAGCACTGAAGGAAGATTGGATGAAATAAACATGAGATAGAGGAGAAAAGGAATGAGGGATAGAGTGACAGGAGGAAAGTACTGTAATGGTCAGCTGTTCTGGAGGAGCAAGATTTAGGTAGGAGAAAGTTGATGGATGGAAACGTCTTTTGTCAGTGCGGCACTGACAAGCGAGAGAGGACTGTAATGAGGACAGGTAGGGCACTGTGTTAAATGAGGATCCAGTGTGACAATAGAGGTGTTAGAGTGTTTTAGGCAAAGGTGAAAGAGAGACGTGAAGGAGGCATGAGACAAGACAGAAATTAAATGAAGTGGGATAGGAAAGAGGGATTGTGGAGTACAGAACTCGAGAGGCAATGAGTTATCCTGTATTTCGGCAACAAGATCAGCTATAAAACCCTGACCTTTAAGCCTCTCGTTGTGTGCCTGTCTTAAATGAATGGCAATATGTGTCCGAAGTCAGGGATGGCTTAAATGATAATTATTGCAGCAGTGTTCACCTTGTAAAACAAAGCTCAGGCAGGGAGCCATAAATTGGGGCAGAGAGAGAGAGATGGAGAGAACTGGGTTAGTTTTGGAGATAGATTTAAGATTTCCACCAAAATAGTGCTGATTCTCAGAACTGAGTGTCTGTGAACCTCATTCAGAACCAGCCTGTATTTCCACTAACTTGAGAGCTGAAAGATGACTTAACTGACTGTCATTACATACTGACATCTTTCATTTAAATTTAAGTTTTGCATGTTCTAGTTTGTTTGGTCTCAGTCTAATCCCTCTGGCTTGTGACTTCAGTGGTTCAGTGCAGAATCTTTCTGGCTTGTAATTGCCTTTTCTGAATTCTCTAAACATATAGAAGGATTCCATAATCAGACATGTCCACTTTGTGTTAATTATGAAAGTAATTAGCACAGCTAAACAAGTTGATTTTAGGTGATATTTATGACCTTAGCTCAACCATTACAGGAAGTTTAAGGAAGTTGTGCACCATATTTTAAAATGTAATTTTATGGACTTGTTTAAATCTCTAACCCTACTGTAAGCAGGAGTTAAAGTGATGCTCTAGTTCCAGTAAAAAGTAAAAATAGTAGAGTATAATAAAACAGTAAAAAAGAACATATATTTCTGTCACATGAACTACCCCACCTATAATAAACATTTTGGTAATATTGAGACTTTTGTAGGAAGTACAATTACTTCAGATTTACAGAAATAATTGGAAATGACCTTGAACTTGTGAAAATGGATAGTTGTGTTATATACTAAACATACTAAATATAAAATGTCTTATAAAATAAAACATTTAAAATATGTTTGCCTTCTAAAGATTTATGAACATGTCTGCTGGGTTAAAAATGTGTTATTCTGTTATGTTAAATTTTATATATATTAGTGCTGCCAAACGATTAATCGTGATTAATCTCATCCAAAATAAAAAAAATTGTTTACATAATATATATGTGTGTACTGTGTATATTTATTATGTATATAAATACACACACATACAGTATATATTTTGAAAATACGTGTATTTACATGTATAAATTTATATTTATATTATTTATATTACAGATAAATATTTAATATATAAACATAACATATTTTTTTAAAGATATACATGTATGTGTGTGTCTATATAGACATAATAAATATACACAGTACACACACATATATTATGTAAACAAAAACTTTTATTTTGGATGTGATTAATCCCAATTAATCATTTGACAGCACATACACTATATTGCCAAAAGTATTGGGTCACCCCCTTCTAATGAACAGGTTTTACTACTTTAGTAATTTCCATGAGTACAAGTCTTAATGTTTAAGCATATAATGATATTCTAGGGAATTGTGTGCATCTAATTTTAAAGCAACAGTTTGGACAGGACCCTTTTCTATTCTAACATGACAATGCCTCTGTGTATAAGGCAAGGTTCAAAAAGAAATGATTGATTTAGTCAGTGTGGAAGAACTTGACTGGTCTGCAGAAAGCCAAGTCCTAATCCCAGCTGAACACCTCTAGTGTGACTTTAAATGCAGACCTTGAGCCAAAAACTCTTTACCAAACACCAATGACTTGTACATACACTATATGGACAAACGTATTGGGACACCCCCTTCTTTAGAACAGAAAAAGCACTTCCAAAACTGTGGCAACAAAGATGGAAACATAATGCATGTATTTAAAAATTGTATTTCCATCTCTGTTGCAACAGTTTTGGAGGTGTCTAAAATGACTGTACCCATATGTACAAGTCATTGGTGTTTGGTGATGAGTTTTTGGCTCAAGGTCTGCATTTAAAGTCACACCAGAGGTATTCAGCTTGGATTAGGACTTGGCTTTCTGCAGACCAGTCAAGTTCTTCCACACTGACTAAATCAATCATTTCTTTTTGAACCTTGCCTTATACACAGAGGCATTGTTATGTTAGAATAGAAAAGGGTCCTGTCCAAACTGTTGCTTTAAAATTAGAAGCACACAATTCCCTAGAATATCATTAAATGCTTTAACATTAAGATTTGTACTCATGGAAATTACTAAAGTAGTCAAACCTGTTCATTAGAAGGCGGTGACCCAATACTTTTGGCAATATAGTGTATAAGGGGAAGTCGTGGCCTGACGGTTAGGGAGTCGGGCTTGTAACCTGAAGGTTGCCGGTTCGATTCTTGCACCGGCAGGAATTAAAGGTGGGGCTTGTGAGCAAACAGCACTCTCTCTGCCTTCGATACCATGACTGAGGTGCCCTTGAGCAAGGCACCGAACCCCCAATTGCTCCCCGGGCGCTGGAGCAATGGCTGCCCACTGCTCCGGGTGTGTGTTCACTGTGTGTGTGTTTGTTCACTACTCACTGCTGTGTGTGTGCACTTGGATGGGTTAAATGCAGAGCACCAATTTCGAGTATGGGTCACCATACTTGACAATACGTCAAAAACATAAATAAATAAATAAATAAATAAAATATATCTACAGGTGCATCTCAATAAATTAGAATGTCGTGGAAAAGTTCATTTATTTCAGTAATTCAACTCAAATTGTGAAACACGTGTATTAAATAAATTCAATGCACACAGACTGAAGTAGTTTAAGTCTTTGGTTCTTTTAATTGTGATGATTTTGGCTCACATTTAACAAAAACATTTTGACGGCTCAGGAAACCTTTGCAGGTGTTTTGAGTTGATTAGCTGATTGGCATGTCACCATATTCTAATTTGTTGAGATAGTGAATTGGTGGGTTTTTGTTAAATGTGAGCCAAAATCATCACAATTAAAAGAACCAAAGACTTAAACTACTTCAGTCTGTGTGCATTGAATTTATTTAATACACGTGTTTCACAATTTGAGTTGAATTACTGAAATAAATGAACTTTTCTGTATGTATATATATAGATGAGAAACACAGTTTCAACAACAATGCAGAGTCCCGACCCTTTTTCCATTGCTTCATTTATCTTTTAAAAGCTTCAAAATGCTACTCTCTCACTGTCACCCGCCCCAGTTCCTGGAAAATGAGAGAAATGAATCGAAGCCGTCCATCAAACACTGTCACGGAAGCGTGTTATTGATCTGTTTTTGTGTATGTGAGATTTTTATGATGGATATCAAGAGTTTATCTGTGCATGCAGTGTGTGTGTGTGTGTGTGTAAGCATACATGTTCCTTCCATATATGGCTCTTCTCCTAGTCCTGCTGTGTGAGTCACCTGTTTTCCGTTCTTTAAGTGTGGATTTGTTTACTTTTGTTGTGTAAGTGTGGGAATGTATTTAATAAAAAAAAAAATCAACAGATTGCTTTTTTCCCTTAACAGTTTAAGATCTAAACTTTAAGACTATCATCAAATGAATAAGCCACTTTATTTATTCTTATCTTAATTGTAATTGAATTTGTGTTAATATCAAAGAGAAAACTGCATCATTATTCCTTTTACGTGCCCTGTTGTATCCACCATGGGGAGTGTGAACTCTGCGACTGCCCTCTCCACTCATTCTCAAGAACACTTGCTCTCAGTTTCTCTTTTCCCACAGCTCAACTGCTCTTTCAACTCTTTTCTTCCTTTCGTCTTCCTGCTCTCTCATTCTGTCTCTCTCCTCCTCGCCCTCCTCAGGAGGAATAATAGCGTGTGTTCTTATTGAAATGAGGTGCAATTGCTCTCAGCCTGAGCTAATTTTGTCCTCATGTATAAAGCATTTCATGAAATATTTACCACTTTGATAAACATGAAATATTCATCTATTATAAATGTTCTTTTTCACCTTAATTTTGTGATTTGTCATGCAAAGACCTCTGAGACAATAAGATAATTACATCATTAGAAAGACAGAATTGTGTTTCACAGTCTTGACCAATCAAATATTTCTCTGATGTGTTGATTATTCATGCTATTTATGCATTACAATAGGCTTTTTTATTTATTTTTTTTTTTTTTTAAAATCTTTTCTACTGTCGATAGACAGCAGGCTGACTTATGGTTGATATTTCACTAATGTGCATTTGAATGATATAGTACAATTTAATATTAGAAAATATGATATGCAAACAATTAAATGAATTACATTGAAATATTTATTTGCACAATATTTCAACAAAATTATCTTAAAAATCATAGTATTTGTTAAAACATAGAGTACTACAGTCTTATCCAAACCTTAGCAGATCTTGTAGGCTTGAAAGTGTTAAGGTCTTCCCAGAAGACCTCTGTCATTGGTCAGCTAGTATTATTTTTCCCAGGCATCGCACATCAAAAAATGAGCCAAACATCATAATATTCCTGGCTCATTCACACTCTTCTGTCTACTTAAGTAGCCATTTTTTTCTGTGCTTTTCTCTGCAGAGGCTGTTTGTGTGCCAAGATGTTCTCCTTTCACAGCCCAGCACTTAGAAATAGGTAGAACAGAGGAATAGAAGACTGCAGTTTCCCTTTAATCAAGCCAGATGCAAAGTGAACACTGAATGGAATTAGTGGAGGGAGAGATAGAGAAAAGCTCAAGGAGGGAGATTACCGAGTCAGAAAAGAGAGAAATGTTATATGGAGGATAGTCTACTTTAAAGGGTTTATAACTGATCCTGTCATCTTCGATTCACATTCAGTACCCTGGTTGTAAGATGATACATTTTCTCAGGAGAGTCATGTTGGTGCAGATGTAATGGGAGCACAATGGTAAAAGCCTAAGAATACCAAGGCTGCATCATCAAAAATACAGTAAAAATAGTAATATTGTGAAATTTTATTACAGTTTAAAATAACCGTCTGTATTCTATTTTATTATATTTTAAAATATAATGTATTCCTGTGATAGCTAAACTGAATTTTCAGCAACATTACTCCAGTCTTCAGTATCGTGATCCATCAGAAATCATTTTAATATGCTGATTTGGTGCTCAAGAAACATTTATTATAATTATCATATGCTTAATATTTTTGTGGAAACTGTAATGCTGTGTTCAGGATTCTTGATAAATAGAAAGTTCAATAGAACAGCGTTTATTTAAATGAAAGTTATTTTGTAACATTATTAATGTCTTTACTGTCACTTTTAAACAATTTAATACAACCTTGCTGAATTAAATAATTAATTTCTTTAAAAAAAAAAAAAAAAAAAAAAAACACTGACCTCAAGCGTTTTAAGAGTATGTGTACAAACAAATAGGCTGATTAAATTAGATTATGTCATTTGCAGTTCACGGGGGTGTGAGGTTGCTGCTGAACTCTTTTGGCAAGTTTCTATGTTAACAGCAACTTTATGATTGTGGGTATAGTGTAGTTCTTCATCAGGAATTTGGCAATATAAACATGCTTTTTTAAAGAATGTAGTTGAAATCACCTTGTCTTCTTTATTCTCAAAGCTCATGATAGGTTCATATTGAGAGGTTTATTGTCAACAGTTTCTCTAATGAGAAAATGAGGGGAATTTTTACTTCCGATGCCTGACTCTTGTGCTCTATTCTGGTATTCCAGGTCAGTTGTATCTCATATGCCACCTTTCAAATAAATGATGCTGCATAAAGTGAGATAATCCTCTAATTAGGCTTACTGCTTAGATAGCTTTCTGTTGCATGAAGTCTAATTTGTGCCTATGACAGCTGCTGTCTTCACTGCTGTATCCTTCATGCGCTTACAGAGTGGGAAACAGCCTAGAGGGACTAATGTGTCAACAGCACAGAGGTTATAGACACAAACCGGAACAATGTGGTTGACTTCCCATGGGCAAAGAATGATAGTTAGATCTGTCTTCTGCTGTGAGTAGCCTACAGAGATGTCCTGGACATTTTTAATTTTTGTGCGTAGATACTAGGTCACTAGGTCATTCTATTGAGGGTTTAGTAAGAAATGTATCCTACACGGAGCAATACAGAATCAAAATCGGAAGTTAAAACTGAGTTTCAACAAAGTATTGTTAGAATCTTTCTTTACTTTTGCTTTTGACCTTTACTTGTTTCAAAATGGAAATAAGATGTGGTGAATTGCTCTCACGTCCAAAATCCTGTTCTCATTGTGATTGAATCCTGTGAAGACAGATTGTACGATTGCGCTCATTATTACAGTGCAGCCTACGCTCTGTGAGGCGTAGAGCCATTAGCATAAAAATGCTAACTACTCCATTTACTGAAGGGAAAGGAGTTTTTGAAACTCTTCTGCCCTCCAAGAAACTCCTATTCTACATGAGGCGATCTTAAATTCTGCCTGATAGAGGGATTATCTCTCTCTCCCTCAGTGGCGTTGAAGGATGGAGAAAGGGAAAGAATGTGATTAGGGACAACGAGAGACCGAAGCGGTCTGCAATCTCAAGAATGCTGTGTGGGAGAGACTAGGACACGCTTTTGTTTTACACAGAAATGAGGCCTTGAATTGGAGAAGGAGAAAGAAAAGAACTGAGAATTGCTTGTATAGAAAAATTGTAACAGAATAAGGATGAGGATACGAAAGAGATCTGTGGTGGAGAGATGGGCAGAGATTCCACTGAGATTCCCCCTTCTTACGATGTCTTTGTGTACAGTGCTTACCAGTGTTGGGGAAGCTACTTTGAAACTGTAGCTTGCTAAGATACTAAGCTACTTATTATTCAAAGTACTGAAGTAAAAAGTAGTTTAACTCAACACGTTCCTTTAGACGTAGTGAACTACATTAAAGATATTTAAAGGGATAGTTCAACCAAAAATGAAAATCTTTCCTAACCTGTATGACTTTCTTCTGCAGATACTTTGAAGAATATTTGTAACCAAACCGTTTCAGTTACCCTTGACTTTTATTGTATGGACAGCCACATTTCTTAAAATATCTTTTTTTGTCATGAAGTTTTGGAACAACATTAGGGAGTAAATGATGGCAGAGTTGTCATTTTTGGCTGAACTATCTCTTTAAGAGGGCAGTGTTGTAAAGAATACAGTGTGGGGATTTGGAGCAACTAGAATGAATCAGTGAATTGGCGTTTTAAACTGGTTTATTGAAATGAACAGTCCCAAAGAACCAGTTTGTTAAAATGAGCTGGATTTCCCAGAGTGTGTTAAGTTATTGCCTCAGCTCATTTTTGCTACATACATTGTAAAAAATAAGTGTAATTTTAACTGTAAAATTTTGTAAAAACGCTACGGGAAAAAAAACTGTTAACAGTAAGTTCCAGTAAATATACAGGGAAAATCTGTAAAAGATCTAACCAGACATTTAATGTAATTTTACAGTAAAATGCTGTTAATTGTACAGTTTTTAGAATTAAATAGAACAAATCAATGTATACTTTACAGTCAAAAACTGTAAACTGATATTCCAAGAATTCCCTGCGTGACACTTCACATTTGAAAGTATTTTGCTTAAATAATCATGTTTTATAATAGTTTTTGTTATCAGTCATGTACACTTGGGCTTTATGTTACATCTTCTGTTGTTTAATGAATGTTTATTGCATTTTTTAAGTGTCGTGTGTTACCATGATGGTGTTTTGTGTTCGCATGAATGACACTATGTACCTTCTTTATATTAGTATATACTTCTGCTTGTGGCGAAGCTACTTGTGATGAGCTTTGATTCTTCATGTGGCTTTCTCTTTTACCACCTGCATTATTATGGTGGTTGACAGTATGTTAAAGGTACAAAACAGATTTTAATAGCAGTGTGCATTGTTGAATTTACTGGTTTACATTCAAATTTTCTTGTTTGTAAATTACAGTTTTATACTGTAAAATTTACAGTTTTTGGCTGTAAATGTGTTTACAGTTTTTCTGTATTTTTTACAAAATTATTCTGGCAACCACAGCTGCCAAATTTTTTTTTTTTTTAAACTGCAGCAATGCAGCATTTGTGTCTCACTATATCATTATTTCTTGGAAAAATGTCTCGTTTCTGAAATAAGCTATTATACACTATATTGAAAACAGACAAGCTATGTTCATGCTAATGAAAAATGCAGTTATGTTAGAAATATAAGTGCTGACAAACCTGCTTTTGTTTATTCCCAGTTAGAGAGCAGCAGCACACTTTCTTGTTCCTTCCGTTTCAAACATCTTTTTCAAAAACAGGCTGTTTATTTAAATTTGAATATTTAAATATTTGAATTATGAAAGTCATGTTTTTTGTGGTCTAATTTCCCGTTTAATGGTTTTATTGTCAAATGTATCTTGCATATTGAAGTCTTGCATGTCATGCATTTTGTAGGTGGCAGACTTTGATTTGCTGGTACAAGTTTATTTCAAGTTTTATTTCATTGATTTCAGCCTTTTTTAAATTTACAACCTCTCTCTGGACATTTACACCACCTAGACATTTTTTGGATGCCCACAAATAATAACATAATAACATGCTAATCAAGAGGTGTATTTGAGTTATTTTCTGAATGAATTCCATTTGTAATGTATGTTTAAATAGTTTTTATATTTGAATATTTCATATATCTAAATAGTATGTTTTTCTGTCTTCTATTATTTAAATGTTTTTTCCTCTTTTACATCACTGTCCTCTATTTGTTTTTCTCCATCTTGTTTGTTCTCAATTCTTTTTATGAGTTAAATTTGATTGAACTGCAGTAAACAAAGGAAGCCGAGAAAGTGTGGAGTTGTTTCAGCGGATGAGTGTATTTAGGTTAGGAGGTTGATTCTCAGTCAGGTCTGCAGTAGATTACAGCTGCTGTGTCATCTGCGGGCTCCGGGCGTTGAGCTCTGGTAAGCGTTACATGTCTATTCATCTTCTCCAGGCCGTGCATAATTCATGATGGGATTGACATGTTGTCCTTCGTCCCTTATCGCTCTTTCCCTTAAAGGAAGTGGCACAGTCGGGTTCCGTATTCCGTTTTTTTTTTTTTTTAATAGTAGTATTAATGTTGAAATTTCTTCAATTATGAAAGGAATTTCAAATGTAAAGCAGCTTTAAAAAGACTTTAGTGTCATTATTAATCCCTGTTTAGTTCAATGTTTATTCAGTGTAGTTCAACAACAGTGTGAATTGGTTATGAAGCGAACACAGTTCAACTATAAAGCAGCTCTACAGTAGATAATAATATCTATATTCATCTTAAGTCAGTTCAGTGTTGATTCAGTTTAACAGTGCAAAGTTCATCAAATTATGCAGCAAGATTAATTCAGCTATAAGCAGCTCAACAGAAAACAATAATGTTGTTATTCAGCCCAAGTCAGTTCAGTGTTGATTCAATTCAGTTCAATAACAGCGTTGATGGTGCCGAGTTAATAATTGTGAAACTAATTAGATTCAGCTATAAAACAGCTATAGAGAAAACAATCGTCATTTATCCAGCCAATTTAGTTATTACTTCAGAAAATTATTAACTCATCTCTTTATTTATAAAAGAAAAGAAAACAGATGATCAAGCTCAAAAAGAACATTTTTGTGGACAGAATTTGGTTTATTAAATGTGATTTTATTAGTTATGTCTCATCCTTCATATCCCTATAGAAATATAATGCTAAATATTACTGGGCGTAGTGACTTTAGTTTACCTGTATAGAATCTGTGCATGCAGATCCCTCCAGACAAGATGCTCAGGAAATTGGAGCCAACAACATTCATATTTCTATTCATTCTATACTGTACACCTTGGATGTTCATTAAACAGTTATTTGTATTATGATGTATTGTCTTGTTTTATGGTTGTGCTGAGAGACAGAAAGCTGTTATAAAGCTAGTCAACAAATATAAAAGACACCACCCACCACTGACCTGTACTTAACCCTTCCTCTTTTCTCTCTCTCTCTCCTTCTTCTTAAATCATGTTGACTCCCACTCTGTTTAATTCACATGCACAGTGATCCCACAGAAAGGGAAGACTACATACAATTTTAAACACATGCATGTAAATGTCTTGTCTCATTCCACCTCTTTTCTGACTCCTGTTTTCAGAAGCTTTTTATAGTTAATGGGTTCATCTGTAATGACTCTCTCCTCAGTCATTACACTGAGATGAATTAGCAACTGAAAGAACACAGAGGTTAATTAACCTTTAAATTAGGTGAGCAGTTTTCAATAATGCTGCCATCTGCGTAACTGGCCTCTAGACACAGGGCCAGTGCATTTTCACATATACAGTGTGTGAATCTAACATACTGTATAATTTGTTTTATTTGTACATTTTATTTTCACTTACCTGTAGGATTTAAAGTTTTGTTAGATTAACCAATTCTAAGCGGGTCTGTCAAAATTAGCTGTTACAAATTTTCCCCAGAAACTCTTCCAGCTCAATAAGGACAGAAGAAGCACAGTCCTACCTTTGTGAGTAACAGAAACAGGATCTCTGAATAGAGCCTAACGTCATAGTAGATGAAGAACAGAGTCTTTTGAGAGTGATATCTTAAGTATTGCTGTGTGAGAGGTGAGCAGGATCACAGGGTCAAGAGGAAAACTGCTCTGTACATCACACTCACTCTCCCAGTGTCTGTCTGAGTTCATGGATAACATTAATATTAGAGATACACCAATAATACAAATCTAGGCCATACCAATAAATGGCAGTATTAAAATTCTGTGCTGTTTTTGTCTAAATAATTTAAGTCAAATGTATTTATATAGCGCTTTTGGCAATACCCATTGTTTCAAAGCAGCCCAATGCAAGTAAGTATATTAAATGTATGTGGATAAAGTTAAACATATTTATATAAAGAGCTGGGTGATATAGTTACATTTTGCAATGAAATAAGAAAATTCCTGAAAGATTTCCTATATTGCTTTACATGAGTATACTGAATGTACTTTATGCAGGTAAAGTCGGATATATCCTACTTTTAAAATATCACTGAGTGATAATATAGTTTACTTTTTTGACAAATTAATTAAAAATAAATCACCCAAAACTAAAACCAGTCATTTTAAATGCTACAAAGCAAATTAAGCATCACAGCATTGTAATGCACAGTATGAAAAATGAATTTGGCAATGATTACATTTACTACTAAATAGTTTTTATAGATTAAGCAAATGTTATGTGAAAGTAATCTGAATGTAAAAATTGTGGAAATTAGCATGCGCAGTTAATACCCAATATCTATATGTATTCAACATCATTACTAAATAAATAAAAAATCTCTAATATCAGCCAATAACTGATATGGCCATTCATCCCTAGTGAATATTATTTTATTTTACTTTTTCACACTTTTTTCAGTCTGCTTTAAAATATTTAATTGACTAGTTGTTATGAGAGCTAGGTAGGATGATAACATCAGTCTATTGAGGGTAACAGCCTTCAAACCTCAGGACATTTTAGGAGAGATTTATTAGAGACATTTGTATATTAAGCATAATCTTTTAAAACCATTAATTCCAAGGATTTGTAGCTGGCATACAAATGGTAATTCCACTCAGTCCCACTCATAAAATATATAAAGTGTTTTTTTTTTTTTTTTTTTTATAAAAATCCTTATCCAGTAATCACAAACAAATGGAAAAATCATGTAAATTCATTGGTGTAAAGGTTGGATATGTCTAATGTCAGAGATAGTTTTGCAAAGGAGCTGCATTGTGAAATGCACAAAGCTCATTGTTAGTAATTAAAAATATAAGTTACATGAGCAAGAACCATTTCAACTTTAGAGCTTTTAGTTCTTAATGCACTTGTTAATCACGTTTAAATGTGATGTATTTAGGTTTGAACAAATCCACCAATATTTATTCAGCTTTCTTTGTTGGTGAAATGGGTTTCATTTTCAGATAAACTTTAATGATCTTCTCTCAGCGTCTGAAATATTATATCCGTATATCATCTAGTTGAGTTGTTCATATGAAAACAAAGCATGGCATGTTCTCTCGAGGTCCCTTGTCCTTTGTTGTTGTCTGGATGGAATTGTTTCTGTATAACCTGATGGGATGGAAATGCAGCAATGTCCCGGTGAGTCTCTGGAGAAATATGTCTATAGCCTGGAGCTGCTGGGTATTAACAGAGGGGAAGATGGGTAATCAATCCAGTGTGAATGACCACAAATCCATTCTTCAAGCCCCGGCTGCCTGGAGTGCTATGCTAGAGTCGAGGAACAAGTAACTGCATTACACCTTTTAGATGAAGCACATTTGACACATTAATACACCTTACTCATTTTAGTTCAATTTAGATTTATTTGTATTGGGCTTTTAACAGTTGCATTTGTCTCGCCAAGCAGCTTTACATAGACCTAACGTCCAAGTCTTGCACTTACAAGCAGGTACAGATATAAAAACAGGGATGGAATCTAAATTCTGATTGGATGAACCATAAAAAGTGTTGCTAAAGCGATTGACTACTGCATTACGTACTGCATCAGTAATTATTCCAATAATAAATGTAACTAATTTTATTGGACATTGGTGCCATTGCTGCCGTTTTAAGCAATAAATGCGCTCATACCAGTGGGAAAAAAAAATAAAAATATTCACTGAAACACAGACTTTCTGATCACGCACAATATAATAATTACAAAACATACCCGTTTCAAAACACAGCTCACACAAACATCCTAGGCAACTGTGGGGCCTGTTTGCGTTCGTTGGTTAGAATGTAATTATGAATGCTAAATGATGTTTTGTGCATGTGAGTTTTATCTGATTATGCAGGCTCCGTTCATATGAGCTGTCTGGGGAGAGACGGGCAGAGAAAAAGAAGACAGATTTTTCAGAGGTGTATATGGAGGTTTATATGAGCCGTTCTCCAGTTCTCGCACAGTAAAAGCAATTCCATTATCACAAATTTACTCAACAGAAAAGCTCATATCTCTCAGCATGTATTGTTATTGGA
This sequence comes from Spinibarbus caldwelli, assembly GCA_039654775.1. NCBI lineage: Eukaryota > Metazoa > Chordata > Actinopteri > Cypriniformes > Cyprinidae > Spinibarbus > Spinibarbus caldwelli. Next base: position 34,259,645 of record CM077223.1, read on the forward strand.
GGATAAGTGTTTTAGCTTGCATTATTTGCCTGTTTGTTGGTGATGGATGCTGTGCTCGGTGGACAGTGGCACAAAGATGTAATGGAGTCATTTGGTGAATGGAAAGTGTGTTGTAGCAGGTAAAGTATAAAGAGTGGACAGATAGACTGTTCTAGTGCATAATGATTTCTGGGTTAGGTTGGGAAATGTTATTGCACTGATTGGGTATGTGTATATTGGCTGCCCACTGCTCCAGGTGTTCCATGTTCACTACTGTGTGTGCGTGCACTTGGATGGGTTAAATGCAGAGCACAAATTCCGAGTATGGGTTACCATACATCACTTCCCTTTCCTATGATAATTTTATTCAGCAGTGACATTAAAATGACAATATAAATGTAAAATAAATGCTGTTCATTTGAATTGTTTTTATTAAAGAATCCTGAAAAAAAAAAAAAAAAAAAAAAAAAAAAAAAAAAAAAAACACACACACAACTTTCCACAAAAATATAAAGCAGCACAACTGTTTTCAGCATTGATCATATGACACTGAAGACTGGAGTAATGGATGCTGAAAATTCTGCTGTGTCATCACATGAGTAAATTTTAAAATGTATTAAAATAGAAAAGAGATATAATTTTAATATTTCACAATATTACTATTCTTGTATTTTTTATTAAATTAATGCAGCTTTGGTGAACTCTGATAAAAACATTAAAAATCTTACCAACCTGTGATAGTGATGTTGGGCAGCGAGGAGATGTAGGTAAATTCAAAATACAGTCTTTAATTAATTCCGCAAGGAGGTGAGGCACACAGGAACACCGGGGGTAACGAGCAGACCAGTGAACTGAATGTGCAAGAACTAAATACACATCATAATTAACACACACACCTGAAATAAATGACAAACAATCAACTAGACGAGGACAGGAACAGGAAGGACCAAATAAGGGCATGACAGGGGAAACACAAGACAGACACAATACTGACAGATGTTGGTCTTATACAATAGTTTTATTAGTAAGTTAAAATTACTTGCATAATTTACGTGTTTTTTTCTTTATACAATATGTAGTCCTAGAATTTAATTGCTGAGCATTCCAGGAGTTCAACAGCACAAAAAATATTTCATGCAGAAACTACATGTTGCTGTAACAATATGTGTTCTAAAATTGGCTCAAAATATCTAGCTTGTTTTATATCCTCTGACTAAATGGATATCAAACCATTGGATATTCCACCATTCGATTTGACAATGGAAAAGCGGCTATAGTTTGAAGCTAAAAAAATCGGAATCTGTGACCATCATACAATCTGTGACCATTAAAAATAAAGGTTCTTTATTGGCATCAATGGTTCTATGAAGAACCTTGAACATCCATGGAAACTTTCAAATGCAGAAAAGGTTCTTTAGATTTTTAAAATGTTCTTCAAAATGGTTCTTTTAGGAACTGTTCAATGAAAGGATCTTTGGGGAACCAAAATGGTTCTTCTATGGCATCACTCCAAAAACACCCTTTTGGAACCTTTATTTTTAAGAGTGTAGTGTATTCCAGCCTTAACTGTTGTTGCATATTTACATTAAACAAACAAGATTATTACCAAAACAAAAGACGTTTATGGTTTCTCCAACTGTAATCCATCACAGTCATTAAGGTCAAGGCCTTCTAGATCCAGCTTCATCCAGCCAGATGATCTACTCCCCCATGATATGACGCTGTCCAATGACTACAGTAGCAACCTGTGCCAAAATATTGTCGTAACTCAGTGATTGATTGTTTGCATGCCCATTCTGTCTTCCACATTTAAATTATGTAATAACTTTCTAGCGGAACAGTGGGTGATCTGTGACCAAAATCTTGTACCATGAGATGGGTCATGGTAAAGATACTGTATATCACAATGAAGTAATCCAATCTGGAGAGCTGCTTTGAAACAATGTGTATTGTGAAAAGCGCTATACAAATAGACTTGACTTCACTTGAGTATAGGAGCAGTGCTCATAGGCAGACACAATAGCTCCATAAATAATAGATGAACAGCCTCCAACAAATTACAGTTTAAAACTGACTGTGAGTGAAGCAATGTTTTTCTTTGCCCCTTCAAAGCTTAAATAAGCCACAGGACTTTCTAAAAAGAAACAAGCACTCTTTGGCTGGTGTTTACACCCCCCGTACTCAGCGCCGAGGGTCTCGTAAGTGAAGCTTTGTGTGTCGTGTCAGATGCGGCTTTGTGTATTGTGAGAGATGCATGTAAAAGGAGCTTCTTGTTTGTTGTGACCTTCAGAAATGGCAGAGATGGGGAGAATGTCTAACAGGGAGAGAAAAACCTCTGCACCTTCTCTTGTCACTTGTCAACAGAGACAGGATGTGGGATTAGCGTGATGCTGTGCTGCAGTGAAAGACACATTGTGGTCGGGACAGGATGCCCTTAGATACTGATCTGAGATCAGCCTCTCTCGGTCAAGCACAGATGGCAGTCGCACGTATTCGTATAGAGAGAGGAAGAATAAGAGGCTGATCTCAGTTCAGCTATAAATAGCATCCTTAGCTATAACCCTGTGAGTTCCTAATCACAATCTACACTTCAACCGACAGCTTATTTCTCAGTAACTTCAGTTCAGATTTGTCCAAAAAGAGCCTCCTGCAGAGAGAGAGTGAGAGAAAGAGAGAGAGTGCAAACAAGGAAGTAGTGGAAATAATGCAAGGGTAAATGTTGGAAGATGCAGCTTTTCTGCTGTAATTTACACACTTTAAACAATGTGCCTGAAAGCATTTGACATCTCTTTCCAACCACCTGCTGTGGAGTGTGTGTGTGTGTGTGTGTGTGTGTGTGTACGTGTATGCAATAACTTTCATTTCTCTTCCACCTCTTTTAATAATTGTTGGAACGGGCTGTTTGGAAGCACTAGCAGGTGTGTTGGCCAACCCACTAGCAAATATTGCATGTTAAGCAAACTCTTCAATTGGCCAGTCTGTATTTACCGGATCAATCCCTGACACTGGACTCAATTGGTTGGCAGGGCTCAACAATGAGATTTTTTTGTCTGCTTATCCACTTGAGCCAGCCAGCATTTTCACTGGCCCCATTATGAAAGAATGTAATGTATTTTTATATTTACTACCCATATTTATATATCTCTTATGCTCACCAATCACAAATGCTGTGTCAAAAATAAATTACTTCAGTCTTTAGTGTCACATGATCCTTCAGAAATCTTTTTCAATATGCTGATTTGGTGTGTAAGAAAATTTTGTAAGATGGATGGATAGATCCAAAACTCCCTCACACTAGGCCATCGTAAATGATGAGTCCTAGTTGAACAGTGTGACATTTCAAAAGTTCAGTCAAAGAGGTTCAGACCCACCGGAGTAAATCAACTATGCTGTATGTACATTACCACCAGAAGCCACAGTGGCTAGTGTGGCTTTCATAACCTGTTTCTCTGTATGTTTATCTCTGCAGTGGGTTCTTGCATTTGAGATATTCATCCCTCTGGTGCTCTTCTTCATACTCCTGGGCTTGCGACAGAAGAAGCCAGCCATTCCTGTGAAAGAAGGTAAGTTTAGTGACAGCAAAGAGAGAGAAGGATAGGAGATAGGTAGGAGATAAAGGAAGGAAGTGTGAGGTGATTCTTACCCCAACCCAGCTCACTCTCGCCCCCAGTGGTCAGATCACTTCTGTTGTCACTTGGAGTTTTTATGAAGTTCACATACACAATACAATAATCATGTAAGTGTGTCTGAATTAGTTAGACTAGGTCTTTTAGCCTTTGTCAGTAATTAAATAGACAGTTCACTCAAAAATTAATAATTCTATCATCATTTACTCACCCTCAGGTCGTTTCAAACCTGTGTGGGTTTCTTTCTTCTGCAGAACACCTAAGGAATTACTTTGCAGAATGTCCTGACTGTTCTTTTCTATACAGCTTAAAAAAAAATCATAATAAAAGTAGTCCATATAACATTTGCACTATCTTCCAAGTAAATCCAATATATATCCATATCCCTGAAGCCATAAGATATATTTGTGTGGAAAACAGTCCTTCTTATTCTAGATCTTAAGTATTAGGCTATTCTCTTTTGTGTACAATCAAATCACTGGTTTGCCAACAATGAATGTTAAACTTTCATTGTATGGAAAAAGGAAAACATTTTGCTTAACATAATTGTTCCACTGAAGAAAAGAAATTCTTACAGGTTTGGAATGATATGAAGGTGATTAAATGATGACAGAATTTTCATTTTTTTGGATGAACTATTGTTCAAAAAATGTTGTTTGTCGTACATTAAAATAATGATAATTTATCCATTTTTCTATGTGAGTGCATCATAAAACTTTGCCAATCTGTCATTGATTGCAAAGATTTTTGGCTGTTAGACAGAGCTTTAGCCATGTAGTATTTTTTTTTCTTTCACAGAACACCCTCATTTGTTTGTCATCACAATGTTTGTTATTTTCAATGCTGAAATCACACCATGTTTTGTTTTATTTTTGCTCCTTTCTGTCATCTGTCCTCAATACTTTTGTATCTCTCTCTCTCTACCTCTGTCTTTCATTCTTTTTTTTCTTCACCGTGCATGTTAACTGCATGCTGGACCAGTGTGTAAGTCAAAATGTTTTTGTTTTTTTTGTGTGTGTGGCTGAATTCTTAACTCTTTTAAGTATGTGGGATCATTTCACTGTGTGTCCTCCAATTGTGAGTGTGTGTTTTTTCGTGGACTTTCGTGTTTATTGTGCTGCTATTGTGTATTTGTCATGTCAACTGTCTCATGCATCAACCTAATGGTAAAAGAGCGCAAATGACTCCAGCAGTATGTGTAGACTGGAGCCTGCCCATATGCCAACATATATACATGCATGTATTAAAAATGAATAAATAATGATAACATTGTGAAATAACCAGGTGTGATGCATCAAGATTTCAGCGAAATGAAATTAGCACATCCACACTGAAGATTCATCCATGTTTGACTTTAAATATACTGTGGCCATCAAAAGTTTGGAAATGCCCTACATTGGAGTTTTAGACAGTATTGGAATAAATTCTTGAAGACCAGTAATGTTTTTTTTTTTTTTTTAATTTTACTTTTTGCATTACATAATAATACCAATATACAGTGCACATCAAAGTCAGACAAGCCCCTTTTATGTGTATATATATATATATATATATATATATATATATATATATATGTGTGTGTGTGTGTGTGTGTGTGTGTATATATATATATATATATATATATATATAATTTTTTTTTTTTTTTTTTCTTTTTTTACACTACTGTTCAAAATTTTGGGGTCAGTAAGACTTTTTTTTAAATAAATTAATACTTTTATTCAGCAAGGACTCATTAAACTGATCAAGACTGCCAGTAAGGACATTTATAATGTTACGAAAGATTTATATATGGAGTAATGGCTGCTGAAAATTCAGCTTTGCCATCACAGGAATAAATAATATTTTAAAATATAATGAAATATAAAGCACTGTAACAACAAAACATGTTGTTAATTGTAATAATATTCTACAATATCATGATATTGTCCAAAACCTCACTCCACCTTGGGCATTTTCAAACATTAGTTGCAATGCTACAGAAATGGAAACTGGTCGTTATTACAGCTGATTTCAGAAACTAGGATTAGCATAGCTTTTATCGCTTGCCATTTTATTGCGTCACGCCTGGTGTAAGAGGTTTAGGTGTTGGGCCCCCATATGTCTCTGTGAACACTAACATAATCCACAACAACCCACTGTGAATAAAGGATCTTACTTACGACGGCACGTTACTCAAACACCTTGTCTTGATAATGACACATCTGTGCTTTCTTCAACCAATGAGCTGTGATTCTAATTGTCTGACACTCACACACACATAAACACACACATACTGAATTCATCCACTTACTGAGCCATCAGGTTATTTCCCCTGACTGATCTTTGCTCTTTTAATCCTGTGTTTGCGGAGCGGGAGCAGATGTCAGATATAAGAGTTAGGAAACCGAGGCAATAAACACAGCTACCTCTTGTGAGCAGACAACCTGTCACTGGAACAGCAGAAATATAACATGCCTCAGTGTTAACATCAATTGAGGGACGTTTTTCGCAGAGTCGTCAGGTGACGATGGCGAGCGGTGTGTAGCTAACACTGCTGCGTCTGAGTGAAGCGGCATGGCATGTTGCGGCGGGGCTCTTTTTTTAGAGCGGGCAACGTTGGATGAGGATGCCAACTCCACAGGACACACGCCGCAGTGACAAAACACTTAGGGGAGGAAAAAGAGTCAGCACTTACCATTAAGTAACCTTCTAGATCCCTCCGCCAGCGCCAGCTGCCTCGTGTTTACATTTCAGGCAGGGGTGCCAAAGTGAAGGGGAGCGAAAGCTGAATTTGAATTGACTGATACTCGAATGGAGGATCACATCTCACAGAGCCATTCATTAATTAAGACTTCATTAAATAATCTCAGCAGTTATAGGCCTAATTTAGTCGTTAGCAGATCAATGTAGGGCAAATTTGTTGAAAGGGATTGTTTTATGAGAGAATTGTCATCTGAAAGGTAGTAGTAGCACATTTCAAACTCTCGACTGTCGATGATGTCAATTAAAGAATCATAATGGAAGCAAGTTGGTATTGGTCATAATTAAACCGAAGTTGTGAAAGTATATATACCCTACTGAAAAATAAATATACTGAAATGTATTTGAAATACATTTATTTCATGTCAAGTATACTACAAACACATTTACATATTTATGTGCTTAACAAAAATACCCCGCAATTGTACTTTTAGTATACTAAACTGGTATACTTAAAGTCTGCTAAATTGGAACAACTAATTTTGTGCTTAATGCACTTTAATTGTGTGGAAGTAGTGCTGAAGTCCAAATAAAGATATACTGAAGTATATTTGATTGTACTAAAATGGAACTATTGCAAGTATACTTTAGGTACACTTTAAATATATATACCCTAGTAAAAAATATATACCCTAGTGTGTGTGTGTGTAGTATACTAAATATCATAAAGTGATAAGAATAAATTCAGCATTGATAAGAAGTGTTTCTTAAGCATCAAATCAGCATATTAGACTAATTTCTGAAGGCTCATGTGACACTGTAGACTGGAGTAATGGCTGCTGAAAATTCAGCTTGACCATCACAGAAATAAATTACATTTTAAAATTTATTAAAATATAAATCATTTGACTTAAATTGTAATAATATTTATATATACTATATTTTTAATCAAATAAATCCAGCCTTGGTGAGCATAAGATAACATAAAAAAAACTTACTCATCAAAGACTTTTGAACAGTAGTGTAGCTTGCACCATTAATTTAGGTTACATGATTGCATGACCAAACTACGTAAAGCATTTTGTTTATCTATAGTGCTAAAAAGCTTCCTCTCTTTGTTATAAAATCTAAAATTGCCTGCCTGCGTTTAATTCTCACCAGAATCACTCACATCATGACAAAATTACGATTTCTAAACTTGGAATTTCCCAGGAGGACTTGAAGGCAGTGAATCCTGATCCATGGTTGTCACTCCTCTAATGTTTGTGGCCTTTGTGAGACAAATATGATGATTTACCCATCCCTGAGATTTGACTCCATGTCAAGTGTGTACAGGAGCAGGTTGCAGTGAGGAAGTGAGTCATCTAAACACTGCTGTCCACTCCTGTGTTCTATAAGACGTGACTGGCAGCATGTGGGTGTAGAAGAGCCGTGCTACACAGCAATGCTGGTTTCTCTCTGCTTCAGTGACAGCTTGTCCAGTCAACCTCTGCGTGCGTGATGAAGTGAATAATTTGAAGGGCACTTGGAGTTTATCGAAGCGATCTGACATCTGAAACCCTCTCTGACTCTGTGTTTGCTCTCTGATATGTGACGGCTGCTTCTTTTTCTCTCCCTGTCTTTTAATCTCTCCCCAAATCTTTGATCCGTGGACCTTGGAAAATACTATTTCCATTGTTTGTTCTGTTATCCCTCATCCTATGATCGCGCTCATTCATTCCCTCACTCACATTCCCGGCCATAAATATTTATCTCCATCCTTACACTGCTCTGTTTTATGTTCCTCTCCTCTACATCTGAACACACCTGCACCTTCATCAAAACCATTTAAACCTCATTGCAATACTGGATTTCACTTTTCTGTCACCTCCATCCTCTCCGTCCCTCCACCCTGGTGGTCTGTTTTTCCCCGGTTCTGTCCAGCCTTCTACAGCGCGGCCCCTCTCACCTCAGCGGGCATCATTCCCATCATGCAGTCTTTGTGTCCGGATGGCCAGAGGGATGAGTTTGGCTTCCTGCAGTATAAAAACTCCACGTGAGTCCACCTACGCTCTGTTTCTGATTCTTCCTCTCTTGATGACTAAGATGGGCTCTAATGTATTCTGTTCTCATTATATGGTGTGAATAGCAGTCACCATCACCACCTGTAATAGTGATCTTACGAGCTGTTAGATTGTGTAATGGATCTTGTCATTGTGCTTAGATGTGATTTGATCTTTTGATGGATTGTAGTGATATAACTACATAACTATGACCTCAGTATGGCTGGTCAGCAGCATTTCTTGGGTTTTAGAATGTGCTAGCTTAAGTAGCAAGACTGCCTCCTTGATCAGTTTTACTACAGTTGTTTTTCAAATTTTGCTGGTAAAGAGCAAGGCTATTCTCATCCACCAGCCAGACCAGCACAAAACTACCCTGGAACAAATGGTGCAGAAATTTGTAGTAATTTTACAATTAATTACAAAGAAACAGCAAGTAACAGATAGAAGTAAACATGACATTTTGAAGTAAAAAGACTGAAATAGTATTTTATTATAAAACATGGTCCAATAATCGTTTTACTTACAACTTACAAAAATCATCTAATCAGCATTAATGCATCTCCAAGGACACTGTTATTAAAACTAAATCTCTTAAAAATAGATTTTATTCATTGAAATACTGAGTAATTGTAAAAATTATTTCAAATTTATTTAAATTTTATTATAAAATTAATGAAATTAAAACTGAAATAAAATGAATTCACTCTAAATAGAAATATATGAAAAAGAACAAAAACACATTACAAAGTTATTAACTCTTAAAATATAAAAAAGCTAATTCAAAATATTAATATACTATAATATTATATAAGTAATACTAAAATACCACTGCAAGGACCTGGTGTATTATGCCAACATCTTAATCATGATATGATGATGCTGTGATTTTGGACTTTGTTGTTTTGCATTAGAATTAAATTTGAAAAATATAACTAAAAATGTAAATTTCAATGTGAGATATAAATATAGGTTTGTGTGGTAACCTATTTTAAATATAATAAAATAGTCTAACTTCTCTAAACAGTATCGGCCAGTCTGGACCACACTGATCTAAGCTTTTTTTTCTTTATTTTTTCTAAGTTGGTTACTCCACTTATACGATTTGGTCCTCGCTTCTTTTTATTCTGCTCTTCTTGTTCCTGTTTTCTTTTTAGTTAATTTCTTTGATCTTTCTTTTTTTCTCTCCTGTTTCTCAGTGTGACTCAGTTGTTGGAAAGGATCAGTGAAGTCGTGGAGCAGAATCACTTGTTTACGTCAGACAGACCCAGTCTGGGAGAGGAGCTGGAGTCACTGCAGCAGCACCTTGAAAGTCTGAGTTCAGCACAAGGCCCTCTAGAGAGCCACTACAACACCAGCCATGGTAAGAAAACACATACATACACCAACCTTGACCGTAACTCTACATGCAAATTAGAAGCAAATCACTATTGTAGTAAAGTAGTGATGCAGTTTCTGCTGGATGTACTGTGGATGTACTGTTTAAATCACATTGATATTAGATTTCAAATGCATGCTTTCATGTGGCTCAACTGTGGCTAGCTTAACAGAAGTAAGTTCTGTTGACGCTATATGTATACTTTTGGCATTGAAAAGTTACTTTGTTTATTTCCAACTGTAATCATGCATTTATGATGATTTTATTAACCATGTATTGAAGGGAATCATAGACCACACTGAAAACAACCATACAACAGTACATTTTAGACAAACATGCCCAAAAAGTAAAAAAGTAAACAGATACTAAAGTCACAGTCATACTGGACTTTGTTCTCCATGCACTTTTATTCATACTGTATGAATGCGAATGGGGAAGACTGCTGAGCATAGCATAAACACATTATGACCAATAATTGACCTAAATATCACATTGATTGCTTTATACTGTACTTGCTTAAATTGTATTGAGCTAAGAATCAAATAATTTACATTACTGTTTCAAAATTTTGAGGTTGGTAATTTTTTATTTTTTATTTTTTTAAGTTTTTGAAAGAAGTCTCTTATGTTCACCAAGAAGGTTTATATTTAATTAAAAAGACAGTAAATCTGTAATATTAATATATATATATATATATATATATATATATATATATATATATATATATATATATATATTTTAATATATATATATATATATATATATATATATATATATATATATATATATATATATATATATATATATATATATATATATTAATGGGACGTATCCTATATATATATATATATCATTGCAATTAAAAAGAAATGTTTTCTATTTTAATGTATTATAAAATGTAATTAATTCCTGTGATGGCAAAGCCAAATTGTGTTTTTTTTTTTTTGTGCTAGAATTAAATTTGAAAAATATAACTAAAAATGTATTAATTTTGTTGTGAGATATAAATATAGGTTTGTGAGGTGAAATACTGTAAAATTTCTTTCAAAAAAATTACTGACCTCAAACATTTAAACGGTAGTGTACATTTATGTCAACTGCAGTAGATAAAAATTTCTTTGATGAAAACTTGTGTGCATGTGACCGCTTCAGGTTTTACTGTGGGAAGTGTCCTCAGGAACCAGTCGATGTTCCAGCAGTTCCTGATCAGAAACCTTTCCCTGCCAAACGACACCGCCAGCCTGCTGCTCTCCTCCCCCATCAACCTGAAAGAGGTTTGTCTTCTCACCTCAACTTCCTTTTTCCTCCAACCCGGGTCAGACAGCAGTGCTTTTGAAGTCCAAATCATGACTCAGCGTCATGCTCCTCTGAGCCTTCTTCCTCTTTCATCCTCTTTGGAGTCTCAGCTCGGGTTTGCAGCACCATTAACGATTCTGCTCCATGACAACAGGGAGAGAGGACGTGTGATAGAATCTAATGCTTTAGGGCAGAGGAGCTCCAGCGTAATGCGCTTTAATATGTCGGGTTAACGTGCTGTAGTTGATGTAAAAGTGTTGAGATATGCTCTTGTGAGTTTCCGAATGAAATCTTAATTTTCCTCAGGGAGTTTCGTTTCTTCTCTACTCTGGCTATTTAAAGTGTGTGTGTGTGAGATAGGAGTTTCTAAATTTGTGCTAAATCTGTGTGTGTGTGTGTGTCTGTGTGTGTACTCTGTACTCTGTTCAGGTGTATAATCTCATCTTTGGGACGTATCCTAAAGTGGGGTCAAAGGTAGGAGAAAAAGATGAAGGACAGCATGAACCCCACAGTCCTGGAGAGAAGCTTGTACAGCTTGAGGTACAGAATGATGGAAACACACACATTTTCTTGTGTGTGCGTATATACAGGACTTTTCAAAAGTTTAGGGTCGGTAATTATTTTCTTTAAAAGAAATGAATACTTAAAAGAAATGAAGTCCCACATTAAGACCTTTACATTGTTACAAAAAATGTATTTCAAATAAATGATTTTCTTTTAAACTTTCTGTTTAAAAGAATCATGAAAATTGAGAACAACTGTTTTCATCATTGATAAATAATGATCAAATATATTTTTCTTGAGCAGCAAATCAGCATATCAGAATGATTCCTGAAGGACCATGTGACACTGTAGACTGCAGTAATGATGCTGAAAATTCAGCATTTACATGTATATTAACAAAGAAAATGTTAAAACTACTGTTTACTGTATGACCGACCCCAAACTTTTGAACTGTAGTTTATGTAATTATTAGATTTTGCAATTTTTATGTGGTTGAGACTCATAGCGGATTGCATATTCATAAATAAAACACATTGTATGAAGGTGCATTTATGGAGCAATGCCTTTTTCTTTCACACTTTTTAATCTGTGCAAAAAATAAAGTTCCCAATTTTATTTTTATTATATGTTTCAAAGCATATTTTGAATTGAATAAATATAAAAATTGAATGTGGTTTAAAAATAACATACTGACTCTATATTTCTTAAACTCCATTAAAATGCACAAGAAGTACAAACACTAAACTTACAGTAATGCAAGTCTGCAATAATTAAATAATATAATAATTATCCCACACTTTACAGACTTAATGCAGTGCCAGTGCTGCTGCAGTCCCTTTCTCATTCATATTTCATACTTGTTGAGCTGCTGTAAGCAACTTTTTTGAATACCACACACATAATGTACCTACTACTTGACAGATATCACAGAGTCCTGAGAAATCACCTGTCTGTGGCCCAGCCCTAGAGATTGTAAATGGCAAAAAAGAGTCAGGGAAGCAGGCAGCAGCTTTTTTTTTTTTTTTTTCCAGCAATGATTTCTGCCTGTAAACCATTTGCTGTGTTTGCTGATTTGTTGAATGTCTTTGGGTTAGAGGTTTTGGACAGAGGTTGTGAGGTTAAGATATCAAATTTTTAGAATGCTTAATAGATGGAAAATGTTAAGTATAATAGTATGCTTTATGCAATATATTACATAAATTGTAACAGCCATAAAAATTAGTTTTACTCATTGAAACCAATACTGTACTTTGGTTTAGATTCAGTAGACGGTTAGGTGTGATCTCACTATGCATCAGCGCCATGTAGCAGACTACTGAAATGAGAAATCAAAGTCCCTTCCCTACATGGGATTTTTTAATTAATTTATTTATTTTTTATGTGGAGTGTGTTCACATTTTCACAAATTCTTAAGTTTTGGGTACATTTGATGCTGCTGGGCCAATTGAAATGATGTTTGCACATTAATGTCACACCACTCTCATCAAGTTTAAGCATTTTGTTTTTTTTAAAAAAAAGGTAAATTTAGGCTTGGTAATATTCTAGTGCCAGTTTGTTTTGCATGGACACTGCCTACTCAAAACAGGGACAAAACACCCCTGCTATATATAGGTAGTAGTAGTTAGTCATTTGCTGAGAAGGGCTTTCCAATTAGGGCATGCAGTTGTTTATAACCTTGGAATTATAAAACAACCATGATGTTTCAGTCTCTCTACTCATTCATGCTCAGAAGCAGTTACTTGGAGGCTGGCGTAGTTTGGAGGGGGGTCTGATTCAGAAGGCATTGAGAGACCCGACAAAAACTGCTCACCGTCAAGCTCTGCTCAAAGTCCTGTCCCAGGCGCTCGGGATTGCTGGAGGTGGAGGACGCCAGAAATTTGATCCTCAAGCACTGCGTGAGATGGAGGTCTGTCTGCAATAATGTCTGTCTGCAATAATGTTAATGCAATAATGTAATAAATGTTAAATACATTCTTTGTAATTTTGTACAGCAGATATCATACTCTTCAGTTTAATAACAACTCCTCACAAAACTTCTTACATTTTTTCCTATTTTTTCAGGGAATTCTGTTGACTGGTGCAGTGCTTGAAACACTCACTTGTGGGGAAGGAGGGAACAGTGAGATAAGCAAAATCCTATTGGTCCCTGAGAAACAACAGGCAGTTTTACAGGCCTATCGAATGACTGTTTGTGGTGGAAAGGCAGAACAGAGGGCGGAGCTGTTTGGGGAGCTGAGTGAAGAATTGAGAAATCAGATTGATACACAGAGAGTCTTTGATCAGGTACATGCAAGAACAGCACATCTTAAACAATTTGGTATTTACATTTAATGTCCCAGGGGTTCCTTTTAATTAAAATAACCTATACATGCATGCATATACATAAAGAAATTAACCATACGTGACCCTGGACCACAAAACCAGTCTTAAGTAGCACGGGTATATTTGTAGCAATAGCCAAAAATACATTGTATGGGTCAAAATTATAAATTTTTCTTTTATGCCAAAAATCATTAGGATATTAAGTAAAGATCATGTTCAATGAAGATATTTTGTAAATTTCCTATGGTAAATATATCAGAACTTAATTTTTGATTAGTAATATGCATTGCTAAGAACTTCATTTGGACAACTTTAAAGGCAATTTTCTAAATTTTTTTGCACCCTCATATTCCAGATTTTCAAATAGTTGTATCTCGGCCAAATATTGTCCTATCCTAACAAGATGATGTATAAATCTCAATTTCAAAAAAATTACCCTCATGACTGGTTTTGTGGTCCAGGGTCACATATTAATAATTTTGTGTGAAAATTATTTATCAGTTTTCCAAAACTTACAACTGTCCCAGTTGTAGTATACAACATCGAAAATTTTTGCCATTTATCTGTGTATTTATTTTGTGTTTTTTAGGATAAATAAACGCTAACTGTAAAACTAGCTTTAGAAAGACACAGGAATCTGTCATTTTATTCCATTCATTATTGCTAAAAATGTCATTAGCATCACCGTAATTTAATTTTAAAAAAAGGGTAGAGAGTGCTATTAAGCACAATATAGAATTTAAATGACACTGTAAATGACACTGTGGTAGGAATTTCCAGTACTTTCAGAGAAAAAAAGACTTGTCCCATATAGTTGGACAATGTTAGTGGGCAAATTAAACTATTGAGAGAATAAAAAGAGTATTTAAGAGAGTGTATGAGTCAAAAAGTGGCCATTAGTTGAAGAAACACTGATACAGTACATGTTTACTATTACTCCTCTTTCCTTTCTCCGTATGTCACTCGCTCTTGTCCTCATTCCCCAGTTGCGTCTGGAGCAGTCCAACATATCTGGTCTCTTGGATCAATCCCATCTCGGCGCTCTGCTGAAGAACCTGGCGGATGTAGAACGGCTCTTGAGGGATGTGGATTTGCTGTCAGGTCTGGCCAGACTGCTCCCTAAAGGGGCCTGTGTGGGCCACCAGCCTCCTCCTATAGCCAACTCCACCTCTTGGAGCTCCAACACAACAGCATGGGGTCCCAACACAACAGACAGCACTGTGGAGGAAGGAGAGGGAGCCACAGGAAATGAGGGAGAGGCTGAAAACCCTAGATCACAGTTTTCTGCCTTTGTTCAGCTGTGGGCAGGTCTTCAGCCCATTCTTTGTGGGAATAACAGGTGTGTGTATATGTGTTACGCTGTGTTACCTTTCTGAATGTGAAATATGATTTTTGTATTTCAATCATCTTTATTGTTTTATCAGGATTATTGAGCCAGAAGCTCTGAAACAGGGCAATATGAGTTCCCTGGGCTTTACCAGCAAAGAACAAAGAAACTTGGGGTTACTTGTCCATCTCATGACTACAAATCCCAAAATCCTCTATTCTCCCATTGGCTCAGAGGTGGACAAGGTCATACAAAAGGCAAGTCCAGACTCCAAGGTGTTTCAAGGTTGAAAATGTCTTACAGTGAGCATTTATAATGTAGAAACTGGGTTTGCAGTAAAAAATTGCAAATTAATTACTCCTGAATCCAAATGACCTTTTAAAACTTCCTGCTGGTCATTCTTTCATTTAATTTAGGTTGTACCAAAATAACAGAGAATCATTTTAATATCAGAAAAAGTTTTGATCAGATTGTTTTTTTTTTCTCTCTCTCTTCAGGCCAATGAGACATTTGCTTTTGTGGGGAACGTGACTCATTATGCCCGTGTGTGGCTCAACATCTCAGCTGAATTAAGGGCCTTTCTAGAGGAGGGTAAATTGCACAATCACCTGATGTGGCTCCAGCAGGTAACATTCTGTTTTTCGCAAATTTAAGAGTTTTTAGTTTAAAAGCACTTTGTGTTGTGCATATGCTTGATGTCTTTTGTTTTGTCCGTATTTTGTAGTTCATTGCAGACCTGAAGAAGCACCATGAACTGTTGAACGTCTCAGACAGTGAGTTGATGAACAGTCTGCTGGAGGAGAACTTCACCCTGCCAAACACAACCACTCTACTGGAGCAGCTGCACACCATTGATAATGCTGCCTGTGGTTGGACAAACTTCATGTCAAAGGTCTGGAGAAGAATTTGATTTAACTTGTCCAATCTTATATATCTATTGCAAAAAATCTTGTGTTGTCTGTTTTGAGATTGAATTAGAATTAACATAAATATAACTATGTCCTTTTTTATTTAATTGCATTGTTCATTTTGATAGAAAAAAATATAATTCTAACTCTAAATTTCAAAAGTTTTTTATTCTTAAAACTTAATCTGTTCTGAATGCCTCAGGTCAGTGTGGATATCTTCAGAGGCTTCCCTGATGAAGAGAGCATTGTCAATTACACACTGAACCAGGCCTACCAGGACAATGTCTCAGTCTTTGCAAGTGAGTGATCACTTTTATTGCATTTATTGTGATGAGAATTTGGGAAAATAAAATTTTCCTGAAGATAATATCAAAATGCAACGTAGGCTTAATTTTTTATGTAAATGATAGTTTTTTCATATGATTTTGTAGTGTAATATGACAATATATTATATAATATAATACAATATAATATATGACAATATTACACTCAGATATTTCTTAACAAGGTTTGAGACACTGACCCATCCATTCCCCATTAAAACTACATTTGCATGATTCATTTAGCCCTTAGTCATACCTTGTTAAATGTAGCCAGTAGCCATATGTTTAATCTGTGCATCCACTCTAGGTGTGATTTTCCAGACCAATAAAGATGGATCTCTGCCACCCCATGTTATGTACAAGATTCGACAGAACTCCAGCTTCACAGAGAAAACAAATGAAATCCGTCGAGCTTATTGGCGCCCTGGGCCGAACACGGGTGGCAAATTCTACTTCCTTTATGGCTTTGTGTGGATCCAAGGTATGATAAGAAGACTTAGCAAGACTTTGTCCTTTCAGCTACAATAAAATTTTGGATAGGATATCCAAAAGCAGATATTGTTTTGCATTTACCGTAAATTACTTTAGCTTGAGCACTTTAAAGTTTTGATCTTATTAGCAGTGAAAGATCTAGCTTTCATCTACAGAGTGGTAATCTAAACTCATGAGTGTTAGTTCTGCCATTTGTGCAAAATTCTTTATAAAACTGTTGACAAAGCAATAAATTGCTCGCTCTGAAACAACATCCACAGAGTACTGAATTGGCATGGGAAAAGTGGAGTGAATTTGATGTTTTATTTAAAATGAAAGTTCTTCTGGTAAAATGTGTACCTGGTTATGTAAAGCTTGTTGCACCAGTCAGTAAAGTGCTGCTTTGGCATTTCTGGAAGCTGCACTTATTTAAGAGCTCAGAAAAGCCAAGAGGATCAAAGCTTTCCCTCAGCGTAAAGCTGCAGTGTGTAAATTCAGCTTCAGCATGTCTATTTGATGCTGTGTTGACATTTTCTATGTTTCTTCCTCTTAGATATGATTGAGCGGGCAATCATCAACACGTTTGTGGGCCATGATGTTGTTGAGCCTGGAAACTACGTGCAGATGTTTCCCTATCCATGCTACACTAGAGACGAGTGAGCTTGGTCTTTATATACATATACGTATTTGTATATATATAGTCTAAAATGCTGTGTTTTGGTGAATCACAGATGTTCAGCTGTGACATGGTGAATCGCAGATGTTCAGCTGCATTGTGTGTTAATGTGTGTTATACACATTATAGAGTGGGATCTAAATGATCTCGGAGCCAGAAAGAACACAGATGCTAATATTAAGAAGAAAAAAAAATCCCTCGCTCCAAGCAAAATCACGCAATCTCCCTGCTCTGCTTCCACTCCGCATTAAATTTTCAGATGACACAGCATTAGTCAGTCTCCTTCAGGGGAAAGAGGACAATCATAGACTCATCTTAGGACAGTTTACTTTGTGCTGTGATGCTTCTGATCTACTTAAAACTTTTAAGACCAAACAGATGTGGGTATATTTTTGGGGGAAAAAAACTTAATGTGTGTCACTACTGTTAAAGGAGAGCCAATTTAGAAAGTCATAAAGTGTAAACATCTTGGGTGTTATGGTTTTGTTGTATCATTTGCACATTTGGAGACAATACTGTGGAGAACAAAAGCAGTTGAAGAGAATCCTAACCACTGCAAGCAAACTTTTAGGTATCCTCAAGAAAGGTATTCTAGGTATCTCAGTAATAAATTTCTCCTAGATCAGAAGCACCCACTTTACCAAGAATTGGATGCTGCCTCAAGGTTGTAGGTTTAGGCTGCCATTATTTAGTAAAAACAATACTTTTTTACTTAAACTGGGTTTTTGTAATGTTTTTGAAAGAGGTATTTTACGCTCACCAAAACTGCAATAATGTGATAAACATTATAGTAATATTATGAAATATTATTACAATTTAAAATGAAATGGCTATTTTGATATAATTTTAAAAGTAATTTATTCTTGTGGTGGCAAAGCTGAAGTTTCAGCAGCACTCTAGTCTTCAATGTCACTATCATTTAGAAATATATAAGGCACGGTCAGGGAAAAAACCATGATCCGTGACTGTCAAACCGCTAGAATCCTAAAAAAAAGCAATGTGCCCAGCAATGTTTTGTGACATTATAAATGTCTTTACTGTGACTTATGATCAATATAATACATCCGTGATGAAAAAAATGTCGTTTTCATTTTCTAAGTTAATACTAGCGATGTACTGGTGGAGTACTGTACAAGTGCTTGCATTTTAGGGATCAATACTAGTAATGTATCAACTTGTGGAGGAGAGGAGTTGTAACAGGTTTTTCCATTTGCAGTTTTCTGTTTGTTATCGAGCACATGATGCCTCTGTGTATGGTCATATCCTGGGTCTACTCTGTAGCCATGATGATCCAGCACATCGTAGCAGAGAAGGAGCAAAGACTGAAAGAGGTGAGAGAATAGACTGAACTTTCTTTTAAAACAAACTGGTGTCACTAACAAACTTCTGAGAGAGTTCAAGAGTGGTGCCGTGGTTGACGCAAGGAGTTTTTCCACAGGTGATGAAGATGATGGGCTTGAATAATGCAGTGCACTGGGTGGCTTGGTTCATCACAGGCTTCGTGCAGCTTTCGATCTCAGTGACGGCCCTCACTGCCATACTCAAATACGGCAAAGTCCTCCTCCACAGCGATCCCTTTATCATCTGGCTCTTCCTCACAATCTACGCCGTCGCCACCATCATGTTCTGGTAGTGGAACCATATTCTAATGTTTACTTGCTGTTTCATTCTATTTACATTTCTTTTCAATGAAGAACAGTAGTCAAAAGTTGTTGATGTTATGTAAAAGTTCTCTCCATTTCCTTTTTGGGAAGTTTCCTTGTGTCGGTGTTGTACTCCAAAGCCAAACTGGCTTCAGCATGTGGAGGAATCATCTACTTTCTGAGTTATGTGCCGTACATGTATGTGGCCATAAGAGAAGAGGTGGCTCATGACAAAATCACTGCCTTTGAGAAGTGCATAGCGGTATGAAGGCTTCCCATGAATCCCTTTCATGTTCCATTTTTATAGTCTGTTGATCTTCAGTAAACAAGTGGTTCTCTCTCTGCAGTCTTTAATGTCTACCACAGCGTTCGGTCTGGGATCTAAGTACTTTGCCCTGTATGAAGTTGCTGGGGTTGGAATCCAGTGGCGCACCATCAACCAGTCACCTGTAGAGGGCGATGACTTTAACCTTCTGCTGTCTATGGTTATGCTCACCATTGATGCCATTGTATATGGTGTGTTGACCTGGTATATAGAGGCTGTGCATCCAGGTAAGCTGCAGTGATGTCATTATTGTGCAGTGCAAACAGCCCATGTTCTTGTTATTCAGTATCAAACTTAAAGTACTTGGTTTTGGTTTCTGTAATGTTCTCCTCCAGGGATGTACGGACTGCCCCGGCCATGGTATTTTCCCTTGCAGAAATCCTATTGGTTTGGAAGTGGCCGCATAGAGACGTGGGATTGGCCGTGGGGTGGCAGCACCAGGCTGAGCGTGATGGAGGAGGACCAGGCTTGTGCTATGGAAAACAGACGCTCAGGTACACTTCATTCCATCCATCCATCTGTCCCTCCATCCATCAATCCATCCCTCCCTCCATCCATCCATCCAGCCCTCCATCCCTCCCTCCATCCCTCCATCATATTATCAGCTTACACTCTTTGTTAAAGTTAGAATGTTTTGCGTAAGAATAATGTAATTTGTTGAGATATTTTTAGGTATGTTACTCAGATTATGATTGTTTGTTGCTCAGAGGAAACTCGTGGAATTGAAGAAGAACCCAGTCACTTGCCGCTGGTGGTGTGCATAGACAAACTAACAAAAGTCTACAAGACAGGCAGCAAACTGGCCCTAAACAAGCTGAGCCTAAACCTGCATGAGAACCAGGTTGTCTCCTTCTTGGGACACAATGGGGCTGGCAAGACCACCACTATGTGAGTGTTAGGATATTGTGTTTCGTAGTGTATCAGGGTGGTTCTAGAACCATGCTGTGCTTATTTATGCTCACAATAGCACTTCATGACCTGAAGGTTGGATGATGTATGAAACTGATGTGTTTTGCAGAAAATTCATTTAGTATCCAATGAATCTCTTGTAGGTCCATACTCACAGGACTGTTTCCACCCACCTCTGGCTCTGCCACCATATATGGCCATGACATCCGCACAGAGATGGAGCTCATCAGGCAGAATTTGGGCATGTGTCCCCAGCACAATGTTCTGTTCGACAAGCTCAGTGTGGAGGAACATCTGTGGTTCTACTCGCGTCTGAAGGGCATGGCCGAGGAAGATATCCGGAAGGAGATGGACAAGTGG
Source organism: Spinibarbus caldwelli (assembly GCA_039654775.1). Taxonomy (NCBI): domain Eukaryota; kingdom Metazoa; phylum Chordata; class Actinopteri; order Cypriniformes; family Cyprinidae; genus Spinibarbus; species Spinibarbus caldwelli. The sequence goes on from CM077223.1 coordinate 34,280,410, forward strand.
GTTAACGCACTCACATTTTGTTAACACTTACTCAATCGTACCCATTCCTGAGTTCATAAAGGCTGTGTGTTGGAATTCACAGGATGATAGAGGATCTTGAATTGTCCAACAAACGTCACAGTCTGGTTCAGACTCTTTCTGGGGGGATGAAGAGGAAGTTGTCGGTGGCAATTGCGTTTGTAGGTGGGTCCCGGGCGGTGATTTTGGATGAACCCACAGCAGGAGTGGACCCGTATGCCCGTCGAGCAATCTGGGACCTCATCCTTAAATACAAACAAGGTGATCCTATCATTACTAATCATACATACAGTACTGTTTAAAAGTTTGGGGTCGGTCATTAGTTTCCATATATATATGATCAGTCCAAAACTAGAATCTGTGTGTGAGCAGGTCGCACCATCCTGCTCTCCACTCACCACATGGATGAGGCTGATTTGCTTGGAGACCGTATTGCCATCATCTCACATGGCAAACTCAAGTGCTGCGGTTCCCCCCTGTTCCTCAAGAGCACATATGGAGATGGCTACAAACTTACACTTGTCAAGAAACAGAGTGACTCACACACTGCAGGTATATGTGCGGATATGTGTCTTCTCATTTGTGGACTTGCACATTTTGGAAAATTATAATTATTAATGTCTGAGATGTCATGTTGGCATTATGAGTTTGAGTCCAGCTCATGGAATTTCCCTATTTGATTCCCTATTTTTCTTTCAGTACTCTTCTATCAGTAAATTTACCAAAATGTCCTGATGTCTTCAAAAAATTGTGAATCAGGGTTATTAAACTATCAAAAAATATTAATTGAAATAATGCTGAAATAAAATATAAATATTAGATGATGAAAAACTAAATGAAAATTAGAAGTGTTGTTGGCAACCAACTGAAATAAGCTAAAACAGTAAAATTAACTAAAAAAAATAAAAAATAAAACTGAAATAAAATAAAATTGAAATAAAGTAATATTTAAAAAAAAAAAGCAAAAGCAAATTATATTTCAGAATTACTAAAATCAAAAAGTCTAAAATAAAAATGGAAACTGAAAATATAAAACTAAAAACTAATTTGAAATATTAATAAAAGCTATAATAATAGTATATAAATAATACTAAAATAACATTATAAATGTATACAAATTTTTATCACTTCTGTCTGTTTTACAATGTAAAACACTGTTTTTCTGTGAACCTACTACAGTGGGGGGAAAAATTATTTGATCTCCTGCTGATTTTGTATGTCTGCCCACTGACAAAGAAATGATCAGTCTATAATTTTAATTGTAGGTTTATTTGAACAGTGAGTGACAGAATAACAACAAAAAAATCCAGAAAAACGCATTTCAAAAAAGTTATAAATTGCTTTGCATTTTAATGAGTGAAATAAGTATTTGATCCCCTATCAGTCAGCAAGATTTCTGGCTCCCAGGTGTCTTTTATACAGGTAAGGAGCTGAGATTAGGAGCACTCTCTTAAAGGGAGTGCACCTAATCTCAGTTTGTTACCTGTATAAAAGACAACCTGTCCACAGAAGCAACCAGTCAATCAGATTCCAAACTCTCCACCATGGCCAAGACCAAAGAGCAGTCCAAGGATGTCAGGGACAAGATTGTAGACCTACACAAGGCTGGAATGGGCTACAAGACCATCGCCAAGCAGCTTAGTGAGAAGGTGACAACAGTTGGTGCGATTATTCGCAAATTGAAGAAACACAAAATAACTGTCAATCTCCCTCAGACTGGGGCTCCATGCAAGATCTCACCTCGTGGAGTTTCAGTGATCATGAGAACGGTGAGGAATCAGCCCAGAACTACACGGGAGGATCTTGTCAATGATCTCAAGGCAGCTGGGACCATAGTCACCAAGAAAACAATTAGTAACACACTACGCTGTAAAAGACTGAAATCCTCAAGAAATCACATGTACAGGCCTGTCTGAAGTTTGCCAATGATTCAGAGGAGAACTGGGTGAAAGTGTTGTGGTCAGATGAGACCAAAATCCAGCTCTTTGGCATCAACTCAGCTCACCGTGTTTGGAGGAGAAGGAATGCTGCCTATGACCCCAAGAACACCATCCTCACCGTCAAACATGGAGGTGGAAACATTATGCTTTGGGGGTGTTTTTCTGCTAAGGGGACAGGACAACTGTACCGCATCAAAGGGACGACGGACGGGGCCATGTACCGTCAGGGTCAGGGCATTGAAGCCAGCCAGGGCATTGAAAATGGGTCGTGGATGGGTATTCCAGCATGACAATGACCCAAAACACACGGCCAAGGCAACAAAGGAGTGGCTCAAGAAGAAGCACATTAAGCTCCTGGAGTGGCCTAGCCAGTCTCCAGACCTTAATCCCGTAGAAAATCTGTGGAGGGAGCTGAAGGTTCGAGTTGCCAAATGTCAGCCTCGAAACCTTAATTACTTGGAGAGGATCTGCAAAGAGGAGTGGGACAAAATCCCTCCTGAGATGTGTGCAAACCTGGTGGCCAACTACAAGAAACGTCTGACCTCTGTGATTGCCAACAAGGGTTTTGCCACCAAGTACTAAGTCATGTTGGTCAAATACTTATTTCACTCATTAAAATGCAAATCAATTTATAACTTTTTTTGAAATGCACAATTTGAAATTTATAACTTTTTTGTTGTTATTCTATCTCTCACTGTTCAAATAAACCTACCATTAAAATTATAGACTGATCATTTCTTTGTCAGTGGGCAAACGTACAAAATCAGCAGGGGAACAAATCATTTTCATTGTTTGTTCCTTTAAAATATCAAAAATGCAGATGAAAAATCTCGTAGTTTTCCTTCTGCTCTTTCATCTGCCATGACCCAACATCATGTTTCTGTTTGTTCTCAGATCAGTCAAGCCAGTCTCCCGCCTCTTCCATATCTCCATGTTCAGAGAGCAGAGTGACACAGTTCATCCGTCAGTACGTTGCCTCCTGTCTGCTGGTGTCCGACTCCAACACTGAGCTCTCTTATGTCCTACCGTCTGAGGCTGTCAAGAAAGGCTGTTTCGAGAGGCTGTTTCAGGTAGGCCTACACTCAAACATTTTTAGACCGTTGGAAAGACATAATTTGATATAAATAAAATCTTTATTAAACTGAATATGAAGCGTTCACTGATGGACACATATGTTGGTGTATTTTCTTCAGGCTCTGGAGCAGAGTTTGGACAGCTTGGCCTTGACCAGCTTTGGTGTGATGGACACCACACTGGAGGAGGTCTTTCTGAAAGTATCAGAAGAAGATCTTTCACTGGAGAACAGCGATGCAGGTTAGATGTCAGACAGATCTATTAAAGCAATGCATCTAAAGCCATGAGATTTTATTTATGTTTCACATTTCATGTCTCCCTCTCATTTTTCTCTGTCAGATATGAAGGACTCTCCTGGCGGAGCATCAGCTGGGAAGCCCTCTAATCTGTTAGGAGGGCCACAGTGTGAGGGGGCACCAGCTGCTGCTGTGATCCGGCCAGAGGTGGAGCTCAGTAACCTGATGATGTGCTCCAGGCTGAGCCCAAGCCAAGCATCCCTACAGTCCGGGTCTTCTCTCGGCTCAGTGAGAGGGGATGAAGGGGGCCTTTATTCTGACTTCTATGGAGACTACTGCCCATTATTTGACAATGGCCAGGATCCTGACTCAGCCAGTCTCAGAGGTGAAGAAATTGGATTAAATAATAATAATAAATAATAATTATTAATATTGTTGTTATTATTATTATTATTATTATTAATTAATAATTATTTAATTATTAACAGTTTATTATTATTATTATTATTATTATTTAATCCAATTAATTTTATCATTGTTATTTTATGTTATTAACACATTTATTCAATTTGACATTGTAACTATTTCATTGTCTGATTTCTAAAAACCAACCATCCAAAAGTGATTAGAACTAATTATTAGAAACACATTAACATAATCACACACATTATGTAGATTTAATTTCCTGCATTAACTACAGAAATAAATTATTAAACACATTTTATTAAATATTTGAAAATGCTATCTATCTATCTATCTATCTATCTATCTATCTATCTATCTATCTAATATTATTATTATTGTTATTATTATTATTATAAGTGGATAATTGTAAGTTAATAACACATTTATTCAGTTTGACATTGTAACTGTTTTATTGTGGTGGGTGTCATTTCTGATTAGAACCAAAAATAAAAAAAAATATTAACATAATTAAACATTATCATATTGTTTCTTAAAAAAACCCGAATGCATTAATTACATAAATTATTTATCACAGGTCATTTGTATTAAATGTTTTTAAATGACAGCACTAATTATTGATAATTATTTTTATTATCAATTTAATTACACTGATATTTTAGATGCTTTTCTTCATTAATAGCTCATTTGGTAGTTGTGTTTGTAGACTGCAAAGGAACTCACTAGGAACCAGTTCTTTTTGTGGTTATATCTTGAAGGCTTTTGGAAAGAGCATTGTGTCTAGTGCTGTTTGCCCCCTTTGGACACAAAGTGGAAGTCTGTCTGAAACAAATGCATCTCTGAATTGCCTATAGGTAACATAAAAATTACCTACCGCTCAGTGTACTATGTATCGTCTGTGCTCCAGATGAAGAGTCCTCTCCGAAGCCGACCATACACGAGGGCCAGGGCAGTTTTAAGCTTGAGGGCTGGTGGCTGAAACTCCGGCAGTTTCACGGGCTGATAGTGAAAAGGTTTCACTGTGCAAAGAGGAACACCAAAGGCATTTTCTCACAGATCCTGCTGCCTGCTTTCTTCATCTGTGTGGCAATGACTGTAGCACTATCTGTGCCTGAGATTGGTAAGGACATGATGCAGCTTGTGTTGTGATTGTTTGTATGTTCTGTTTCTCTAGAGAATGTAGGTTGACCAAAATCTTGTATGACAGCATAAATAATTTTATATCAAGATATATAATGGTACATATCATGGTAAGCATGTATATCATGTTCTATAAACAACTGTTTACAATTTTGGGGTCAATAAATTTTTTATCAAAAATTGACAGGAAAGACATTTATAATGTTACTACAGATCTATATATTTTTAAATGAATGCTGTTCTTTTGTATCATGATTTCCTCAAAACTATTCAACACTGATAATAAGAAATGTTTCTTGAACACTAAATCAGCGTGTTAGAATGATTTCTGAAGGATCACGTGACACTGAAAACTGAAATAAAATGTAAAGAATCCAGTGAATTAAATACTTTACAAATGAAAGCTTTGCTAGTAGCTAAAGTACAAGCTACTAACAAAGAACCACTAGATCTCAATTAAACTAATTTAGGGGGTAATATCTTTTTAAAAATATAATTATGAAGATTATACAATTTAATCAGAGCAGTGTTTATCTGGCACAAAAAATGATGCAGATCTTAATTAGACCTAAGTGAAGACTGTTTTGTTGGTCTCTCTTTGGCTCTGTAGGTGACCTTCCTCCCCTGATGCTGTCTCCATCTCAGTATCACAACTACACACAGCCTCGTGGAAACTTCATCCCTTATGCCAATGAAGACAGGCTTCAGTACAGGTCAGCCACAAGAAATATTGTTTTAAATATCTACAGGCTTCTTTTGCATTATAATGAATCCCTATCAACCTTTCTTTGCTCCAGGAGTAAACTTTCTCCAGATGCCAGTCCAGAGAGGATTGTTAACACCCTGCGTCTACCCTCTGGAGTTGGTGCGACGTGTGTACTGAAAACTCCCTTCAACAGCACTCTGGACCAACTGGCCCAAACCCTGAATCCATATGCCAACAACTCCAAAACCCTGGCAGCCCGCTACTTTGACTCTATGTGCCTGGATTCCTTCACACAGGGTGTGCCTTTATCAAATTTTGTGCCCCCGCCACCCTCTCCTGCCCCCTCAGATGACCCAGATGCCCATTTTGAAGATGGCCTTTGGAACTACACTGCTGCTCCTCCCACGACTGCCCGAGGTCAGAGTTTACAGACTGGTGTATGGTTAAATATGCATGGTTTTTTTTCATCAAAGCTCAGCACATTGTAAAATTGACAAAATGTAGATACTGCTGCACTTTCACTATAATTTTTACAATTTAAAATAACGTTTTTTATTATTTTAATAAATTTTAAAATGTAATTTGTTCCTGTGATGGCAAAGCTGAATTTTTAGCAGCCACTACTCCAGTCTCAAGTGTCACGTGATCCTTCAGAAATCATTGTAATAAGCTGATTTACAGTGCCTTGCGAAAGTTTTCATACCCCTTCATTTTTTTCACGTTTTATGTTGCTGCCTTATGTTAAACTGCTTTTAAATTACTATTTTTCCACATCAATCTATATTCCATACACCATAATGGTAAAGCAAAAAAAAACAGGTTTTTAACATCTTCGCAAATTTATTAAAAATAAAAAACTTAAATGTTTCCATTGCGTAAGTATTCATACCCTTATCTGGGACAGTTGGAATTTAGCTCAGGAGCATTCATATTGCTTGTAGATGTTACTACACTTCGAGTGGAGTTAACCTGTGGCAAATTCAGTTGAATGAGTATGATTTGGAAAGGCACATTCCCTGGCAGCCAACAGATGTAAAGAATGAAAAATAGTAATTGATAGTGAAAGTTATGCACCTTTGGATATGATATTAGGAAAAACTGAAAATAACTCCTGTGCCGCGCACCTGCTGACTATTGCTAAAAGTGAAAAATGTATTTCTTTGCATAATGTAGATTATTCTAGAACATCCTGTGTGCCGACTCTGTCTTTTTCTATGAAGCTGTGTAATATGGATTCTTCCACTCATTTGAAAAGGCTCCTCTCACCCTGCTGTGCTCCCACAGAGATGGCAACGTCTCCCCCCACACTGCCCTTGACCATCCGGGAGCCGGTACGCTGTATCTGCTCCATGCAGGGCACGGGCTTCTCCTGCCCCAGTGGAGTTGGGGGTCGACCGCCCCTTATGAAGGTAGTAACCGGAGACATCTTGGTGGACATCACAGGTCGCAACGTGTCCGAATATGTCCTGTACACCTCTGATCGTCTCAGATTACACAGGTAATCTTCTGAAAGCGTGTCAAAGGAATAATATTATATTTTACTTAATTTATTAATTGATTGAATTAATTTCCTTGTAGTAACATAGCATTTTAGAATTAAGATGGCTTTTTTGCTACTGTTCACGTATAGACTTTATATAAAAAAGTATTGCATTTGAAATGCTTACTCTGAATTTGTGGGTATGCTGCCAGGTCCAATAAAGTTTTTTTAATGAGCATCTTTGCAATGCCAGCAAAGTGATGGAGCAGGCCAAGTTGCTGAATACTGAATATTTTGTAATATGGAACAGTATCATTGCTCATTTGCAATGTGCAAGTGTATTCATCCTTATGACATCACCACAAACCAACAATTTCTGAACAAACTTTGCAGTTTTGATTAATGGGCTTTTTGGACTGACTGGACATTTTGGGTTTTGAACATGCATATAAAATATGACTCCTTTAAAACTGCTTTGTAACAGAAGTAGTGACAGGCCTTTTCTTTTGTATTTTGAAGTACGTGGAGTTAAACTGATTATCGAAAAAGAAAAAACATCCAGGGTGATCTTGTTTCAATCTATTGGTTGTTGATTGGATGGAGGCAAAAAATTGCAATGCTACTTTTATTTTAAAAATAAAAGGTGTATAAATTAATCATTTACAATAAGATCAATAAAATGAAATGGATAAAATAGGTGAATTACCATTTCATACCAACTTTAAATTCAAATGCATTTTTAAATTAAGACTTTTTTTAAAACCTCTCTTTCTTTTGACAAGAACTCAAAAACTGCATGTTTTTTGTGTTATCCTCAAGATATGGAGGCTTTACTGTAGGAAACATTCAGAAATCTGTCCCAGCATCCTTTGGGAGAAAAACACCACCTATGGTGCGCAAAATAGCAGTGAGGCGATCCTCACAGGCAAGTCAGAGCATCCTTACCCTGTATAGCTGATATATATTTCTGAGCTAGTATTTAATTGTAATTTTAATGTTTTTGTCTTACTCTACAGGTGCTTTACAATAACAAAGGATATCATAGTATGCCCACCTACCTAAATGTCCTGAACAATGCCATCCTCAGAGCCAATCTGCCCAGTAGTAAAGGAAACCCTGCTGCATACGGTGAGTCTGAATTAGCATCAGCTAACTAGCTAGAAGTCATCAATTGTTTTTCTATTTAATTGTGCATGTTTTACTGAATTATTTTTAAGTCATCTTCATTCTGTTGTTTTTTGTCATAAAGATTGTTTATTTGTACTGAAAATCCTATATGTGCAAACGTTCACAGGCATCACAGTGACCAATCATCCCATGAACAGAACCAGTGCCAGTCTTTCTCTGGATTATCTGTAAGTCCTACTCTCCTCTCTTCTTCCAGTTCCAGGCCTCAAGCACTCATTGCTTATTTCTGATATCCGCTCTTCTAGGCTCCAGGGCACTGATGTGGTTATTGCCATCTTCATCATTGTAGCCATGTCCTTTGTGCCAGCAAGCTTCGTGGTCTTCCTGGTAGCAGAAAAATCCACCAAGGCCAAACACCTACAGTTTGTCAGCGGATGTGACCCTGTCACTTACTGGCTAGCAAACTACATATGGGACATGGTAGGGTGAAGGAGAGACTGTGTGGGATTTGGTGTCTATTCACAAACAAGAACAGTCCTGAGGGCTAAATTGGTTTACACACAGATTTCTTTTGTTTTTTCTTCGTTAGTTGAACTACCTGGTTCCAGCAACGTGCTGTGTCCTAATTCTGTTTGTGTTTGACCTTCCTGCGTACACGTCACCTACAAATTTCCCAGCAGTGCTCTCTCTCTTCCTCCTTTATGGGTAAGCTCTTTCTGTACGAAGACGTGGAGAGACAATAAATACAGTTATTTTTTAATCAGTTTTAATCAGGTCTTAAAATGCCACATAAAATGTGACAGTTCGCTCTCTCTTTCTAGATGGTCTATAACCCCCATTATGTATCCAGCCTCTTTCTGGTTTGAGGTGCCCAGCACAGCTTATGTTTTCCTCATAGTCATCAATCTCTTCATTGGCATCACAGCCACGGTGGCCACTTTCCTCCTACAGCTGTTCGAGCATGACAAGGTAGGTCAGACAGAGAAATTTTTATCACTGATGGCATGGGATGTGTATAAATTGTGTGTATAAGCTGTATGACAACATTCTTTTGAGCTCATGCTCTATAGAAGAAATTATTTTTTTATGCCTCTATGTATCTCACTCCCACCCCCTTAAAGGGTTAGTTCACCCAAAAATCTGTTATTAATTACCCTCTTGTCGTTCCAAACCCGTAAGACCTCGTTCATCTTTGGAGCACAAATTAAGATATTTTTGATGAAATCCGAGAGCTTTCTGACCCTGCATAGGCCGCAACACAACTACCACATTCAAGGCCCAGAAAGGTAGTAAAAACATCGTTAAAATAGTCCATTTGACATCAGTGGTCCAACCGTAATTTAATGAAGCTACGAGAAAACTTTTTGTGCACAAAGAAAACAAAAATAACTTTATTTAACAATTTCTTCTCCTCTGTGTCAGTCTTCGACTAGACTATTTTAACAATGTCCTTACTACCTTTTTGGGCCTTGAACGTGGTAGTTGTGTTGCTGTCTATGTAGGGTCAGAAAGCTCTTGGATTTCATAAAAAATAATGAAGGTCTTGCAGGTTTGAAACATGTGAGAGTGAGTAATCAATGACAGAATTTTCATTTTTAGGTGAACTATCCCTTTAAATGGACATTTTTGCCTGTCCCACCTCAGTACCTTTTCAGCCATATCCAATTATTAAAATCATATAACAATGTAACGTTTTATCACTAATATACATTTGTTTGCTTTTTTTTACCTCACAGGATCTAAAGTTGGTAAACAGCTATCTGAAGTCCTGTTTTCTCATCTTTCCCAACTATAACCTGGGTCATGGATTGATGGAGATGGCCTATAATGAGTATATCAATGAGTATTACGCCAAGATAGGTGTGTTTATGCATTCTTCATCTCAGGGCATCGTAGAGGGCTGTTCTTTGCTCTTTTCAGATGGTTAAATGCCTTCTCTTCCCTGCAGGCCAGTTTGATAAGGTGAAGTCTCCATTTGAATGGGACATTGTGACACGGGGACTGGTGGCAATGACCATTGAGGGTTTTGTTGGCTTTCTCATTACAATTCTGTGCCAGTACAACTTCCTCAGGAAAGCCCAGTGAGTGTGATTTTGTATACAGCATGTGTGTGCCTTTGACAGTTTAAAATGAAAATGTTCTAAAGGTCACTGTTTTCATCTCTTTCAAGGAGAGTGCCTGTCAACAGTCAGCCAGTTGAGGACGATGATGTTGATGTGGCCTGTGAGAGACGCAGAGTGCTGAGGGGAGATGCTGACAATGACATGCTGAAGATCGACAACCTAACCAAGGTCAGACACTCCATGACATTAAAACTTTCCCTTAACCCAGTGCATCTGACCTGAACCCATTGTTCAGTCCTCAAAGTATCCTCAGAGCCTGTGTTTCCTCACAGGTGTATAAGTCTCGCAAGATGGGCCGGATCCTGGCGGTGGACCGTTTGTGTCTGGGGGTCCGTCCTGGGGAGTGCTTCGGGCTGCTGGGAGTGAACGGGGCAGGAAAAACCACCACCTTCAAAATGTTGACTGGAGATGAGAGCACAACAGGGGGAGAGGCCTTTATTCAGGGACGCAGGTGCTACATTCAGATCAGCTTTGATGTGTTAACAGATTTCTAAATCCTCCCTCTCTTCCTCATCATTCATATGATATATAGAATATATATCAAATTAGTTTTTTTCTTTTTGCTATATTTAAGCATAAACCAATAATTTGTTTAAATTTGTTTATATAGTAAAACAAGACAAAAACATTTTTTCATGCAATAAGAAAAATAAACTTAATTTTAAAAAAAAGTCTCATCTTATACAATTTTATTTCTCAAGTAAATTATTTTTAATTGACTTTTTGTAAGAAAGTTTTGTTGTTAGCTAGTAAAAAAGTAATATATTTAAAATACATTTATTGCATACTAAGTATAGTTCAAATCTGTTAACATATTTAATGACATCACTTGAGACTTACTGATATAAAAATCATAAATAACTTTATTTGGAGAATTTCTTGTGCACAGTGCACATTTCTTAATATGAAAAATGTGTTTTAATGTCCCTGTTGATGAGGATTTTATGATCTTTGAATAATATCGGTCTTTAAATGCAAGATATTTAAAGTGCACCTAAAGTATACTTGCAATAGTTTCACTTTAGCACAATCAAATATACTTCAGTATATCTTTAGTTGGACTTCAAGGTATTTGCAAGGTATTTTTGGCAGAATGTAGAGTATGTTGAAATAAGTTTATTGTTTTTACCCTATTTGTGATTCAAGCATAAACTCCCAACAAATGTTGGTAAATTTATGTGTATAAAATAAATAAATAAATAAATAAATAAGCATTATCTTGGGCTATTTTATGTTTTATAACTACTGTTATAACTACTAATCACTACTGATTAATTTTTAGTATTAAAAATACAAGTTATTTTTTGACAGAATATAGAATATGTCTTGAATTAAGCTGATTGTTTTTACCCTATTGGTAATTTATTGAGCATAAAACTCCAGTAAAATTTATGTGCAAGACTAGAAAAAAAAATATTAAGAAGGATTCTTCTCCCAAGATTTAAGAAAAAATAAACATAATTCAAACAAGTCTTATTGTCTGAATAAAATGTTAATTTTATTACCACTTATCCCTAATGCAGTTCTGTGTTGTTGATTTAAAGCTTCATTTTCTTCTTTATTTTGCATATATATGCTACTAATGTGAATGGCTTGGTCAGAATGAGTCTCTTATCATCCTGCAGTATCTTGCGGGAGCTTTTACGCGTGCAGCAGAGCATCGGTTACTGCCCTCAGTTTGACGCTCTATTTGATGACCTGACTGCTCGAGAACATCTGGAGCTGTACACACGCCTCCGCGGCATCTCCTGGAAAGATGAAGAACGGGTGAGCACACAAACACACACACACACTCTGTGTAGTCACACAGCATTCTGTGAAAGGTTGTTATGCACTTATCAGTGATAGTCAAGTGTGTATAAGAGCTCCTGAAAGCTCTCTTGAAATCAGTTTAAAAAGTGCAAGAGCACTTAGCAATCTATAATTGTCAGCTGCAGTTTGAAATTCATTGTTCTTGTCGTTAAGAATAAAAGATCTCTAATTCACTCTCTCTTTGTGTCCTGAAGGTGGTTCAGTGGGCTCTGGAGAAGTTGGAGTTGTCCAAGTATGCTGACAAACCTGCAGGCACCTACAGTGGAGGCAACAAACGCAAACTCTCCACAGCTATTGCTCTGATTGGATATCCCTCACTCATCTTTCTGGTTAGATCTCCCTATCACTCTTTTCTCTGATCCTGTTCCACACTCACTACTGCAAAAAAATCATTTTTAATCTGTATTTTGTCTTGATTTATGGTTAAAAAAAAAACAAACATTCTTAATTATTTTTACACCATTTTAAAAACAAAAATGTCTCACTCACTTGGCCAGAGAGACGGATCCTCTCCAGTGAGAGGAAGTACAATTGCAGCGTATTTTTGTTAAGCACATAAATATGTAAATGTATTTATTTGTAGTATACTTAGCATGAATTTCAAATATATTTTAGTAAATTTATTTTTTACTAGGGTATCCTAACAACTCTATTGCTTAATTTGTATTGCTGAAAATGCAAGGTATTTTTGGCAGAATGTGGAGTGTATCTTAAAATATGTTTATTGTTTTTACCCTATTTGTAATTCTTTAAGCATAAACCTCCAACAAATGTTGGTAAATTTATGTGTAAAAACAAATAAATAAACAAGTGTTATCTTATGCTATTTTATCATTTATTTTGGAATTTTTTATGTTAGCATGTTTCTGTGCTAACGACACTACTGATTCATTTTTAGTATTAAAAATACAAGGTATTTTTAAACAGAATATAGAATATGTCTCGAAATAAGCTGATTGTTTTTACCCTATTGGTAATTTATTAAGCAAATAACTCCAATAAAATGTGTTATGTGTAAAACTATTTTTACACTATTTTAAAAACATAAATGTCACAAAATTGTGTTGGATTTATTCTTAAAACAAGAAAAAAATAATTGCCAGCAGGGTAAGAAAAATAAAACTGAAATTATAGTATCTGAACACAAGTCTCTTCTTATTAACAGACTTGTTAATAAAACGTTTTTCAAGTAATCGAATATGTTTTCCAGTAAGGAATGTCAAAACGTTTGGATTTTTTTGCGGCTGAGCTGTGTTTAATTACTGTAAAATGGTCTAAACATGATCTGTTGTTTTTGGTTATAGGATGAGCCCACCACCGGTATGGACCCAAAGGCTCGCCGTTTCTTATGGAATCTGATTCTTGACATCATCAAGACTGGACGCTCTGTGGTGTTGACATCACACAGGTGTGGAAACTATATAAATCTTAATTTCTGTTTTAGTTTTAATAGCACTAATGTGCTGATGTATTTGTTTGCAGTATGGAGGAGTGTGAAGCCTTGTGTACGAGACTGGGCATCATGGTTAACGGCAGGTTCAAGTGCCTAGGAAGCATCCAGCATCTCAAAAACAGGTTTGAAAAGTCTCAGGCACTGTAATGTGTGATACAGGAGTGCAGTTGTCTTATAAAATGCCAACTCACTGTTTGTTCTTTTATCTATTTATTTATTTTTCAGATTTGGGGATGGATACATGATAACAGTACGCACTAAGACCACCGCTAGCATCAAGGAAGTGATACGGTTTTTCAACAGGAATTTTCCAGAGGCCATCCTAAAGGTGAGATTGGGGAGATTTTTACTGAAAATACATATATAAATGTAAGTTTAAGGACAAGAGTTTGACTGGAAATGCAAATATTTGATATTTGCTGTGCATCAGCTGAAATTTCTCCAAAACAGATGGCCGTGGTATACAAGTACCTCCATGTTGTCAGTTTGGATTGTAATATATAAGATAATGAGTTTTCAAAGTCGCAAGAAGCTCTCACAAGGTGTTTTTGTGCAGTGCTGACAAAACTAAGTGTACATGTGCGTATATTTTGAGCTTGCTTTGCTTGCAGTAAAAATGGTAAACTTGTGCGTATTCTTTCACATAAGGAGCGGCACCACACAAAGATTCAGTACCAGCTGAAGTCAGAGAACATCTCTCTGGCTCAGGTCTTCAGCAAAATGGAGCAGGTGGTCGAAGTGCTGAGCATCGAAGATTATTCTGTCAGCCAGACAACTTTGGACAACGTAAGTATACCTCAGACACTAATATTGAAAGAAAAATGTCAATATTGAAAGTGAACAGACATTAGTTATTGATGCAAACGATTAACTATATGTGTGAAATATGAATCCAAAAGCTACACACTGTAACAATAAAAAGTAGTATTTTCTTCTTTTCTATTTTTTTGTATTTTAGGTCTTTGTCAACTTTGCAAAAAAGCAAAGCGATAACTTAGAACAGCAAGAAAGTTCCCCATCTAGTGCTGGTCAGTCACCACTGCAGCGGCTGCTCAGCATCCTCCGGCCGCGTCCCGCTAACACAGAACTCAACGCCCTCGTAAGTGAAGAGCCAGAAGAACTTGAGAGTGATGATGATGAAGGACTGATCAGCTTTGAGGAAGAGAGGGTAAGACTTGTGACACAGGCACATACAAACTATATTTCACTATAATTCAATTAAATCTGCTTGGCACAGTCTGCAAGAGACTTTGGTTATGCTTTATAAAGACATTTGTTATTAGAAAGCTTTATTCTATTAAAAAATGATGATAGAGCAAATCATTCAGGCTGTGGCTGTTAGAATGTCACAAAAAGTAAATTAAATGGATTATAATTTTTAATAATCTCACAAGTTAACAATAACTTTTGTAAAACGATGGAAGACAAAAATTAGGCAAGATAGTACTATTAAACGTTCAAAAATTGTACTACATACTAAACAAAATATTACACTGCAGTTCAAAAGGTTGGAGATTTTATGTTTTTGAAACTGGTTTCTTATCCTCACCAACGCTTCATTTATTTGATCAAAAATAAAATTACAAAAACAATAGAAACAGTAATATTATGAAATATTATTACAGTTTTAAATAACTGTTGATGATGGCAAAGCTGAATTTTCAGCCGCCATTACTTCAGTCTTCAGCGTCACATGAACCTTAACAAATCATTTTAATTACACTTAAAAATAAAGTTTCCAAAGGGGGGTTTTCACAGCAGTGCCATAGAAGAACCAGTTTTGGTTCCCCAAAGAACCTTTCAGTGAACAGTTCTTAAAAGAACCATTTTCTCTTAGTGCGAAGAACAATTTAATAATCTTAAGAAGCTTTTTCCACTGTTAAGAACCTTTTGTGGAATAAAAAGGTTCCATGGATGGTAAAGGTTCTTTGTGGAACCCTTGATGCCAATAAAGAATCTTTATTTTTAAGAGCGTATGCTGAGTTGGTGCTCAAGAAACATTTTTATATTATCGCAGTTGAAACGTTTTGCTGCTTAATATATTTGCAGAAACTGTGACTTATTTTTTCAAGATTATTTGATGAATAGAAAAGAGTTCAAAAGAACAGTAATTAATACAAGACTATTAAACTACATTATTTAAAATATTTCTTTGTCATCATGTTTATTTTGCCTTCTCACAGGTGCAGTTGTCTTTTAATACGGACACTCTGTGCTGAAACAGCTGTTAGTCTCACAGACGGAGAGATGTTAATAAATAAGCCTCAAGTTCAGACCCGTGTCTGTACGGTGAAAGACATTTGTGCGTTTTTTCTCGCTGGAGAGGATCCGTCTCTCTGGCACAGTCAGTGGGTTGTTCTTGTTTCCATTTGCACTTCAGTAGCAGAGCGAGAGAACGGCTCTTCTGGGAACTGAACAGAGATGCGGACACAGTCGGTGCCTGGACGTGATCGGGCCTCCCCTCCTGCGTTTCGGAGATGATGGTTTATGGAATCATGTATTACTGTACTTTATATTCAAGCCTGCTGGATGGGAATTAAAGAGAATGTATTTCTTAGATAGGCTATGAACCGGCCGTATGGTATATTTTGGTATCGCTTTAAATTTGAATATGATCGTACTATCTTTAAACGGATCACATGTTGAATTGTTTTAATTGTAGTGTTGATGTCATATCATAATCATCCCTCACGGAATAGGACTCGTATGGGTTCAGCCTCTGCAACTTGTTCTTTTTATGACTGTTTATCCTCACGTTGAGTTGAAACCAATCTTTTTTTTCTTTACTTGGACCTACTCTGTTGATTGAGAGCATGCTATAAAAGACAAGCCTGTCGTGTTGTGGGTTGAAGATATTTTACTATGCTTAAATGTTTTGAACAGACCTGTTGTTCTTGTTGAAGAATGCAAATGTACCTGTGCACCTTCATTGAACTTTTGAAATCGGACACTCAATAGTGAATGACTCGTGACCGATTCAAAGGCCTTTAGTTGAACCGTACCGAACCAGCCCTGCTATGGAAATGTTTATGGTCTTGTAATTGAATGTAAACGGCATACGTGTTTTGTGCTGACTTTTGTGTCTCCCGAACCAGGGGGTTCTCTCTTTTTTTTTTGATGAATGAATTCTGAAATGAGTTGTAATTGATACCGATGTCTGTCTCGGTGGAAAATTTACGTTGCATCATGGTTAAAAGCTGAGTAATACCAGATGTCAGTAGAAAGTTCATAATAATTGTCACGCTATCACTGTGAAGCCAAAGGTGAACTCTTAATCACTATTATTACAGATAGACTGAAATCAGGTCATTGCTATTGATTATTGTATTTATGAGAACCCTTGAAATGTTTGTTTATTGAATAGCAGGAGGTTTTGACTTTGTCCTTTGCACTGTAATGTAACACAAGTGTACATTTTTCATTTTGACCTGAAAGTAGTCGATCATATTGTTCATTTGAAATGAAATGATGCTTCTCCTTCATGTCAGTGATGTACATGACGGTTAGGTCCTATTCACTCAGTGACAGTCTAACCGTGCTTACTCTCTGAATCTTGCACAGTTGTCAGCACTTAGTACTATAATGGTGTCTTATTTTTCTGAGATTGCTGCGTAAAAGAGTATGATTGATATTCCGGAGCTCCTCAAAGAGAGGAAAGCAGAGACCGATAAGGAGGCCCTCGGTGCATATTCATGTACGATGACCAAAGGGAAATGAAGCGTAGTTTTTGAAATGTGTAAATTAATTGAGACAGCTATGTGAAAACTGACCTACTGAACACTTATTTACGTAATGATCAGGCGTCTGGACCACTTCAGAATATATTTCCTGCTAACGGAGAACCTCAACAGCCTAACTAAAGATCAGTGCAAGCTGCTTTTCACTTTGGAAATTAACATGTGCAGTGATTTAAGACACCAGCAAACATGAGTGTGGTTCTGTATCATATAAAATAGCATTCTGGTTAAGATTTAGTTTTATCTTTCTTGTAAGTGCGTTGGAATGTAAATTCAGTACATGTGAATATGATTCGATATTTATGAACGTTTTTTCATCCAGTAATACCTATGTTCAGGTGGATTCCCTTGTAACAAGATTGACTGGACCTTTTCAGCCTGTTTTCAATTACTTTTATTGTTTCCATAATCTTGTGCTAACTGGGGTGAACTGATGTTTTTAATATTAACAGGGAGAAAAGAGAAAAATTAAATCAATAAATTGTTAAATTGATTTTCTGACTCTTTTGTCTACTCTTTTGGTGAAAATAACATTTTCAGTGAACACAGTTATTTAAAAATACAATTTTTATTAGCAACGCTTTTCAAAAGGAAAAAATATGAGGAAATCATTTAGTAATGTCATTTAATAAAACCTTAAACAGTACATGATGACTTAAAACAGTTCACACTGTGATTTCTATCCAAGTTACATTTTAAAAACATAGTGTTGAGTTGGTTAAAAAGGTAGAATTCATGTTTTTATAAAACTCAGTGGCCGTGTTGACTTCATTCGTCATCAAAGGCCACACCTGTTGCAGGTTTCTTTCTATAAAATAAACAGAAATGGTCGGTGAGCAGAATACTCTGTGTAAGGTATTCACAGATTGTTATTCATTTATTTTGGAGACTAAAGTCAATGAAAATATTCACCTTTTTGTTCCTGGGTTGATAAGAGAATCTCCAGGAAGACGTTTTCTGACTGCTACTACTGGACCCTTATGGTGATTCCTAGGTTCAAATTCTAAAACAATAAATGAGCTTAGACAATTAGATAAGTAATTCTGATATAAGTTAAGCTGATATACAGTACACCTCTGATACTTCTGCTGTAATAAAATAAACAAATACCTTTTTAGCATTTTAATTAAGAATGATAATATAACTAAATAAGTTTAAGACTTATTAGGCCCCCCTGGATGTTTAACAAGTTATTTAAATCCATTTGACAACTAGCACGCTTAAAAGTTACTGCATTAACTTACCAGAACTCCTTTTCTGAGGACTCTTGACTGGACTAAATGAGGATGAAGAACCTAAAAATGATAAAATAGCAAACATTTAGTATGACAGGGTTTTATTATTTTGAAAATAAGTGAACAGAATAAATGAAAATATCTTTGCTTGCCTTGACTTTCTAGCTGTTGCAAGCTGTCAGCCATTTTAAAAAGCAGTTCCTTGACTTCTGTCCTTCCCTCTGAGTCTTTGAGTTTTGACAGGGACAGACTGAGGTCTGTGGGCTCCGCTCCTAAATGCAGCACAGCACTGTCCTCCTGCAGCTTCACAAACGCTCTGCCAGCTTTACACGCACATCTGTCCACATACACAAGAGACGGTTCTCAGAGAGGACAGCAGATCTTGCCAACCGGGACATCAGATTTTTGATTCATTAATTGGCCCTCAGATTGCAACTCACTTGAGTTTGAAGGTATAATCCTCTGTGGACCTCAATGAAAATTTCTGAAACTGTAAAGAAATAAAAGCATTGTATTATTGTTATAAGAAACAAATATCTGTCATGTAGAAAGAAAAAAAAATCCTTACAAACTGAGACAGAATCTCCTCTGAAAGATGTGTTTTCCAAACATCTTCACCATTGGTAAATCTACGGGAAATCATGATATATACAATTATAAGCAATATATACAATTCTTAATATTATGTATTATTATTATGACAAATGTTGTAGCCAACTGATGTGTAATTTAGTGTTGTCACTGTTAACAAAAAAAAGTATATACTGAATATAATATGTAGAATTGAAATAAAACTGTTGCATAAAAAACTTGAAAGACCAAAGCAACCACCTGAAGTAAATTTAAGCTGAACTACAAAAACTAAAAATGAAATGAAATAAATTCAAACTAGAGAAATATTTAATTAATAAAATAATAGTAATAATAATAATGACAAAATCGCATAAAATACTAAATCTAAAATGAAAACTGAAAATATAAAAACAAAAGCAAATTCAAAATATGAATAAATACAATAATAGTATATTAAAAATACTAAAACAACACTGGTTTATTTAACCTGAATTTATAACTGCACACACAACAAAAAATAAAATATGTATGCATTATTTAAAGTAGTTTTAAAAGGAGCACTGCATATCAAACTGCTGTGACTGCTTTCATATCAACTCACCCTATGTTTATGTCTCCTGCTGATCGCTTTTGCGTAAAAAACACATATTTGGACTGATCGTTTTTATCCAACAATGTGCAAAGGACAGATTTTGACTCGGAGTTTTGATCCATACTGATTTAACGTAAAATATTTAACATAAAAAAATTGAAAACTACATGCTTCCCAACCAGGAACTGCTCCTCATAAACAACAAGAGCGAGATTTAACCGCTCAGCCAATCAGACCTCAGCAACCCGGAAGTGTTTGTGCCATCCGCGTCCTGTGTACCTCATAAAAACGATAAGTTACACGAAAATGTTTATGACCTGGAAACTAATATTTGACACTAAGTTATAATATATACTATTCATTTAAAATAAAAAAATGATATAAAATTAAAATTTTAGATCAAATATTTAATGACAGCTGGTGACCCGACTGACAGTCAGTCATTTCTTGGTCAGTTCCTGCGATTATCCTTTCTAAGTTGCTTCATATTATGCCGAGCCGCTTAAATGGGTTGTCAGTCTCGAACCCGAACCCTGCAGGTGTTTGACACGGAGTTGAGCGCTGATACCGTGGAGTGGTGCCCGTTACCACAGTGGTCTCATGTTCTGGCATGTGGGACTTACCAACTTCAAAAAGGCGATGAGAAGGTAATGCTTTAAAATATCTCTCGGCTTTAATGTGTGATATTAACTGCTCAATCCCAGACTGAAAGGGTGTTTTGTGTTAACAGCAAACCGCAGAGAGCTGTACCGCACCGAGCAGAATCGGTCGACTGTATCTGTTTGACTGTAATCCGCGACCATCGTTCATCCCTCCGCTGACTGAGACTCAGAGGATACACACTCCTGCTATACTCGACCTGAAATGGTAAGTCAATCTCGCTATTCACTCTGATCACTACACTTCACTCTTACACACTCCATATGCATATTGTACTGGATTTTGTACAGTCTGTGTATAATGTATGTATGTTATTTATTGTATGTGATGGCATCCATCCATTTTCCACACCGCTTGTCCTGTGTAGATGAGGCAACACCCTTGACAGATGGACAGGAATGGAGTTGATGCTGAGTCAAATGCTTTATGTAACTGGGCAGAACACATGAATAATGAGTGTTTTTATTTGTTTTAATATCTCAGGTGTCACGTGCCGATATCAGAGCGCCCAGTGTTGGGTATGGCCACTGCAAGTGGAGAAATCCAGTTGTACAAGCTTATGGAACCTCAGGTGACAAATCACACTCATGCTGCATGGTGCAATGCACATGCATGGACTGTTCCTCACATAATAAAGTTCATCTCTATTTACACCACCAATTATTATTTCAGGTTATAATAATCAAAGAAGATCCAGCCACTGGAATTATGCTGGAAATGTATAACTAGATGTTGATTTTTTTAGTAAATATCAAGCACTTAATAAAAAGTTAATTAGAATAAAAAGATGATTTTAATTTTTTTACAGCATTTTAATAAGGTTAGAAAATTAAGTTTAATATTCGAATTATTAATAATTATTCCTATTAAATATATTATTTATATTATATTAATTAAATCCTATTAATTAATTATCATATTAATAGTTCACCCAGAAATGAAAATTGTCATCATTTACTCACCCTCAAGTTGTTCCAAAGCTGTATGAATTTCTTTCTTTTGCTTAAAACAAATATATTTTAAATATTTTGTAACCAAACAGTTTTTATTTAAAATCATTTTGCGGATTCCTTTGAGGTACCTTGGATGAGAACCACTGCTTTAAACACTGTATTTTATTGTATTTGTACTTCATTAAGTGTCTTCTGCCTGTCTGGACTGTGTCTCCAGTAGCAGGGCACGTGTGGTCTGGAGTACGAGTTGAGCACAGAGTTGGGTCCTGACAGACTGGCCTTGTCTTTAGACTGGTCCACAGGGAGAGGTGAGAGGTAAGGTGCGCTCGTCATTGATGTACTGATGATTTGGCATTGCATCGTCTCTATATATAATGTGTTTTTGCAGCAGTGATGTGCGTGTGGTGTCCAGTGACTCGAGTGGCTCTCTCACAGCGCTGTCTCTAGGGGAAGCCAGTTTAACTGCTGTGTGTCAGTGGAAAGCTCACGACTTTGAAGCCTGGATCTCAGCATTTAGTTACTGGGATACACAGATTGTTTATTCAGGTATGAGGAAAAAGAGCAAGCAAAAGGAGCTGTTTGTAGTGCTGTTGCATGTATGCTCATTTATTCAGGGTAATTTAAACACTATTAAAAATCATTTTTGTTCTTTGAAATAAAGCTGAAATAAAATAAAATAACACTGCATTGATTTATGTTTTTATGTAAAAGTATTTATCTGAACTTCATAACTTTTGTGTAACTGCTGTCCCAGGTGGTGATGACTGCAAACTAAAGGGCTGGGATCTGAGAATGGGTCCCTCTTCCCCTACCTTCACCAGCAAGAGGTCAGACACAAGCTATGGTTGTTCAGACAGCAACATTACTTATAGCATCTATCGAGTCACTGTTTAACTTAGTTATGTTCTATTTGACGGTTCATGCTGTTATATAGTATAATATAAATACTGCTCCTGTCACAGACACACTATGGGAGTATGCAGCATTCACAGTAACCCCCATCGAGAGCACATACTGGCCACAGGAAGGTAAGTACTGTTCAGTCAAAAAACCCTTGACTGGGGTACATGGGAGACAATAATAAATATCTTTTTTTGCATTCCGATTTGCTCCAACAAGAAAGAAATCCATTATTGTGTTTCCATGACTTTCCAAAAGATTAAAAAAAAAACTATAGAGAAACGGATTATGGCGTTAAGAAGATGTCAAATGTGGTCACATTTGTGAAATATCATGGGGAAAAAATGTCATTGTCTGTTGTCAGCTCAACAGTGTAGCGGTTTATGAAGCACGGCTCACACACAGAGACATTACTTTCAAACAGTTTTCTGTTGGCCAGCTGGGTGAATTTGCTTGACCACACAATATTGAAACATATGACAAATGTACTGTACATGTGTTTGTTCCTCTTGCAGCTATGATGAGAACGTGTTGCTCTGGGACGGGAGGAACATGAAGCAGCCCTTGAGTGAGACTGCAGTGGGTGGAGGTGTGTGGAGACTCAAGTGGCACCCCGGTCAAGAGCACCTGCTGCTAGCTGCATGCATGCATAATGATTTCCATATTCTCCACTGCCAGAAAGCAATGGGTAAGAATTGCTCTTAATATGTCAATTACAAAATGTACGCTACTGGTCAAAAGTTTGGGGTCAATGTTTTTTTTTTTTAAAGAAATTAGTTCGTTTATTCACCAAGAATGCAGTAAATTTATCAAAAGAAACATATTTATTATGTTATTTCTATTTCAATTAAATACTGTTATTTATTTTACCAAAATGTATCATGGTTTGCATGAAAAAAATATTAACCAGTACATTTTCGTCATTATTAATAATAAATGTTCCTTGAATACCAAATCAGCATGTTAAAATGATTTCCGAAGGATCATGTGACACTGAAGACTGGAATAATGGCTGCTGAAAATTCAGCTTAACCATCACATGAATAAATAACATTTTAAAATATATTAAAATAGAAAAGTTATTTTAAACTGTAATAACATTTGACAGTATTACTGTTTTTACTGTAGTTTTGATCAAATAAATGCAGCCTTGGTGAGCATAAGAGACTTCTTTTTAAAAACATTAAAAATCTTACTAATCCATACGTTTTGAACAGTTCTTGATTTTGAATTCTACTTTATGCTGATTTTCTCCCTAATATTCATGTTTGTAGAGGGACACGATGCACCATGCCCAGTTCTGGCCTCCTATATTCTACACAATTCCTTAGCATATGGAGCAGACTGGTCCAAACTCCCCCTAAGCAACTCCACACCCCCCTCTCCTCAAGAACCTCCCCAAACCAGCGTTGGGCTCACAGAGTCTGGAGGCCATCTCAGGATCCAGTATGAATCGCCCACTGCCAGCTTCGACACCTCTCTGGAGGATGACTCGGGGCGGTACATACCCGACCAGTGTCCTTTACCAGAAAAAAGTTCAGTTCCAGACCCCGTCACCAACCCTGCTAGAGACTCCCAGTCTCTGTCCTGCCTGATGGCTACCTGCTCCTTCTATGACCACATGATGCACGTGTGGAGATGGGACTGGAGCCCAGAGGACAAGCAGAAGCCATCTGAACCCGTTCCCTCTTCCTGAACATATTATGGGCTTTAAAAACCTTTTAAGTTGAGGTTATTTGGACCTGCACATTTCGCTGCATCATGTTGCTGTGACACATACATTATTGCTTCGTATTCAGTATATGCAATTTTGAGATACTGTATCTTTATTTCAACTGAGTGTGATTTTCTGACTATATATTTTAGCTATAAAATGTAAAGCACCTTTTCTAGTTTTACACTGAGAACCAGACAAAGACCTTTTATAACAAATAAACCATAACCCTATTAATAAATACAAGTGTCTACATGTATTTCTTTTGTAAAACTGTTTCTTTAAAGTAGGGGTTTTCAATTTTTTAAATACCCCAAAATATGATTACTATTGTGCAAGGGACCCCAATCCTAAAATTTAAAAGACATCTATATAGTTTATACTTGCATAATGAAAAATTAATATATATAAAATATTTTGGAAAATATTTAGTTTCTATTTAAGTACACAGTTGTGTTTTCTTTTCCTTATAATTGTAGTACTGTTTTATTTGTTCTTTTTAATCAAAAGTGTGTTTATTTGTTTAAACTTTATTTTACTAAAATCTTTAGTATATGTGTAAAATATTATCTGGAAAATATGCAGTTTCTCTTTAGTTACAGTTGTTTTCTTTTCCTAATCATAGCTTTATCTACTTTTTATTTGAATCTATTTATTTAATCAAAAGCTTGTTTAAAAGCTTTGTTTTTTGAAAACCTTGCTTTTCAAAATGATTCACTGGTAATATATCAGTTTTGCTAGGGGTTTGAAACTTTTCATTTCAGTAGTTTTTAATAATTTCCAAATGAAGAGCCAAATATGAAATGGTTTTAATTTTTCCATGACTCCTCTTCAGAAGTTTAAGAAAACATCACACACTTGTTTACAGTCCGTAAGCAAACCACTTAAACACAAAGTCCACAGTTAACGAACAAAGTTCCTGGGATGTAGCTTGAACAGCTTCCCCTCTTGTGTTTTATCTAGTCCATAGTTCTCAAGCTTCTCCTCATTGAAAACCCCTTCCTCAATGTCTCTCTCGATCTGTGGGGCCACCACCTGATTGAAGAGCATTTCTGGAGTCATGGGCGGCTCCGTCCCTGCAGGGGTCTTGTACGACACATATGGTTTCAGGTTAAATCCTTCCAGATCGGGCACCACAAACTCTGGTATCATGGCCTGTACAGGGATGAACTTTCTGCTGGAGGTGAGGACTCCAGTGGGTCTCGCACCTCTGCTCTTGTAGAATGTCCTGGGCCCGCGCTTGCTTGTGAACTCCGCCATTCTGTCGGCTCCTCTCACGAGGCCCCGCGTCAGTGCTGACAGCACCCCCATTTAACAGTGATTTAACTGCAGCAACAACCTGTTCAGAAATCAGTTCAATTTAATTGTGTTTTAAACAACTTCATAACATTACTTCTGGAAATTAATTATATTTTTAACAATGTTACACTATATTAGTACTATATTATTAGTGTGCTATTTATATAATTAACATATATATATATATATATATATATATATATATATATATATATAGATAGATAGATAGATAGATAGATAGATAGATATAACTACGATTTTACAGTAGTAAAGTAGTAACAAAAATCATATATAAATAGTATGTTACGAAGGAAGCAGATGAACTGATGCTCCATGTGCACTTATGGGTTGGTAATCAGCATGAACATTGTAAACATTACATATTAACATCCATCATTAGTAAATTATGTATTATTGTATATCAAGCAAGAATGACAACAAAATGAACATCTTGACATCTTTTTAAAAGTCCTCTTACTGCATTCTAGTTAAATGTTTTTAGAAACATTGCTTCAATATGAAGAATGAAAGGTATTAACTGTAACAGCTGTGTTGTCAAAATCGTTCAAATGCAATCACTTTTACACATCGCGATAAAATAATGAAAACGTAGCAGGCCACATATAAAGTATAAGTTAATGAAATATCATGTAGAAATCAATAAATAAAAAAAAAGACGCACACTAACCTTGAAATGCGTGTTACTGTGCTTTCTAGAGGATCACTGGATTCCCACGTTAAGCGTGATAAAGAAATCAACTGTGATTGGTCAGATCAGCCTGGAGATAGCCAATAGGAGCAGTGAATACTGAATGGCTGCTTTGCGTTGGTCCTCAGCAGTGTTGCCATATCCGTTTGTTGGGCTTGTTTTGATAAACTCATAAATTCTATATAGCAAGTCGAATTATTATTGTTATTATTTTGTTTAATCAGAATGCATGCGAGTTTTGAGCTTGGTAATGCGCTGATCACATCTGTGAAATCATACTTGCTATATTTACACTTGCTAGTTTATATGTTAATATTTAGTTCTATATACTTTTATTAATTAAAAATATTTATTATATATGAATTATTAAATAAATATGAATTATTCAAATTAGTGCCATTAAAACTGATGTATATATTTTGCAGAAAGTTGCAGTTTATTATATGTATTAGGTTTACATTTACATTTAGTCATTTAGCAGATGTTTGAAATTAGGACAATAAAAGCAATCAAACCAACAAAAGAGCAATAACATGTAAGCGATGTCTAACGCAGTGCACGTAGTAATTTTATTTTTTTTTTTAATAATAAATTAAAAAAAAAGCAAGTAGATAGAATAGAAAAAAATAGAGAATGCTAGTGTTAGGGTCGATTTTTTTTAATAAATAAAAAGTAAACATGTTTTATGATGAGTATATCTTCTTCCATAATACAAATCCACAAACAAAGTGAACATTTAAAGTTCCCCTATTATGGATTTTTGAAAATACCTTTCATGCAGTGTGTAACAGCTCTAAGTGAATGAAAACATCCTGCAAAGTTTTAAATCTGAAAGTGCTCCATGTATAAAGTTATTGTCTCTTAAAAGAAAGAGTCGACTCTGAATCAAACGAGTCGTTTTTAAAACGAATCCCAAGCCGTACATGTTGACGTCAACATGAAACATTAGCATATTGCCCGCCCACTTGTTGGTCTTTTAGCGTTGGTCTGAATGAAAACGCAAATTCATTCTTTGCCACTAGGTGCGCTTTTATAGCGGTGTAAATAGCGGTTTCATAAAGCAGCACTGTGCTCACAAACGCTGTTTTATCAGGCATTACAGGCAATGAAATGAAAATAAGACCAATCGGACCAATCACCGCAGATTAGCGTCACGCAAAGGAGGGGTTTGGAAAAATGAATCTTTGAGCGAATCGTTTGGGAGTCTTTGAATCAGAATGAGCTTTATCAGAATAAGCTTTATTGGCCAGGTATGTTTACACATAGGAGGAATTTGTTATATTTATATATATTTATATTTAGTCATTTAGCAGACGCTTTTATCCAAGGCGACTTACAAATGAGGACAACAGAAGCAATCAATTGTAGTTTTAAAACAACTACAAAACAGATCCAAAACTAAAAACTAAAACTTTATAAATACTACATATACATTTACATTTAAGTCATTTAGCAGATGCTTTTATCCAAAGCAACTTACAATTACACATATTTAAAATATGTGACTTACACATTTTTAATATAATATATAAAAATGACAAATGCATACAACAAAATTTCAAAACTTAACATTTAAATGAAAAACAAAAAATAAAGCTAAATACAATTCAAATTATTAAAGAACAAAAGGTATAAGAGTATAATAATGATTATTTATAACACTAAGCCAAACACCAAAAAACAACTACATATATGTGTATGTACAACCACACACATATATATACACACACACACACACACATTTATAAATTCAATATATACATTATTTAATTTCCATTTAGTTTGTTGAAGTATTAAAATAACTCTAATTAAATAAAACTAAAACTTAATAAAAGACCTATACAGACATCATAAATTCAGACAATTTAACTAAAATTAAAATAGATAAATACAAATCAAAGGACAGTAGTTTATCAGTAATCCTAAAAAAATACACTGCCAAACACACATGCTAAAAAACAACAACTTACACATAGTAAGACATGGTCATAAAAACTGAAACAGAAGTGAAACAAGTAGTAGGAAAATGGAGAAATAAAAAGCGATACTTATATCCCTTGCCGGTGTCCCTGCCCGGTGGAGTCGTACGGTAGAGTCGATGGTCTTTACACTCTTCGGTCTTCACGTGATGGCTGCCGCAGTAAACTAAACTTTTTTTATACCCATCTA
Source organism: Spinibarbus caldwelli (assembly GCA_039654775.1). Taxonomy (NCBI): domain Eukaryota; kingdom Metazoa; phylum Chordata; class Actinopteri; order Cypriniformes; family Cyprinidae; genus Spinibarbus; species Spinibarbus caldwelli. Next base: position 34,308,484 of record CM077223.1, read on the forward strand.
ACAAAATACTAACTGAATTCAGCTGAACACACTTTCCTTATTTTTTCCACAACAAATGGCCAAGCAAGCGCAGACACTGACATGATACGCGATATATGAATTTGTTATAGTGACAGAAGCTCTACAGTGCAACAGAAAGACAGCAACAGGACAGGACACAGATAATAAAAGAATAATATACAAATAGGCAATGTACAAAATAGCAAAAACACAATATATAATATAGACAATTATGTATGTACAGTTATGATATGTGCAAATCTGAAATGAAAAAATAAGTATGTGTGGTGAATAAATAATGTATAATAGTGTTGTGTGTTCCACGTTTAATGTCAAGTGTTCATGAGATGGATTGCCTGAGGGAAGAAACTGTTCCTGTGCCTGGTTGTTCTAGTGCTCAGAGCTCTGTAGCATCGACCAGACGGTAACAGTTCAAAGAGGGAGTGTGCTGGATGTGAGGGGTCCAGAGTGATTTTACCAGCCCTTTTGCTCACTCTGGATGAGTACAGTTCTTGGAGAGTGGGGAGGGGTGTAGCAATAATTCACTCAGCAGTCCGGACTACCCTCTGTAGTCTTCTGAGGTCAGATTTGGTAGCTGAGCTGAACCAGACAGTTATTGAAGTGCAGAGGACGGATTCAATGATGGCGGAGTAGAACTGATTCAGCAAGTCCTGCGGCAGGTTGAACTTCCTCAGCTGGCGAAGGAAGTACAACCTCTGCTGGGCCTTTTTAACAATGGAGCCAATGTGAGTGTCCCACTTCAGGTCCTGAGAGACGGTGGTGCCCAGGAATCTGAATGACTCCACTGCAGTCACAGTGCTGTTCATGATGGTGAGTTGGGGGAGCGCAGGGGGGTTTCTCCTGAAGTGCACGGTCATCTCCACTGTTTTGAGCGTGTTAAGCTGAGCAAGTAAGTTAAAAAATAAATGTATATAATAAGACAATGAAAGTGTTTATTGGCCTTGCATGCACGTCAACCTGTTGTTGGGGAAAATATGAACCAAAATATGAACCTTTCATTACCCATAATAGGGGCACTTTAAGCTTATTTTGGGCCTGTTTTTTGTTTTGTTTTGGAAGGATCTGGCAACACATGTAGTCGGTGGGGGGTACTGACATTGTGAATGGAATCCCTGGGAGACTCCAAAGTGCATTGAGAGTGACCAAAACAGTTTGGAAACGCCGTTCAGAAGGTATTTTCCATTTATCTATTGATATTATTCGCATGTAGGATCTTCGCGTTATACAACCTCATAATGTTTTTACAATCTTGTTAGTTGCAGTGATTGACAGTGTATTTGATTACAAATGCGTGTTTATAGCCCCGGCTTGTGCGTAAACAACAGAACTGTGTTTACCTCTGACCCAGAACCACATTCCTCCTCCTGCAGCCCGTCCTAAAACAATCAAATTCTCATTTCCAATGTATTTCCATTCTGTGCAAGACACTTAAAATTGAAGTTTTAGCGTCACCTTCACCCTGCGGTGAGAGTTTGACTTTATCCCCTGGCAGAGGGTCTCATGAATCACATCAACAGGGTGTCAGATTGCACCCAGATCACATGATTCCCTGACTCAAGCTGTTGCAGACAGAATCCCTCCCACTGCCATTTTCATTTGTAGTTTGGTAGATTTTTTTTAAACAATGTTCCCATTTTTAAACATTTTGGAAACTGTAGAAATATTGTGAAATACAGTAGTGAAGTAAATAAATTTGATGGTAATGGTGTCAAAAGACCATGGCCATGTGCTGGGAGATTCAAATTGCAAAAACTCTCCTGTCACATTTGTTGTTATGACACATTTTGGAAAGTGAGCTGCAGTTGTATGAAGTTTTAACTCATATGTAGTAGAAATAGGTATTATGTAACTATTTTAATGTTATAATTAACAGCTGGTCTCTGAGGGTTAAGCATGTACATAGAAATGGCTTCATGCCTGTTTAATAGGTATTGTGTGTTTTAATAACATTGCGAGTTATAAAATAAGCATGATGTAGGTAATTAGATTTGTGCAAAATGTGTGATTTCTGCTTTCTCCTCAATGTAAGATATGGAAGAAAAAGAACAAGATGATACATGCAGTATATTTCCGGTAAGACATTAAAAAAAAAAGTTTTTGAGTTTTCTTAACGTGTGTATCAGTGAGTGTTTGTGAATGAATAAATACATCAATAAACCCATGCTACTGTTTACTATTTATCATCTTTATCTTTATTATCTTCTACTGAAGTAATCTGCAGTAAGGTGTGGTTTATAATGATGATTTTGTAATGTTTTTGTTTATTCTAGGCAGTGCTGCCATCTGGGACTGAGATCAAGGCTCGAGTGCAGCACTTCATAGAGGATCAGTTACAGAGTAGCATGGTATATGAGAGTTTTGCCTATGTTTTAGTGACTGAGTAGTCTGTATTGTTTGTCTTGCAGACAAAGTTTATTACTGTCTTTATTGTCATTTCATAATACAGTGGACTGGTGTGCTGATTGGAGCTGCTGTTACAATTTCATTTATCAGTATTGTTGCCTTTTTTCTGCACAGAAGATACAAGTTGGGTGAGTGTGAGATTGTTAATGATTTTCACAAGTGCTTCTTAAAGCTGCAGTCCGTCACTTTTTTTGGTTAAAAATGATCCAAAATCAATATTTGAGAAAGTACATAACCAGCCAGTGTTCAAAACTATCGCCTTACTTTAGCCCTATTCACAACGGTTAGTTTATAATAATGTTTTCTAATTTGAGCGGCACGGGTAGGTTTCCGTGGGAAGTACGAGCACGGCACTGCGTCATTACGTCACATCTGTAAACATGAAGAAGTTGTCCCGGCTACTAGGCTCTGGCACGTGAGGATCCTGCAGGTGGTGGATCATTTACAGCCTTTTCTCACAGCAGCTAGAATAATTAAATTTATCATTTTGATGGCAGATTGTAATCCAGAAAGGATTATGTGTTTATGAAACACATGTGAATGAAATTAAATTATATTCCAGTTTTAAATGTGGTTCTGATTACAGATAGCCAACCTGGGATTACACAAGTTTTTGTATTTTAAATAGAACCAGTTTGAAGGAAGATTAATTTGCTTTTGGATTAAAAGAATTTCTTAATATGAAATTTGAATGGTATGATAATTAGATATTAGACTGTACAGAAATTGAAATCTACACGCTAATACTATACTCATAGTCACGCAATGCTGATGTTGTTAACATTAATAATTTGAGAACAAAGTATAACAATGATAATACTTTGCACAGTTAGATGTGATATGAGCTAACTGATCTTTAGATTTAATCACTGTTGGTAGCGCGATTTATTGTAATGCTTTTTTCCTCAGTTGGGCAGAACAAACGTGGCAGGCTTGTTACTTACTTGTTCAGATGGTAATATACGGTGAAAATTCTGATTTGGGTCATATATTCCAAGACATAGGCAGTAAATATCCACACCGGTGCAGTGACTGTCAACTACACATTCACCTCATTAGATTCATCCGCGCTGGAGCCGTGCCGGAACACCGGATCTCAACCCCGCGCACGGAAGATCATTCCGCAAGAAACTGCAATTCCAGGTTTTCAAACATAGAGGGCGACAAAGAGGTAAAAGTTACGGACCGCAGCTTTAAAGAAACATAATATAGATGAGAAATTAAATGAAATATCATCGCCTGATATCCAGGTTTTGAGATTTTGTGTTTTTCATCAACCATTTTTCCTTTGATTTTACAGGAGAAGAGCAAGCTGAAGGTCCTAAATATCGTTTCAGAAAAAGAGACAAAGTGATGTTTTATGGCAGGAAGATAATGAGAAAGGTACCAGAACATCTTCCTTTGGATGGAAAAAAACTTGTTTCTTGTGTTACTTTCAACAAAACTATGATTAATATGATGGTCATGGGTTGATTTTAAATTGCAGTGCTGTTATTTATGTCCATTCAGGTGCAGACCTTATCCTTACCAGCCACCTCAGGTCCGGTATCTCAAAAGCGAACCAGAAAAAGAACAAAAGTTCTATCAATAGCTCGCAAGTATGTGAAAAGTCACAAACCAAGAAAAATCACACATTTAAAAGCCAATCCATTACCATCTAAACTTCCTATCCATCTGATCAGAATCCTACGCATCCGAAGGGAGCCACCAGCCCTGCAGCCGAAAGAGCCTCCACCTTCACTCTTGGAAGCAGATCTGACTGAATTTGACATGCAGAACTCTCACCTGCCCTCTGAGGTCCTGTATATGCTGAAAAATGTGAGGTTGGTAGCTGGCCATGCCATCCTACAAGAGCTATTGATTCTTTTCCATAATAAAAACTGCATAGAATCCGAACCAATGGTCTGGCAATGCTGTTCAGCAGCTAATGTGTTGCGATCTGTCTGTTTCTCAGGGTTCTGGGTCATTTTGAGAAGCCTCTGTTTCTGGAACTGTGTCGGCATATGGTGTTTGTGCAGCTGCAGCAAGGGGAAGGATTATTCCGCCCAGGTGACACTGATGACAGCATCTTTGTAGTGCAGGATGGGCGTCTTGATCTGTGTATCCATGAGAATGTAAGAGCCAAACAAAATACCTGTTTTAATCTATCCTGCTGAAAATGGCTTTGTTTTCTGTCTGTTATATAGATTTGTATTTTTGTTTTTCCCTGGCTCAGGATGGGACTGAGGTTGTGGTGAAGCACGTTTTGCCTGGAGACAGTGTTCACAGTCTTCTCAGCATCCTCGATGTTATCACTGTAAAACCCATCTGGCCTCATTTTTGCCCACTCTGATATGCAAATGTCTGTCATCTGACCTGTCTTCATGCTCACAGAGTTTTAAAATGTGTCTCATATTTGTACCCGTTTTTCTGCAGGGACATCCAGCTCCGTATAAAACTGTCTCAGCCAGGGCAGCAGCCCCAACCACTGTTCTCCGCCTTCCTGCACAGGCTTTCCAATCCGCCTTTGAGAAATACCCAGAGACCCTCGTCCGAGTTATTCAGGTATAACCTAAAGCCTAAAATAAATCAAATGGTGCCGGTAAGATTTTTTAAAAGCTTTTGTCTCTTAGGTCAGAAAGGTTGCAATTATTTGATTCAAAATTCTTTTTTAATATATTGTAAAATATACTTTATTCATGTGATGACAGCTGAATTTTCAGCAGCAACGTGATTCAAAAATCATTGTAATATGCTGATTTGGTGCTCAAGAAACATTATTATCAATGTTGATGACAGTTCAGGATTCTTTGATGAACAGAAAGTTAAAAAGAAAAGCATTTATTTCTTTTTTTTCAAGTAAGTCCAATATGAGACTCAGTCAAATCAGCTATTAGAAATACCTGTTTTGTTTTGCTTATGATAGGATACAGCTTTTTTCTTTCTTTTTTTAGATCATCATGGTGCGTCTTCAGAGAGTTACCTTTCTTGCCCTTCACAACTATCTGGGCCTGACCACAGAACTTTTCAATAATGTAAGATGTTTATAAATCATGCTCTACTTTTGGAAAATATGTAAAGGTATTACAGTATTTTTTACAGTTCATATGTCGAATAGACCATTACTATCATATCATGTAGGAAAGTCAAGCAGTTCCACTGGTCTCAGTGGCCACTGTTGTAGGAGAAACCAGTCCAGGCAAAGGACTACGCAGACACTCACAGACAATTGAGGAAGTTTCTGAAAAGGTCCCGCAGAGGTCAACAGACCGTTATAGTGACACAAGTCAGATGTACAGAGGAGAGGGTATGTTTGTGTATATTTGCTGTGAAGTTAAATCAGAATTTTAATCTGTACAATTTTGTTCAAACTTTCCTAATATTATCCTAATTAATTTAAATAAAAACTATCACTAAGAGTTATAAAACAGTCTTTAGGTCTTATTTTCTCTTTTGTTTTTTTAAGATGGTGGGAAGCATCGTACAGAAAGTCCTACTGCTTTATTCAAGAAGTCTCGCTCACTGTCAACACCTTTCGACGGCGCCCATGGTAGTTCTTCACCATACATCTTTGACAAAATACCCAGTACTGACTTCGACCTTGTACAGAATGATTGAATACATTTATAATGAGCATTTTTGAGTGTGCTAATGTGTGCTTATCTTCCAGCTGGTTCTCCTGACCACAATATGGCCTTTGACAGGGCAAGCATTACAAAAGAGGAAGCCCCTACAAGTCCTATTGCCATTCATAAGGTACCTTGGTGTAATTTTATAACACGCATAAAAAAAGCCATAAACTGTCCTTCTTTTTCTTGTATACCTTAAGTGTGCCTTTGTTTCTCATCCAGTCTATACGGAAGAAGTCTGTGACAATGCAACATTCTCCTTCAGCTGTGTTTCACTACTCAGACACAGGGGGGCACTCCAGCCACATCCACCATTGTAAAGTTAATGCCATTTTCCAAGCTGCCAAGAAGGACTTGCTTAAAATTATTCAGCTTCAGGTCAGGCCACATTTTATATATTGACCTACTGAACTACTGATGTAGTTATAATGTTTGCCCTGGATATTTATGTAATATAAAAATGTAACTGTGCTTCAGGACCCCAGTCTTCTGGATGATAGGGTAACTCTGAGACAAGTTAAGGCGGGCTCTGTTGTTGCAAGCGAGGGAGATCAGGTAGAAAGTTACCTGTGACTTTGACTTACCCTATAGTGTAATTATCAGTTTCAAGTCACATGTGAATCCGTTTCTTCTTTGTGTCTGTGACAGGATGTGAGCGTGCAGTTTGTCATCTCAGGAACTCTCCATGTGTACCAGAGACTGATTGACAGAGAGAAAGAAACATGTCTTTTTGTGACTCACCCTGGAGAGATGGTGGGCCACCTGGCCGTTCTCACAGGAGAGCCTCTCATTTTTTCTGTGCGTGCCCACCGTGACTGCTGCTTCCTGTCTATCTCCAAAACACACTTCTATGAGTATGTGATGCACACCAAATTTCACTTAAGGCAATTAAAAATTCTAGCAAATGTACTCCCCACCAGCTGTAAGGACAAATCCAACAAAATCCAAGACTATTATGCAGAAAAATTCATCATTTGTTGAGAAAAATTCATCATTTGATGCTTTCCAGTATTTATAAACTGCTTCTGAAATGAAGCACAGACACCAAATACGACACCAAACCCTTTTGGGTTTATTAAACCCTAAGTAGACAGCTTTTTTATGTAAATGTTTTTCAGCATTTTTAATTACTCTTTGGCTGTTTTGTAGGACATAATTCAATAAAAACAAAATTATTATACAAAAAAATACATTATTAAAAAAAATGTAAATAAAAAATAATTATGCAAGAATTTAAGATTTAGCTTAAAATTGTATAAAATTAAGTATAGCGTATCAGAACACTGCTTAACATGTCAACTGTGTGTTTTATCCACTAGGATAATGCGAGCCGAGCCTCGAATGGTGTTAAATGTAGCTCACACAGTGGTACGGAGGGTCTCCTCCTTTGTCCGACAGATTGACTTTGCCCTGGACTGGATGGCACTGGAGGCCGGAAGGGCTGTCTATAGGTAAGCACACTTTTCCAATACAATCTCTCAGTTCCAGGGGCCTCATTTATAACTGTTGCGTACGAACAAAACCTGCCCTGAAAGAGGCTTACGCCACTTCCTACGCAAAAGGTGGGATTTATAAAAATAAACTTGACGGGAAAATGTGCGCTCCTGCGCGCAAACTCTGACCCATGCGTACGAACTCTTTTTCCAGGAGTGAGAAAATTAATGAATTAAACAACAATTTTAAACAATTTTTTTCATGTCGATATACACATTTACATTAAATATTCCACTCTCATAATGGAAATAAGCACTGAAATTACATAAAGTCATTATGCTGAAGTTAAACAAAAATCAGGCTATATGAATTTAGACATATTTGTAGTAGATGCGCTTGATCACTTTTCCTGTGGCATGCTATGTTTTAATGACAGCGAGGAGTGCTATAGGTGCACAATAATTCATCTTTAAACTGCAAATCTCATGTTATAAGAAAATATTTTTTTAGCGAGATCAATGATCAATGATGCGCACTTACTTCGATATTATGATATTATGAATCTCGCTGGATTCTGTGATCGAACGCTCCATTATCTGGATTGAATAGATCCAATGATAATAACTTACTGTACAACCGCAGCTGCACGGAGGTGTTAATGACATGTGAAGGCATCTCCACAACATTATGAAAAATACCACTGTATTTGAAGGATACAACTGGAAGTAAATGGTAAGATTTGCACATTTTATTTTTAAAATAGGCTACGTCAGTGACGCGCCGAGTCAGACAATTACACTGTAATAAATATAGGCCTATCTGTTTCCACTAAAAATAGCCAGTGTAAAAGAATGAGATCAACTTTTTCTTTATAACTTTAAAACTAAAATATTTATTTGATTATTTTTTTTATTAATATTTTGATATATTTATTCTAAAACATAACAACATAACAACATAACATTGGATGACTTTTAGCTATAAAAAAATAATGTTTGGCATAAATGGCATTTATAATCCGTATCTCATATTTTCTTAATGTCTTGTACCTTTGACAGTGTTAAACATAGTGTCACGTGGACAGGAATATGCATGGAAATGATATGCAGATGTGGTTATGCATAGTAAAACTAGGCATTGTAAGCTCCATATATGGTGTTTTCTGGAAGGAGACAGGGTGGAGATGCACGTACGCACAATCTTCCCCTAACTGGGATTTATAAAGGGATTTTTGTGCAGGTTCCGGCGTACGCATGGTTTTTATAAATCTGAAAACTTTTGTGCGCATGCAAAATCGAGCTTTTGTGCCTACCTACACTTTTAGGATGAAATCTACGGAGAGTTTTATAAATGAGACCCCAGATCTCTATGTCTAAGGTCACTGTTCTGCTTTCTGATATTGTAAGAACTTGCAAGTGCACGTAAAATATATTTCAGGTAATACTTTCATTTTTCTCTTTTGTCTTTCTCAGACAAGGTGATAAGTCAGACAGCACTTTCATTGTTCTGAGTGGACGTCTGCGTTCTGTCATCATGAAGGATGATGGGAAAAAAGAGCTTGCTGGAGAGTATGGGCGGGGAGACCTCATTGGTGTGGTAAGTGGAGGTGTGTGTGTGTTTATGTGTGTGCCTGTCTATATACTGGTGTACTTTCAAAAGTTGATAAAATACATTTTTAGAAGATATATTGGCAACACTTTACTTAAAGCCTTTATGCATAATCCATTATAAAAGTAGTTTTAATGCATTAATTATGTATTCTAATGCACCTTATAATGCATTGTACAATTGCATGAATAATTGTAACTACAGTTAATACATTATAACACTTATCAATTCATTGTTACACTATTTAAATTTAATTATAATTATTTACAAAATATAATGTATTACAGTGCACATTATAATTTTATTGTATTATACCCTTTAATAACCCTTTAAAATGCACTATACATAAATGCTTTAAGTCAAGTGTTACCGATATATTTAAAATGTTTTAATAGGAAATAAATTAAAGGGAAAAAAATCATTTTAGATTATTTTGTGGAATGTTTAATAAAACAATCCAGCTGCAGTTTTCATCTTATAAAAGTGTGTGTGCTGGTGTTAGGTGGAAGCTTTGACTCATTTAAACAGAGCCACTACAGTCCATGCAGTCCGAGACTCTGAACTGGCCAAACTGCCTGAAGGAGCTCTTAACTCTATTAAGAGGAAATACCCACAGGTTAGACCATATAAAAGAAAATCATTAACACATGTCATGATATTCTGTTGCATGTACATTAACACGTCACACTCCTTCATAGGTTGTGACTCGCCTGATTCATCTTCTTGGGCAGAAAATCTTGGGTAACATGCAGCAAGTGAATGGTCCACTATCAGGTGTGTGTTTGTGAAACATTTCTGTGTTTGTGTTTTGAATTTTCCCTAATGCACATTAATGATCTTCACAGTGCGCAGTCTGGGTTTTCACACCCCTAGCAGTAAGTGGGACGCAGGTAACCCAGCCGCCAATCTGTCTACAGTCGCCATACTGCCTGTGTCTGAGGAGGTGCCTTTGACCGCCTTCACGCTGGAGCTGCAGCATGCTCTCAGTGCTATTGGTCAGCTATTGATCTCTTTCCCTCCTTAATTTGCTCCAAAGGAAAGCTGATACTAAGTTGACTGTTTTAACCTTTTAATTAGGCCCCACTTTGCTCCTAACCAGTGACATCATCAGACAGCACCTGGGTGCTGCAGCCTTGGACAGGTGAGAGTTGTATACTTGCATACTATACACTAGAAGTGTATACACTGGTAATGGGAAAAAACATACTTATATTATTTAATATTATGTATAAAGACAGTATGCCAGATTTGGGGCACACTGCCATGGCATAAATGTTCTTGATTTCACTTCCTTTGTAACGTTAGCATCTGCATGTACTGTAGGTGTTAACATGTAGCTAAATGTATTACCTTAAAAATCCTTAACTTTTAGGTTCATGTATACAAAAACACTGAAGCAACTTTTGCATTCCTTACCATTTTTCTGCAGCTGAAAGAGATCATATAAATCATATATCAAGTCACCTTGGACTATGATTTGGGGAGCACTAATTCTAATCTCACATACCATTTAAGATGGGTAGTATGCAAATTAGGATGCATTGTATATTTTTTCCAGTGACGTACTTCCTTTTCAGTGTTCATGAGTACCGTTTGTCAAGCTGGTTGGGTCAACAAGAGGACATCCACCGGATTGTTCTGTATCAGTCTGACAGTTCTCTGACTCCTTGGACTCAACGTTGCATCAGACAGGCAGACTGCATCATCATAGTGGGTGTGGGGGAACAGGAGCCCACTGTGGGAGAGGTGAATTGTCATTAAAAAGGTTTTGCCTATGAAGAAGTAAATACTATTTCTAAAGTGTATTTTAAAAAGCATGTACTCACATGAAATCAGGACTCCAGTCATATCAATAGCCTAATAAAAACTGATTTATTTTACATGATTGCATCACAGGGGATTACATGTTGCCTAATTCATTGAATTAATGTCTGCACATACATTTCTGTTAAATTGTTTGGTAAACTGAGCTTTTTGGATCTGTTTGTGGTATCAGCTAGAGAGAATGCTAGAGAGCAGTGCTGTGAGAGCTCAGAAGCAGCTGGTCCTGTTGCACCGTGAGGACGGGCCTCCACCAAGAGGAACAGCAGAATGGCTCAACATGCGCAGCTGGATCTCTAGACATCTGCATCTGTCCTGTCCCCACAGGGTCTTCTCTAGGAGGAGTCTGCCTAAACTGGTACCAATGTTAACATTCTATTGTTGAAAATATGAATGCTATTATCAAGCCTGAGACAAATCCATCAATTTTCCAAACCACAAATACAATGCAGATTTATTTTAGATTACTAAAACTAAAACCATAAAACAGTTACTCACCTAAAAGAAAATGAAACAGTTTTTAAAATTTACAGTGCCCCGCAGACATGACATGCAGAAAAAAAAGAAAATTATGTGCTCAATTTACTAATTTGTTTCCTCGGTTTACTAAACCGTGCTCACAATTAATTAATTTGTTCCCTTGTTTAAAGTAAATTGTGCACACAAAATAATAATTCATTCCCTTGTTTTAAGTAAATTGTGTGCACAAAATAATAATTTGTTCCCTCATTTAAAGTAAATCGTGCTTAGGAAATAATAATTTGTTCCACTTCCTGCCTGCATCCTCATTACTGCTGTTATGTACTGATGTTATGTTATTGACAGAGACACTTTAATTTTAACTTTTATTTTGAGTTGGGAATGAGTTATACACACATTCTCAAAAGCCTTGAAGCATTGCGTGGAATCATTTTAAGTTAGAGTCATCTACATCGGTTTATGAGAATGCAGACAGGAAGTGGAACGACTTATTATTTTGTGCACACGATTTGCTTAAAAGGAGGGAACGAATTATTATATCGAGTGCACGATTTACTTAAAACGAGGGAATGAATTAGTAAATTGTGCACACAATTTAGTAAATCAAGGGAGCGAATTAGTAAATTGTGTGCACGATTTAGTTTTTTTCCTGCATGTCATGTACGGGGCTCCGTAACAATTAATTAAAAAAAACAAAAAAACCATCAACATCAGTGATATAAACTAATCACATGTAGAGTCATGGGGATGCTGGAGTCTGGTGCCATAGGCAGAAAAACAACCTAGCAAATTAATCTTACCATACATATAACTAATAATACATATATTAAAAACTTTACTAAAAAGGTATGTTTGGAGCGATTTCTTATTGCTAATGTAGTAGATAATGAACCCCATTCCTTTGGAATGGGGTCTATGACTGTCAAACTAAATTTTAAGACAAGATTTGCAGTGAATAGCGGGACATTTCAGACAGTTTAAGCAAAGTTATCGAATGGTTTCAGAAGACTTGGAACATAGTGTATTAGTTGTATAGACTACTGTGACTAATTTATGATCCTTTTATGGTGCTTTTTTTCTTTTGAGTTGCACAACACTTGGGCTGCATTACAGAATCATTCTAACTCTGAATCCTATCCTATCTGTTTAGTAACCATGGTAATTTCACTGAAGAAACAGAACTTTCCAAATCTAAAGTAAAAAAACAAGAAATTTCTGTAATGCAGCTGGACCCCATCCACTTTTATTAAGTGAACATTCTTCAAAACTTTTTTCCCTGTGTGACCTAATCTACTCATCATCTCATATCCGTGCAAACTCCCACTTTCCTCTTCTCCTGTCAGAGAGAGATGTATCAGCGGGTATTTGAGAAGCCTCCCGACCGGCATTCTGACTTCTCGCGTCTGGCTCGGATCCTGACAGGCAACGCTATCGCTCTGGTGCTGGGAGGAGGGGGGGCCAGGTACGAATTTGTCTTCCCCTTCATCACCAGTAATTCTGTTCCACCTCAATCCATGTGGCCTGCTGCCAACAACATTTCTCACATACATAATCTAGCAAAAGCATGTTTATGTTGACTTCTTCAATCATCTGTAGTTCAGTAGTCTCTTGAAATATTTATCCTTTGCATTATTAGAAGTTTGTATCCACTTAGGTTTTGTAATTTTGTGCTCATCAACTAATCCTAATATAGCGATTTCTAACTCATTAGTGTTATTTTGGGGTTCACATTCTCAGCATGTCTGTGGTTTCTCTCGATGATAGCGACTCTTTGTCTACTCTCTGTCCCTGCCTGCTATCAGTCGTAATCAGCGACTTGTTAAAGGTGGGTCAAACATGATATATAACTGGGCATAAAATGTCTAATCTACTTCACATAGTGGTGACAATTTTTCTGTTGTGTGATTCTGTAATTGCAATGAAAGGAATAGCATGTTATATGTAGTTGTCTCTGTGGCCATATTTGCTCGTCATCTAGACTTTTTAAATCTTTAATACAGACTTTGCTTACATATGAAGTATGTTTAAAGGTGAAGTGTATAATTTTTGTGTGACTAGCAGAACACAGGTATTCCAAACCCTCCTTTTGCTCTGTCTCTTGTCAGTCAAACTGGTAGCCCCACCCCAAATTCATGTGATTGGTTGATCCAGTATTTGACATGTCAATGTTTTCAAAGCATAACAGGATCAATGTTTACATTCATTGAGGAAGTCAAACTACAAATGACACACAAAACTAGGATGAGAAATTTAAAAAGAAAAATACTCACTTTACCTTTAAAATGCTTTATTAAAAAATACAATGTTCAACTAAAGTACTCTAAGCCAATATGTGAATATGAAAACACACTATACCCACAGAGGCTGCTCTCAGGTGGGCATCATTCGGGCGTTGAGTGAGGCAGGGATTCCTGTGGATCTGATTGGTGGCACTTCCATTGGTTCCTTGATAGGAGCGCTCTATGCTGAAGAGCGAAGCGTCAGTCGTATGACGGTTAGGGCACGCCAGTGGGCCATGGTGAGACCTTCAACCTGAACACTAACATTCATGCTGTACATGCAGAACCATGCATTGAGTTGTCTTTTTTTGTGCACAACAGGATTTTGGATCCATATTTAAGAAGATCACAGACTTGACGTACCCAGTGACATCCATGTTTACTGGAGCATCATTTAACTCCAGCATTAGTGGAATCTTCCAGGACAAACAAATTGAGGTTCAGTTGTTTGACACTTGACACTGCACAATACAGGCTATTATAAACATCATATTCTTATGTAAGTCTAAATCTTGAGTATATGTCTGTCCTTTTATGGTAGGACCTTTGGATCTCTTATTTCAACATCACCACAGACATCACTGCCTCCTCCATGAGAGTGCACACTGATGGTTACTTCTTTATCTCTAAAATATGTCAACTTTATTTCTCATCTTTTGTCAGAGATCTTAACATGTACACTCTCTTTTAGGTTCTCTGTGGAGGTATGTGCGTGCCAGCATGTCTCTCTCTGGGTACCTTCCCCCTCTGTGTGACCCTAAAGATGGACACTTGCTCATGGATGGAGGCTACATCAATAACCTACCTGGTTAAGTGTTCTATTGTACTCTTCGGCTGCAAAATTTGAGTTTATTATAAGTATTACATTAAGTTTTACCTCACCTAAAAATTTCATCTGTTAATAATCATTTATATTTTCGCCAACTGTAGAATGTCCTATCACTCGGCTCTAAACTGCTAATTGTGAAATGTTAAAATGCTGTAAGGTATTTTAAACATTAAATTTCTGTAAAGCTGACACAGCTCGCTCGATGGGTGCCAAGTTGGTGATTGCCGTTGATGTTGGCAGTCAGGATGAGACCGATCTGACTAATTATGGAGACTCTTTATCTGGATGGTGGCTGCTTTGGAAACGCTTGAACCCTCTGTCAGAAAAAGTAAAGGTCAGAAGATATATGGCGATGGTTCAATATAATGGATTTTTATGGGTTATTCAATTACAAACCATTTCAATTACAAATCCCAAAATGTTTGTTTGTGTCTATTTCTACAAATAATATAATTACTATATGACATAATAATAATATGTATAATATACACTGGCTTTCAAAAGTTTGGGATCAGTTAGATTTTCAATGTTTTTTAATGGAGTCTCTTTTGCTCATCAAGGTTGAATTTATTTGATCAAAAATACAGAAAAAAACAGTAATATTGTGAAATATTATTGCAATTTCTAATATTGATTTCCTATTTTAATATACTTTAAAACATAATTTAAATCTGCGATGCAGCACTGAATTTTCATCAGCCATTACTCCAGTCTTCAGTGTCACACGATCCTTCAGAAATCTTTCTAACATGCTGATTTATTACCAGTGTTGAAACTGTTGTACTGCTTAACATTTTTTTTGGAACCTGTGATACTTTTTTATTTGATTCTTTGATGAATAAAAAGTTAAAAAGAAGAACATTTATTCAAAATAGAAGTCTTTAATATCACTTTTTATCCATTTAACACATCCTTGCTGAATAAAAGTATTAATTTCTTAATAAAAGAAAAAGAAAGAAACAATTTACTGACTCTAAACTTTTAAATAGTAGTGTTTATTGTAACACAAAATTACTATTTTGAATAAACCGTTCTTTTTAACTTATTATTTTTACTTTTACTTTTATTTTTAAAACCTTTATACATGGCAATATATTAAAACATTTTTTTTTTTTTTAAGCTCTAACTGCTTCCCGTCCTTACTTTACTCCCTTGCATTCACTGGTCCAAGCTGTTTCATCCAAAAATCTGCATTTTTATGGCTTCATATCCTCTAGGTGCTGAACATGGCAGAGATTCAGACCCGTCTGGCTTATGTGTGTTCTGTGCGTCACCTGGAGATGGTAAAAGACAGTGACTACTGCGAGTACCTGCGACCACCCATAGATCGCTACGGCACACTGGACTTTGGCAAATTTGATGAGATTGCTGTGAGTGGGCTGTCATCATCTCATAGAAACTTCTATTGCCTTGGCCTTGACTGCAGCAAAGACTTTTTTCTGTTATTGCAGGACGTTGGCTACCAGCATGGGAAGACCGTGTTTGACGTGTGGTGTCGGAGCGGGGTGAGAGAGACAATGCTCAAAGACCAACATCAAGAGGAATTCCACAAATCCAGGAGCACTAATGTAAGGGGGTTTGAAGGAGCTTTGCTTGTTTCTTATGCAGCATCACAAACTAATTCCATGATTATCTACCTTCCAGGTGACCTGTCCCAATGCTTCTTTCACTGATCTGGCTGAAATAGTGTCCAGAATAGAGCCAGTGAAGCAGGCCGTGGTGGATGGTGAGAAATGGATGATCTTCATTCATGTCCTTTCTCCATGCCATTTGCTCATCTTTGTTTTGTTTCTTCCATTCACTAACACACACAGAGGAGTCTGAGTACCAGACAGACTATGATGAAGATGCAGTGCTATCAGAATTTGATCTGTCCAATCCAAACAGTGAACACAGTGAGCATACTGAAGATGAAGAGGATGAGACAGCAGATACAGCTGATACAGTAAGATAACTGGATGCATGTGTTATTATTTTTTTTTTTTCTGTATGGTAAATCATAATACTTAGGATTTTTAACTTTCAAACAGGATGATGAAATGGAGATCAGGACAAGGCGACATCGAGTACTCAACCACAACAGCCATCATACCACCTGACCTCAAATACTTTTTTCCAAGATGTTCTGATTTTTTTTCTTCTTTTCAGTATTATGAGCCTTTATAAGGGTTTTTAAGGATTTTAATAAGTAACATTATCAGTATTGGAATTGACTTACTTAAATTGTTAGAAACTAACATGTACTTAAGAGAAAAAGCAAGTATTATGGTACATCTACATTAAACCACTCTCATTTTTTATTCTTTGGGAAGGATGGCTAACACAACACTAAGCTGTCTCAGAGTCCAGTAACAATTGATAAAACTCTGAAACAAAGTGGTTTTCTTGCCTTTACTTTTAGTATTACATTTAATTTTCATGCAAGCTGTCAATGCAACCTCAACACAGTTTACTGTGTGAAACGATAAACTGTTTTGCGTCTATATTATCCTGTTAGTGAAGTTAACACTAGTCCAACTGGTTTATAACCAGAAGAGAAGGATGAACTAGGAAACATAACTGAGAGATATTCTGATTTCAGTATTTGTAGCCATTTATATGTTGGTAAATCAATATATATAATGTCCTTTTATTGTGGATTATGGGTGAAGTGTTGATTGAAGCAGCTGACAATGTTTTAATGTGTGATTTGCCTTATTAAAAGTTCATAGTTGTCTGAATATTTGGTTGAGTGTTAAATGCTAGATATCTAGTATCTCACATGATGAGGAATCATTTTCCTTCATCTTCTGAAACGAGAGTTCATTGTACTATGAAAACATGAAAACAAAAACATGTAGAGATGCCTGAAATATCTGGATCTGTAGTGTCTTTCTCAAAAATGGAGCAGTCATGGCAAAATCATTTTCAGGACCTTGGACAAGACCTTACAAAATGTTTGCAATTCAGTGTTGGGGAATAATTTATGAAAAATTATTCTGCAACTAAAGAAAATAAATACTTTTTGTTTGTTTTCATATCACTAAAACCATGATGCTATCTCCACCTTTGTAACTCCAGTCAAGATCCCAAGACCCCCCTACACAGACGATGGTATTTCCTCATGTACTGCTGAAGAACTTATGACAAAGGTCAGTGTTATGAAACTTTATTCTGGTTGGCATGAGTGATTGGTTCTTTATTGATCTGGCACTCTATGAGATCTCTGAAATTTGCTTCCACCAAGGGTTTGATTCGCGGATTGATCTTGGCATGTCTCTCGTTTGTGCCTTTCACTTCCAGTGATCTTCAAAATTAACTGAATCAGGGTTTCAGCCATCTCTACTGTGGAGGTGCAGAGGTTTGAAAGGCAAGTAAATATGTTGTTGTTCATAAGCTGTTAATGCCCTTTGTTTGGGGGAACTGCACAAAAGTGTAGAAATTTAAAAATAGCTGACCTCAACGGGTTGGGGTCAGTAAGATTTTTTTTAATGTTTTTGTAAGAAGCCTCTAAGCCTTACAAAGGCTGCATTCATTAGATTTAAAAAATACAAAACAGTAATACTGGGAAATATTATGACAATTTAAAACAGCTGTTTCCTATTTTAATATATATTAAAATGTAATTAATTCCTGTGATGCAAAGCTAAATTTTCAATAGCCATTACACCAGTCTTCAGTGTCACATGATCATTTAGAGAAATCATTCTAATATACTGATTTAGTGCTCAAGGAACATTTCTTAATATTATCAGTGTTAAAAACAATGCTGAAAACGGCTTAATATTTTTGTGGAAAATACTACTTTTTTGGATTCTTCTAAATGCATTTAAACAAATTTACTGACCACAAGCATTTAAATGGTAGAGTATACATATCGGATGTGCTTAAAAATAATTTTATCAATGTTTGAACATCTTAACTCATTCATAGAAGTTAATGGTGTATTTGTCAGTATTTATAGTGAATATATAACACATTATATTTTGTAACTGACAATGTCGACCCAAACTGTATGTTAGTAAACACACATTTTGAGAAAGTGGAAGGAGGTGTCACCAGATCTTGATGAATACTTCTCAACTTGTTAGTGAAAATGAAAGACCTGGAGGAATCACTGGAAATAATCATTAAACCTCCCACAGACTTCCGTCTGTGGCTCACCGCTCCATTCATTAAAGACTTCCACAACACACTTAACTGCTTTAGACCTGCATGGAAGTAAAATTAAAATAACACTCCTCTGATTTACATTTATTTAAGGGATTTAGGTTTTTTACTTCTGTATTATATACTGTAATGTGCATCTCCTCATCGCCTTTAAGTTGTAAGAGACTCTCCAGTTGGGCTGAAGGAAACACATTTTACGATCTGTAATGATAAACTGATGTTCTTACCCAGCCTTCCGGAGACTTTATATGCTCCTGTAAAATTTAGTTCTGCGAGAGGAGCTAGAGACAGTCTAGACACAAGCTGGCCAGTCTGATCTGTTTACTGACTGCAGTCAGAACTTTTCCCTACACATTGACCCTTCTATAAACCACTGTTCATTTAATACACGGCATAGACTTCTGTAGCACAGTGAAGTTAAGAGTGTCTGTCGTTGCTTGATATCTCCCTTTTCATCAATGACAAGTTTTGATTATTTTCAGTCAGGAGTTCTCTAAGCTCTGCAGTTTACATGCTACAAAGGATTGTGAGGCTGACCTTTTTACTGCCAAACACATCATATTAGGTACTTAAAGAAAATCTGTTTGGGTAGTTAAAAAATATTGTATGTCTATTAACTTTTTATTTTTCAGAATCAAGATTTTAAGATTAAAATATATACAGTGGGGCCAAAACGTTAAAGATCACTAGTCAAAACTACACTTATATTGCATCTAATTTACAGTAATATGTTGTGTTTGCCATTGCAAATTATAGACCTGCATAACAATTTAAGTGAAAAATGAATGAATGGATTTCTTACTTTACAAATTTACTTATTTGTTAGTTACAGTTATTTTCTAGGTTTAAATTTTTGTGGTCTTACGAAGCTCATTTGACTCCCACTCTATATAGAAAATGTACAATAATATATCATTCATTTTTATATACACTACTCAAGAAAAGTTTAAAATAATTCAGATTTTTTTAAATGTCTCTTATGCTCATTAACAGTGCATTTATGTGTAAAACAGTTATTTGAAAAAACAGTAATTGTGTAAAATAGAAAAATCTAAAATAACGGTTTTCTATTCTATTCTATTTTATTCTATTCTATACATAAACGTGTGTGTGTGTGTGTGTGTGTGTGTGTGTGTGTGTGTGTGTGTGCGTGTGTACCACTAGGAGGCAGCACACTCCAAACTAGTGTCTTGTGGTAGCATCGAGCCACAAGGAGAAGCAGAAGGCAACTACTTTCTCGTCTCTGCTTGCCTGACGTCTGGACTCCTGCCAGCACAGCTCATGCACCCCATCTCACCCCATCTCCTGATCCCTCTCCAGGCCCTGATATATGTAATCTCAGAGGATAGATTTCTTTATTAAGTCTTCTGTCTATATGATTCTGCATGACATTTCTAACACCCATGGGCCTTCAGAGCCATGGGGGATGGTACTAGTGGGAGAAAGAGGGGCTACTTTGTGTTCACTTAATTACAGTCCTAACATTTCTTTCTCTAGATTATGTTTCACCCAGGCATCCGTACCAGCTCCCGTCTGAGGCTTCCCCCAGACCCCTCTCTCATGGTCCTGTTCAACGGTACATTCTCCAACAAAACCTCAATGAAAAAAAAGCACATCAGTCAGGTTGAGGGCGGACATATTCTAACTTATGTGCCGTATATACATACAGAATATAGGTATGAGAGCATAAATTTAAGAGGCTTGTCTTTTCATGTCCGATCTGCATATGTTTATGCTTCGGTTTGGCATATGTCACATTTTTCATACATAACCTGTGGGTCACCAGAGGAATTCGACCCATTCTTATAGAACTTGATATATGTTTCCTGCTTCTGAAAGCTCAAAGTTTACCCAAGAAAAAGCAAGCGTCTTTGGAAAAAAAATGTATCTGTATCAAATAGAGCAGAAAGGAACTTTTCTACCTGGGATATCTCCACCTTTTTTATTCTTACTCTTCTCTTTTTTGTCTGAGTCTGGCTGATTCTTTGTTCTCCTTGTTAAAAATAAATGAATTATGGCCAGGTGAGCCGACTCTTTATAATTAAGTGGGACAAAGTCTTCCCAACACAGTGCAGAGAACATACAGGCAGCTTTGCCAACACTAAGTTTAGAACGAAGTGCCCTCTTCTCTGCAAATCCTTGTTTCCGGAATGTGTGAAGTGCCAACAAGTGCTCAGTGTTTGCACCAGGAACTCCGTTAACAATAGAGGTGACCACAAGGAACGCTCATTGGGGGCACTTTTAAAAGTTTACACAATCAATTTAAAGCTATAAAGAGTGTGTTTAACAACTCGGATGAAATGAAGCGGGAAATAGAGGAATTTTTAGATGGAATGGTAAATAATCAGAGGAAACAATAAGGTGGCTTTTTATATTTATAGAAATATTTCAGGTTCAGTACAAGTTAAGCTCAATTTTCAGCATTTGTAGCGTAATGAAAGGAAACGCTACAGTATTGCGGTGAGGCACTTAGTGTAGAAGTGAATAGGGACAACTTTTAATGGATTTCAAAGCAGAAATGATTTGTCTGCATAAACTACAAACCTTTTCTTACAATTGACAAAGTGAAACCTTTTCAGATAATCATTTTCACTCTGAAGAAAAGATCTGTCACTACTTCTATAACATTGCAACTTCGAAGTTGTTGCTGTAAAGTTGGTAATTTTAGGTATTACTTTGTTTTGGCAACAATGCTGTAAAACTAGATAACTTTTCACAGAAATAATTAGCTAGTAATTTGTGTTTTTCACACTTTGTTTACATATCATGGCTGTGCCTTTGTATTTTTGTTGTAAGTGTCTAACTATAACCCGAGTTGAAATTGCTATAAAATTTTATGTCAAATCGAAGTCAAGCCAAATTTATTTGTATAGCACAAAGCAGCTTTGCAGAAAATCACAATGTTAATGATTGTAATATCTTGATATCTTAATTTTTTATAGTCACAGTTTAACAGATTAGAGCTGGGCAATAATTTGCATTTTACATTTTGTTTCCAACATTATTATGCCACAACAAGCTTTAATTTCTCAGCAGAGCAATGAAGACAGAGAATCAAGTAGCAAAACAAGAGAGTTTTTAATTCTAAGACTCCTACCACTACTGGCCTACCTTTTTATTTCTTTTGAAGCCCAGATTATTTTCAGCTGTCTTCCACAGCAGGGATTTATATTAACCCTGAAATGCTCCAGTGCCTGGTTGGCATGGCTGCTTTTTAAAATGCCACGGACGGACCAAACTTAAAGTGCTGAAATGTTGCATATCCCCTCGTCGTAACTTTCCTACTTGCTTCTTTTTGACAAAATCTGGCAGCAGGAATAAAGATTATTTAATCAAACACAGGATAAATAATGCACTAATTTTTACTTTCCATTGTCAGTACCTCACTTTCTGCAAGTTAATTTTTGCCCTTTATTTTAGTCAAACTGTATTCAAACATGTCAAACTATGACAAGTGGCATCCCCTCAACACCTGCAGATCTTGGCCGCCTGTGTGATTGATGCCCCTGCTCCGTGCTTTGCTTATTTCTCTGGCTGTCAGGGGGTCCGCCGAGCGTAGTCAGCTTGACCTCAGATATAGATGAGTGGGCTGGAGTCCGTCCTGCCTGCTGAGCCAGGTGTTTAGCTTGGACGTGGACCACAGTTTTGCGGTTTTCAGAAACCCCTTAGTTCCCCTTTTTCACCGGGCAGAGGAGAGGTTAGAGTAAACCGTGTTCCCGAGGTTCTCGTTCTGTATCACTCTCTCCCCTTGCCCTGTTCTGGATGCTATCCAGATGTTAGACTGTGCTTTGTCTTCTGGAAGAGGTTTTCATGTTATGGCAGTCGTATGACTCATTAAGCCATCTGAAGTGTAAGCATGTGAAGAGGCGAGACCGATGCTGAAAAGAATGCTTTAGCACTTCTTATGTTTATTTATCATTTATAATGGGGGTACACCAAATAAAAAAAGATTTTTTATAAAATGTGTTGTCAAGATTAACTGTAAAACACATTTGGAATGATCTTTAGTATGAAAGGGATTATACAGTCTTAAATATAAGAAAAAAAAATGTACCTTTAGGGGTACAACAGCTTGTCATTAAAGCAGTACCCTTAACTTGTACCTTATTTACACCTTAAAGATTCCCTAAGAACTACTCTAAGGTACTAATATGCAACTTTTAGGGATGGATAAGGGCAAAGTTGCCCCTTTAAGGCTTAGTGGCAAACTGTTGTGCAAAAAGTGTACCTTTAGCTGTACAGTTTTTTTGACAGTGTGGTTCCACAAGGAACCTTTAACATTGCACAAAAGGTTCTTTATAGTGGAAAAAGTTTCTTAAAATTCATTTTAAGAAAATGATGGTGAAAAAGTGAAAACATTATTAAAATGTTTTCACTCAAAGAAAAAATAGTTCTTTTGAACTGTTTACTAAAAGGTTATATGGGGAACCCAAAATGGTTCTAAATATGACATTGCTGTGATAACATTTGGAACTTTTATTGTTAATGAATAAATATAAATTGAAAATGTTTCTACCGTGACTTTATTAGTGAATAGCAAAGGAAATGCTGTCAAGTTTAAATGTTTTCCAGAATTTTTAAATTTTTATATTTAATATTTTTTTTATAATTTGCTCTGGCATCAGTGCAGTAACAATAAATCGTATGCAAATATTCCTAAAGCATTAACTTTGTCTTAGATGTTTCACCTAATATTTCTTGGGAGATATAAAAACAGACCCAAATGAAACAAGTGAAGTTTTTACAGTTCTTTTTTTCTTTTTTTTTTTCTTTTTTATATTGATAACATTTGTCTTGGAAGAGCATAGTGAGGAGATTATGTTATAGAGATTATATTGACTTTTGATAGTAAATTTTGGCATCTTTGTAATTTTGAGCATAGTGTGAGACATTGCTCAGATCGCCTCTGAACCTCAGGAGACAGGTGAGGTGGATTGCTGGAGAAAAGACTCCAATTAAGCATTGCTTGGAGAAAAAACACCCCACACCCGCCCTGAACACCTCTCCACACAACCATTAACAGCTCCAGCAGCCCCCCTCTCCCCCACACCTGCAATTCAGATCAGTGAAGATGAGGTGCGCCAGGTCTTCCGGAAGCAGAAAACGAAAAAAGCACCAGGCCCAGATTGTGTTACACCAGCCTGTCTGAAATCCTGTGCTGACCAACTGGCCCCCATCTTCACACAGATCTTCAACAGATCTCTGGAGCTGTGCGAAGTCCCTTCATGCTTCAAACGGTCCACCATCATCCCCATCCCAAAGAAATCCAAAATTTCAGGACTAAATGACTACAGGCCTGTGGGTCTAACATCTGTGGTCATGAAGTCTTTTGAAAAACTGGTGCTGACCCACCTGAAGGACATTACTGGACCCTTACTGGATCCTCTTCAGTTTGCCTACAGAGGAAACAGGTCTGTGGATGATGCATTCAATATGGGACTGCATTATGTTCTGCAGCATCTGGACAGACCAGGGACTTATGTGAGGATCCTGTTTGTGGACTTCAGCTCGGCCTTTAACACTATCATTCCAAACCTCCTCCTGCCCAAACTAACTCAGCTCTCCGTGCCCACCTCCGTCTGTCAGTGGATCAACAGCTTCCTGACAGACAGGCAGCAGCTAGTGAGGCTGGGAAAATTCTCATCCAGCACCCGCACCATCAGCACTGGCGCCCCCCAGGGTTGCGTCCTCTCCCCACTGCTATTCTCTCTGTACACCAACGACTACACATCTAAAGACCCCTCTGTCAAGCTCCTGAAGTTTGCAGATGACACCACACTTATCGGCCTCATTCAGGACGGTGACGAGTCTGCTTACAGACAGGAGGTTAAGGAGCTGGCTGTCTGGTGCAGTCTTAACAACCTGGAGCTCAACACGCTCAAAACTGTGGAGATGACCGTGGACTGTTTGGATTCAGCTCAGCTACCAAATCTGACCTCAGAAGACTACAGAGGGTAGTCCGGACTGCTGAGCGAATCATTGGTACAACCCTCCCCACTCTCCAAGAACTGTACTTATCCAGAGTGAGCAAAAGGGCTGGCAAAATCACTCTGGACCCCTCACATCCAGCACACTCCCTCTTTGAACTGTTGCCGTCTGGTCGATGCTACAGAGCTCTGAGCACCAGAACGGCCGGACACAGAAACAGTTTCTTCCCTCAGGCAATCCATCTCATGAACACTTGCCAATAATTGTGGAACACACACTATTTATACACTTATACACTTATTTATCTAACACACATACTTAGTCTACATTTCAATTTGCACATAATATTCCTGTACATACAACTGTCTTTTGTTATATATCTGTACATATAATTGTCAATTTGTATATTTTTATTCCTTATTAACTTATATATATATATATATATTTTTTTTTTATCTTTTATTATCTGTTTTTTGTTCTGTCACTGTCATTCTGTTGTACTGTGGAAGCTTCTGTCACGAAAACAAATTCCTCGTATGTGTAAACATACCTGGCAATAAAAGCTCATTCTGATTCTGATTCTGATTGTGTATTTTAAATGAGACCAGCATAATTCAGTGCATAATTTAATGTGTAAAAGTTTTCACTGGAAGAGCAGGGAAGGGGGAGTGCTGCAGGGAACTGGGCTGGGTGAAAAAAACAACAACAAAAAAATAAAACTACACGGGCTGTGGGACTCAAGGCGACTATAAAACAGCTTTCTTGCCCATTGTGTTGATGTAGTCAAGAAATATACCGTAACGTACAGACAGAGATGGAGGAGTGAGGCGGGACCGGTTTGGGTGGCTGCTAAGAAACGTTTGTCTTGCGGTTTGCGAGCAAACTTTGTGAGGAGATTTATTTGTGGCGGGGTCTGCCGATGACAATCCTCTGAAACTTTAACTCTCTTGTTTGAGACGCAACAGTGCACATAAACAAGACTTTTATTATTTTAATGCTCGAATGAGAAACGGCAGTTCAGAAATTAGTTTTGCGAGTCGTATATCTGTCCTCTAGTCACAGTTTGAACATAAGCGGGACAGTATTAGGAGAGCTGTTTTGCTGACTAGGGTCTCCTCCGTACAGTTGAGGCGGCTGAAATGGGAGCGTGTGACGGGCGCTCGGTGTCTGCGGTTCACCGGAGCTCTTTCCTCCTGAGGACTCCGCCGCTGCCGCTGCTGCTGCTGCTGGTACTGTGGCTGACAAGCGTTCAGGGGACGTGGGGACCCGGGGTTTACAAATACCAGACTGGGACAGCACTCCACAAAGATCAGTCGAAGAGGTAAGGTTTATATGACATGACAGAAGTAACTTGTTGGACAGAAGCAGAAGTTGTCAGTTGTACATTGTTTCGAGTAATGTTTGCCATTTATTTCCACTTCAACTACTTTTTATCTATTGTTTGCAGTCAGTTAAACGATTTCCAAGGGTAAAAGTACTTTCTTTTTCATACAAAGTTGACAGGAGTTGCGTTAAAATATGTCAACACGAGGCAACCCTTTCGTAAATAAAGAGCTGAGATGAGTAAATTAATATTTCAATGTTTGTTGAATTTACTACATTCCCAGTTGGAAAATCCAGTTTAAGATTTTAGCTGTGTGAAAACCTTGTAGGTTCTAGCTGTTCCAAACTGGTCAGTAACTAATGGGCCAGAATAAAACTGGTTAAGATGGTTAAGCTGATTTCTAAAATATGGTGCCTGGTCAATTAGCTTTTGGCTTTGGTGTACCCCCATTTGGCTTTTGTAGATAAATAAAGACTGATATATTGAGAGCTATTAATCAGTTTTATTCTACTCAGTTTGTGCTTCTATCTAAATGCAATGCTGATTTCCCTGCTCTCCACCTAATGCTCCTGTTGTGAGTCTGACAGTCTGTTTCCTCTTTCCTGATATGGGGGAACACCCATCTCTCCTGTCTACCTTTGTCCATGGTTTATTTCAGTTAAAACATGCATAAAATAGATTGGTATCACTGTCCGGACTTTTTCAAACTTCAACTCACCCATTCATTAGGACAGAGAGCTTTTGAATGTTTGCTCTCAGGTTTATATTTAGGCAGGATTTTTATTTTTATTTTTTATTTATTTTTTTTTTTTTTGCTAAATCAGACGTAATCAACAGTGTTTTTTATTTTTTTTTTATCAGTATATCATCTTTTTCATTTCCCTCCTCTAGTGCTGGCTTTGCATGTGGTTGATTAGGCTTTTTTTTTGAGACATAACAAGGCAAGAAATTAGGCAAAACATCATCCAACATGTAAGACCTCCACTTCTGCCCAGACCTCATCACCTTGATTGACCTGTGACCACAGCTTATGGCCTTGATCTGACCCTCATATCTTCATATAAATATTTACTCTGTTTGGGTAAATGGCTTAGAGTTGTTGTGGGTGGGATGTGTGCTGAGGCGTCTCTGAAGTACGCAGGTGTTGAGTCGTCTTCGCTCTCTGTGCTGATGGTTTGATCTCTCACCCCCTCCTCCCGTCAGTCACAGACTGATGAAACAGACAGTGTTTACTAAACACATGCAGCTGCATCGTCTACATGCTGTGAGAGGGAAGTTTATTGCACTGCTGTCTGATGATGCAGAGAGAAGAGGTCACAGACATCTTTGAGATGCCTTGGATAGGCAGCACTGTTTACTGAGAGGTGCAATATAACGTTAGATATAAAGGACAAAGTCTGTGTTCATATTTTAAGCCATGTGAAATGCTCAAGATGCAGCTGCTTTGAGTTTACTTGTTTATATAGTAAATCATTTTCAGCCTTTCTTTTTTATATTTAACAAGCTATTTATTCCTAACCTCATTTATAAAAATGACTTGTTTTCGTAACCTAGTCATTTTTTAGATGTTTTATGTGTGTTAGGACTGCTTGTTAGTATAAATAAATAAATTTGGTCATTACTAAGATCTTGATTATTTTATGTTATTACTTGTTAACTTTGGAAACATTAATTTATTAAATTTTATTTAAAAAACTTATGGATTAAATTGAAAAACAAATAATAATACATGTAAAAATTGACAAATAAAACATATTATATATAATGTGATTGTAGCTTGGTTTTGTCCAGCATTTATACTGTACATGTTAATCAGACTACAACTGCCTTTGGTATTGTGCACTTGTTTGGAAAGATGCACAACATGTATTTAATCTTTCAAATATTTGATTACACATTATGTTGTGTGTACTTTATACTGTAGTTTGGCTACACATAATGTCACTGTACGTCAGTTAGAACAACATGTTAATGTACTGTGTAGATATCTGCATAATTTAGTTTCCCACGCTAGAGGACAGAGGAACCGTTTATTCTGGTTTCTAAAGCATCACTGAGAGAGGCTAAACAGGCATATGAACTTTTGCCATAAATCATAATTAACCCCGATCCACATCCTAACCTTTAACCTAATCCATTTTGCACATAGCCAAGACAATGCCTGAAATGTAAATGTCCTGAGAAAAGCCCCTTAATAATATCTGTCTAATTAGGGGCCGGTGAAGCCGAGCGCAGTTGGGGGTTAAGTCAGCAGCTATTTCCTGTTCTGCTCGGCTTCACTGCCCTGGAGAGCAGCGCTCAGGGTGGGAGTGTGAGACTTGGGGCCCCAGAGGTACCTTTAACTGCTGACCCATCAGCCCATACTAGATATTTGTTATATCTAGTATGGCTATAATTTTTATACCTCCACCTCTGCCTCATTCTGCCTCCACGGAAGCAGGGACTCTTTGATGCTTAAGTATTGCTCTGTGGGTTATACATTAGATTTATTTTTGTTTACTATATTTGTTTTTCTTTTCTACATTGTGAGTCCATTGCAAATTGTAAAAAAGGAAGAGGAAGTATTTGTTATATCTAGTATGGCTATAATTTTTATTGCTTTCATTCATATTTTAATTGACACATTTAATTTAATTGTTCTGGGGATTCACAAGAATCTACTCAAGAAAGAAGTTAAAAAATTTGTTAAGATAAATTCTATGAAGTTTGTAAATATCTTAAGAAATTAAGCTTTTTTCTTGGAACTTTTTTAAAGAAGAAAATGACAGGCTTTTGTGTTGCATCATTGTATGAAGATTTTCACAGAAGACTGTTCAACTCAATAAAAATTATTTTCACCGATGATTCTTTTCAGGTATTCAGGTTCTTGTAAAGTTTTGTCATCAGAATAATCTTTAAAAAAAAAAATAAAGTTCTTAAGAAATGTTTGTGAAATATAAAATTTAAAAAGTTAGAAAGTAGGAAGAAAATGGCACTTAATACGAATTTTATTCTTTAGATTGTTTCATGAATTTAGCCCCTGTTCTGGAAAATAAGGTCTTCTAAACCAAAAACAAATGCTGCAGCACTCTCACTTGGTGTCAGATATAAATCAAGACTGTCACATGGGGCGAAGAGCATGAAACTCAGATCAATCAATCAAGGAATCGGTTTCAATGTGAGGATAGAGATACTTAGGAAAATATGCACTGATCATCTTCATGTGCACACTCACTCATCCATATCATCTGCTTCAGGGCCGTTTATCCTGTGAGGCCGGTCCTTAAATCCGACTCTGGAGAAGGACTGTCTCCCACCATGGCCTTTGACCCGTCCTTTGAACCATTCTTGAGCAAATCTCAGGGGTTCCTGCTCATTTCTGCTTTGCTTTGTCGTTTTTTCTTTCTTTTTTCTCTTTTAGTACTTTTTGATGCTTTCTTTCAGCAGCCCATTAATCTTATCTGTCCCTCACTGTTTTGCCTAGTGTTGGACGTCATGAGCATGGCCTAATTGGGTTATCTTACCCCCCTAGTGCATCCCAGGAGTGCTTCATTACTGACCCGATGATGAAATGCTCTCTTTACTCCCCTTCTGTCCAGCTGCCACAGCTTTCCATTGTCTTCTTGTTCAAACTTAATTTATTTGCCTCCAGAGTCAATAATCTTTGTATTCTGTGTTACATTGCGGGAGTCAACATTTGCGTCTCAGCATTGTCTCACGCGTTGTGTGTTGAAAGCTAACATTCATGCTTTAAATGAAGCGCACTGCTTTTCCTTTTGTCTAAAATGAGACAGTTTCATGATCTTTCCTCTGGTTTGTATGCATGTGTGCGTTGTGCTGTTTTTATTTAATGGCCTTGGCTTTCTTGCTGCTCACTGCGTGCTGAGTTGCACTCAGTCCAGCTCTGTGTGATTCCTGCCATCCCTTTCTGATTTGAGTTATCTCCCCCTTTACAGTCTGTGCTATGATCTGCGTGCATTGCAGAGTTATTTATTATGTTTCTGGTCCCATGTGTATATGTGAGGAAGAGAGTCAGTCTTTCGATCTGCTGGCCAAGTGCATGTTAATGCCAGTGAAATGTAGCATTGCTGGGCTGTTGAAAGCTTTCACACCTTTTAACTTGCATTACCTACCGCATATCTGAGACACAATGAAGCTAGAAGCAGTATCGAAGTCAACGAAGCTTTCAGTGCAATGTGTTTTGAAAAGGCCAATAAATATGATGCTGTAATCGCTTGTGCTTCAATTACCTTCATTTAAAAAGAAAAGTATGTAAGTACTCATTTAGCAGATGCTAAATTCACAGTACACTCTTAACAGGGATTGTACAGGGGCTCAGCTGTGATTTTCAGTGCATCATCTTACAGCCCAGATCATAAACCACTGCACCACTCTGGATGGAATGTGGCACATAACAAAGGATGTGCTAGATGTGTAAAGGATTAATTATATATTAAGTATAGAAGACAGTGTTTTGTTTGTTTGTTTCCATATCTTTGAGCATCAGCCTGTCATTGGCCTACATTCAACAGAAACTGAGCTATCAAAGTTTGTCAGTCAGTCCGAAGTTTACACCGAACACAATCTTATATTCTTTATTCTGCAAGATTTTTTAAAATAGTTTGATTGGTCATACAGGTCATAATCAATCTCTATATCTATCTATCTATCTATCTATCTATCTATCTATCTATCTATCTATCTATCTATCTATCTATCTATCTATCTATCTATCTATCTATCTATCTATCTATCTATCTATTATTGCATTTAATTTGCTAAATTATTAGTCCAGTTATGTATTTATTTGTTTGTTTGTTTGCTTGTTTGTTTATTTAAAAATTGCACTATATTAATGTGGTAGATTGGTATTTTGAATGTTGTAAAACATACTGGAGCTGTCATGT
This sequence comes from Spinibarbus caldwelli, assembly GCA_039654775.1. Taxonomy (NCBI): domain Eukaryota; kingdom Metazoa; phylum Chordata; class Actinopteri; order Cypriniformes; family Cyprinidae; genus Spinibarbus; species Spinibarbus caldwelli. The sequence continues at coordinate 34,339,254 of CM077223.1, forward strand.
TCACACTGATCCAAAAGCACAATTGGGTGTTTGTTTTTGCGTTTGTTGAAGCGGTGTGAACCTTAAAGAACCATGTAGCCAAGTCCAATAATTTGTAATGAAAAATGATTCTTCATGGTTCTTTATATCTCACACTACTGAACTATTTTCAAGGCGCAACGATAAGTGGAACTGTTATCATAGAGAGAATTAGAGTGCGGGTTGATAACTGGGTTGCATAATGAGCCCTCATAAATGCTTTGTGATGGAGAGATGTTAGATTACAGGAATAATGGTCTGTAAGTACTGCTCCTTCTCTTTTAACCCTCTGTCTCTCCCTGCCCCGAGGTTTAAATCTGGATCAAAGGAGACTTTAGCTGCCTTCGCCTCTATCTCTCTGTTCAGAAAGCGGGAGAGGGGTCATTTCCCATCGAAAGGCTTTTGTGCTGTGTGTTGAACTAATCCTCTCATTAGTTCATATGGAGCTGGACTTTGTCCAGAATGTTTCCATGAAGGTCCAGAGAATGCTATACACTGTGTGCTGTTTTAAAATAGAGAGGATATTTTGCATGGTTTTTATGTCGTTTTGTGTTTTAGAGTAGAGGAGCTAATTGAAGTTACAGTTGGGGAAAGTACCAAATGAAGTCTGGATCAGATGAGAGGAGCGGGGGGTGAACGACTCGAACAAATCACCCTGTTCACAGGGGGCAGTGTGGGAACTGTGTTCTGATGACTGTGCCGCTCTAGATCTTTATCTGTCCATTGCTTGGACGTCTCATCCTACTGTGAGTGAGTTTGGCTCATTTCTATGCTCATTTCTATGCCCATTCAACTTATGTAGCAGATTTGCAGGCTAAAATGATTCTGAACGGACAGAATCAGTGTGATGGGGTTCAGTGCAACTGAAATCACTATGAAATATGGAAGCAATTATATATGATAGTTTTTGCTCAGGTGAATTTACATGATTTAAAGTTTTGACAGAGGTCATGTGACTGTACAAATGCAGTTCACCCCATGTTCACCACAAAATTAAAATTCTGGTATCATTTACTCATCATCATGTCTTTACAAACCCACATGACTTTAATTCTTCTTTGAAACACAAAAGATGATGTTTTTGTTGGATGGAGTTTTCAAGCTTTGGGGAGCATTTTATTTGACTTTATTTTATTTTTTAAATATATTTTCATTCTATTGCATTCTATTTTATTGCATTTTATTGAATTACATTGCATTTTTCTCAACCAGTCATTGCCCTCTGATTGTAAGGGTATATTTTGGTTGATCTGAATGTTGGCAACAAAGGATGTTGATTCAGGAACATGACCTGCTTGGATAAATTGTGAGGAGAGTTTTTTTTTTTTTTTTTTTGTGTAGTTGTATTTATGGTAGAGTTTGGATGTGCATTTCTGTGTTTCCTAGAGAAGGGAAAGGGTATGATTTGTGGTTTTAGGTTCAATAATAAGCAGATCACAGAAATAGCTCCATGATCTTCAGCTGTGGCCAGACAGGCCTCTGTGTTTGTGTGTCCAGTCTGCGTGTGTTTGTTGGCTGGGCCGGAACAGTTGGGCAGGTAGTGACCGGATAAGCCTGTGGTCACTCCAGTTCTGTTCCAGACTCTGAGTCCCGGGGCCCTCATCGCAAGCAGGGCATGGAAACCACCTAAAATTCATAGGCTTTGGAAATGTCTGAAATATTTGAGGGCTGGTTCTGTGGGCCACAGTTTTAGCAGGTTCTGGGAATGGGCTGGGAAACAGCACGTGAGAGCTGCAAATGTGTCCACGTGAAGATGGTAGACCCCATGTTGCTTCTGGTTACAACTTCATTCCAATGATACATGATACATTTAATATTTTTTTATATTATGCAAATGTATTTATTTAACTGTATTTATTATATTTGAAAGAAAGTTTATGTAGTTTTGTATAATATATGTATGGTTTAGAGTGATTTTAGAACAGCTACGGGGTAATGGTTACTACATTGCAAAGTTTATAAAATAAATGCATAGCAAAAAAAATTAATAATCTATTGCATTTATTGATAACAAATAACAATTCTTCCACCAAGCCAAGAAATGTAGTTCTTCAGCAGAGTTTTGCAGAATGGTTACAGACTATTTTATATACAGGTGCATCTCAAAAAATTTGAATATCATGAAAAACTTCATTTTTTTGTAACAAAAAGTGAAACTTTCATATATACTTTAGATTCATTACATGTAAAGTAAAGCATTTCAAAAGTTTTTTGTTTTAATTTTGATGATTAGAGCTTACAACTCATGAAAGTCAAAAATCCAGTATCTCAAAATATTAGAATATTTATATTTGAGTTTCATTAAATGACCATCCCTACAATATAAATTCCGGGTATCTCTTGTTCTTTGATGCCACAATAATGGGGAAGTCTGCTGACTTGGCAGTGGTCCAGAAGACAATCATTGACGTCCTCCACAAAGAGGGTAAGTCACAGAAGGTCATTACTGAAAGGGGAGGCTGTTCACAGAGTGCTGTATCAAAGCATATTAAATGCAAAGTTGACTGGAAGGAAGAAATTGGGTAGGAAAAGGTGCACAAGCAACAGGGATGACCGCAAGCTTGAGAATACTGTCAAGCAAAGCTGATTCAGACACTTGGGAGAGCTTCACAAGGAGTGGACTGGAGTCAGTGAATCAAGAGTCACCACGCTCAGACGTCTTCAGGAAAAGGGCTACCAAGCCACTTCTGAAACAGAAACAATGTCAATAGCATCTTACCTGGGCTAAGGAGAAAAAGAACTGGACTGTTGATCAGTGGTCCAAAGTCCTCTTTTCAGATAAAAGTAAATTTTGCATTTCATTTGGAAATCAAGGTCTGGAGTCTGGAGGAAGACTGGAGAGGCACAGAATCCAAGCTGCTTGAAGTCCATTCTGAAGTTTCCGAAGCCAGCGATAATTTGGGGTGCTGTGACGTCTGTTGGTGTTGGTCCATTGTGATTTATCAAGTCCAAAGTCAATGCAGCCATCTACCAGGAGATTTTGGAGCACTTTATGCTTCCATCTGCTGACAAGCTTTATGGAGATGCTGATTTCTTTTTCCAGCAGGACTTTAGCATCTGCCCACAGTGCCAAAACCACTTCCAAGTGGTTTGCTGACCATGATATTACTGTGCTTGATTGGCCAGCCAACACGCCTGACCTGAACCTCATATGGAATGTATGGAATATTTTCAAGAGAAAGATGAGAAACCGTCGATCCAACAATACAGACGAGCTGAAGGCTCAGTCGTGCCTCAGCAGTGCCACAGGTTGATAGCTTCCATGCCACACCTCACTGATGCTGTTATTTTTGTGCTAAAGGAGCCCCGACCAAGTATTGAATGCATAAATGAACATACTTTAAAGAACTTGAATTTTTCTGTTCTGCAAATCCTTTTTTTTGATTAATCTTAGAAAATATTCTGATATTTTGAGATACTGTATTTTTCCCAAAATTAAAACAAAATAACTTTTGAAATGTTTCACTTTACATGAAATGAATCTAAAATGTATACGAAAGTTTCACTTTTTGAAATAAGTTATAAAAAAAAAGAAGTTTTTCACGATATTCTATTTTTTGAGATGCACCTGTATGTGTGTGTATATATGTATGTGTGTATATATATGTATATATATATATATATATATATATATATATATATATATATATATATATATATATATATATACACACACACCTGTGTATATATATTTATATATATAATTAAAAAACATTTATATTCGTACACATGTAAAAGAATTTTAGTTATTATTTATATTTCTTTTTTTAAATCACTATTTTATGTCAAAGTTAATCATATTCAAGTCTAGAAAAATATTTATAGATTAAAAAGAGACTAGTATTTGACCTGTCATCTAACTCTTCTCTACACCTAGTATTAAATTTGCATCATTAAAATTAATTTCTTTGGCTGTTGTGGCGTGCCATGTCGTGTGTGCTTGACAACGCTGTCACAGTTCCATCAATCCCTACAATTTTACACACATGCAATGCTGCCGACAGACCATCTACAGTAATCTAGGCAGATTGATGCTGATTATTGAGAATGTAACGGACCTCTGGCCTGTTTTCCTGGTGTGTGATCATAGCTGTGCATAAGCTAAGTCATTGATAATAACCGCTGAAGTGTAGTAGATATAATGACCTCCATATGTTACACGTGCATTAACTCTCTTTGAATTCTGCTCCACATCTCTTTGACTTATGTTTGCTCAACTTGAGGCATAATGGTTCATACAAAGGTCTGTTTGAGGTGAACTTATCAATGGCTCTTTGTTTCAAGTCGTTCTGTGTAAAAATCATGAGGGAGCTCAGGGGGAAAGAGATCTGATTGGTGTTTCTCTTCAAACCCACGTTCATTCCTTTCTTTTGTGACTTCTGGCATGTGCCGAGAGTCTGGGCTTGGGCCGCGCAGCTTTGTTTTGGTTCTCTGTGTTACTTTCCCCTTCTCCTCTCCTCTGTCCTGCCTCTGGTCTGCTCCTCATCAGGGCTGGATTTGCCACTGGCTCTCCAATTAGAAAGTTCCACATGATGTAGGGCACATTTAATGATTACTGTGGCAAACTTTCCAGATGACTTTTGTCTCCCAGGCTTTGTTTCTCTTGTTTGCATTTTCTGCTAAATAATGACTGAAACCATGCCTTGAGTGACTTTCAATGTTACAAAGATTCCTTTTAGGGCACTCAAGATTTCATTTGTATGTAAAGGGGTGGGGGGAAAATCGATATGTTTGTATGGCCATATTATATTGAGACATGGATGCCAAGTATTGATCTTTAATCAGGGTTTGAATTTTGGTGTGGGATTGTGCATATTGCACATAGTTTTTCTCATTCTGCTTATAAAATGTGAGAAAACAGATCAAATCAATAATTTGAAATCTTTCTGTTAAACTGTAATTTGATAAATAGCTTGAGGGAATAATATTTTAATATATTTTAAAATTTACTATATTAAAATTGAAAATATTTGAATATTTATTTTAATTTATTTTTTATATACTTTGAAGGATTTTTTTTAATGGCAAATTTCAAAATAATAGATATCACAATATATGTCACTATACACACACTCTCTCTCTCTCTCTCTCTCTCTCTCTCTATCAGTTTCCCATTTATTTTGTTTGATTTATTAAAAATAAGAGTAAAAAAAAAAAAACAAGAGTAACAAGTATAAGTATAAGACCTTTGTTACTCTTGTTTTTTTTTTTTTACTCTTATTTTTAATAAATCAAACAAAATAATTGGGCATCTAATTCAGGGTTTTGTCAGCAGTCACTCATGTTAAGCCGGTTTATTGTTTGTTTTTGTTTTTTGAGTGGCTTAAAATGTTCCTGGGCTTTTTCAACTGTGTGAAGTGAAGCCCAGATAAAAAGCAGCACGAAAGAACCAGTTTTTCTCCCGGGGACTGTGCCTCTGCTCCGGTTTTTGGCTCGAGTTTCTAAAAGCTGTCTTAAATCTGGATGAGCAGCCCACATGCTCACACACGCTGGACATCATCCCCCTCCGTGACTTGACCTGCTTGTAGTACTGCGGAAAGAATAAAAAGGGGCGGATGTGTATTGCTAGCAAAGTAAACAGAGCTGACAATGCTCTCCTGCTGGACATACGGGTCATTTAACCTGCGTAAACATCATAAAGAGTTTTCAAAGAAGATGGTTAGACTGTTGAAGGATGGGCGTCCAGCGAAACATTGATCACTATTACAGTATGTGGGAGTTGGATTAGATCATTTTATGGTGTTATTATTCTTATGTCATCAGAACCATCCAGTACAGGATGGAGGTCAATTAGATTGCTCTTCTCTGATTCTCATATTTGTCTCTCTGTTAGGAACTGGTGTCCGCAGACAGTGACTAAGACAGTGACCTGTCAGGTGCAGAATGGCACCACTCTCCAGAGGGTCTATCAGACCTGCAGGTGGCCTCAGGGTTGCAATGGAGGAAGGTAAGTTTATTGTCAACACACTCAGTGTTTTATATTATTGTAGGGAGCTCCGTTTCACACGTGCAGCCTGTGCAGTAAATTTATGGGCATTTTCCTGTTCAGTGGTCACTTGCTAATAGGATACTGTTCCAAAACATAACTAAAACTATTAAATGTTGCATGTATAGAGTTATAATCTCAAAATTCCATTTTGCAGTTCTTGACAGGATCTTGTAAACCCATACATTTTTGCATAATAATGCATGACATGCTTTAAATATACACTACCATTCAAAAGTTTGGGGTTGATGAGATTAAACAATTAAATAATGCAATTTTTTTTACTGAATAAATAATATTAATAAATGAGAAAACTACAGTGCTAACTGTCTAGCTAGCTACACTGTGAAAAGAGGTGTTTTCGTTGTTGAGTGAACTTTGTAGTAGGTTTTTAGTGTGAAAATATGATAAACTTTAAAACAGTCTTACATTTTATGTGTGTGTGTTGCAGCTATCGCACTGTGGTCCGGCCATCCTATAAAGTAGTGTACCGCACCATCACCTCTCTGGAATGGAAATGTTGTCCTGGATACAGCGGATCTCAGTGTGAGGAAGGTAGGACTGACCGGTGACGTTAGTTGCATCTCAATATAGAACTAAACACAGTTATGAAGAAGGAATCTCTATACTGTGAATTCAGTCTCTTTGTCAGTGTTGAGAAATCCACTTTGACTTTCCCAAATTTAAAAACTGCTGCTCTTTTGAAAAAATAGTTTTCAAAAGAGTAGATTATAAAATCAACTATCAGATTATAAAACATTTTATTTTATTATTATTATTTTATTTTTAAACTGACTAAATCTGGCTAAATATTTTAATATCTATTATTTTTTAAACACGAAATATTGCATAGGGACTGTGTATTTTTTTAATAGGTTTATTAAAATAAATTGCCTGCCTCAACCAAAAATGAATCTGACTTCCCAATGCTACTTGAGAGAGAATATATTTCCTCTTTTATTTGGCTGAGTGCACGACACACTGTGACAAACAGCATCTATGTAGCATTTCATCATGCTGCTCGTTGGAAAATGTTGCTGGAAAAAGCTACACTATTTTGCAGACAACTGAACTGCTGTCGCATGGCTAAAATAATAAAAAAAACCTAGTAGATTTTCCCCAGCATGCTCATAGTGCAGAACTAGACATGATCTAGGAATGGGAAATGATACACAAGTGTTTGGGGTCTACAAGGTAGCCATATTTGTTATTTAATGTTTATACAAGCTCACACAAGGAGACCACCGCACAAATAATGTCCTGCCCTGGCCACAGTTCACGTCTCACTTTGACTTTGACTTCTTCTCATTCGCTCCACTGTCTCTGTTTGTAAATCATGTCTCACTGTCAGGAGAGCAAATAGTGGAGAAGACAAAAGAAGAGAAACAGGACGGATGGCTATTGTGAGACGGCAAAAGCATGCGTGTGTGTGAGCGAGTGTGAGATTAATGTGAGCGCGTGCCTCAGCTGTGTTTGCGTGCTGTTTCTGGCTGCTTTGCTCTGTGACTGTGTGTGTGTTTGGCTGCATTCTCTGAGTGTCAGCCAGAGCCTCATTGTGAGTCGTGCTGGGAGTAACTGTGAGGACCAGCCAGCAGCCATGAGAGTCTCCTATCCTCTCCCAATTGAATCAGGTCTTCTGTGATCTTTCCAAAATTGGGGTTTCTAAGCTGTTGTTTTAACCAGCTGTACCCACTGACCCACTAATAGTTGTTAAGTTGGGTTTGGATTCTTTTAAGCACAGCTAAATGATGTAATGTGGCAGGCATCGCCAGGGTGGCAAGTCTTCATTTGACTGAACTTTAATTTACTTTTATAGACAAGTTTGGCTTTAATGTGTCTTGTAAATTGCTTTGAGGGATCTTAATGCTGTACTGTGTCTGTCATGTGGTTGTTTGTGTGTGTGTGTGTGTGTGTGTGTTTGTGTGTTTGTGTATGTGTATGCTAAAATGTCAAGTAGTAACTTTATGCTAACTGTAGTTACTGCTTCCTGTCTATGAGGTAAAGTGGCATTTCTTTAGCCCACAGCCAAAGGCTTTGTCCATCTGGAGCTCTTTTCTTCTCTGGGTAATAACAGGAGCATGTACACTCATCATTTTAATAAATTTTGAGTTCACTCAAAAATGACTCTAGTATCATTTACTCACTCTCATGTTGCTCCATGTATGATTTATGGGTTTTGCTTTGGAAAACAAAAGGAGATGTGTTGCACAGTGTCCAAGCCAATTTGGTTCCAATTCACAAGATTTCAGTTAGGCTTTATTTAATGGTTTGATTTGTTTTCATTTGTTCAGAATCAGAATCAGAAATAATCAGGATCAGAAAGAGCTTTATTGCCAAGTGTGTTCACACACACAAGGAATTTGTCTTGGTGTTAGGAGCTTCCGGTACAGAAAGTACAAACATAGTGCAAACTATGTGCATTGTTCATTTGATAACTGATTCACATTCAAATTTATTTTATTCAGATGCATTTAGGTACATTTTTCTCAGATAATTCTGTGAAATATTCAAATATTGTTTTTTTTATTCTTTTTTATGTTGTATAATGCAGATTCCATTCTTGAAAGTAATCATGAATTGATGTTTATTCAGTGGCTGCTCAGATGTGTTCTTTTTGAATGATTAATTAAAAGGATAGTTAAAGACTTTTGTTCATCTTCAAAACGCAAAATGAAGATATTTTGGTAACACTTTACTTAAAGCCTTTATGTATAATGCATTATAAATATAGTTTTAATATATTAATTATGCATTGTAATCCACCTTATAATGTATTGTACAATCTCATGAATAATTGTAACTACAGTTAATACATTATAACTCTTATCAATTCATTGTTACACTATGCATTTTAAATTCAGTTATAATTATTTGCAACAAGATATAAAGTATTACAACATACTTTAGGAATAATTATAATGCATTATACCCTTTAATAACCCTTTATAATGCATTATACATAAAGGCTTTAAGTAAAGTGTTACCACTATTTTTACCTGAGTGATTGTTGCCCCTCCATTTAAAGCTGATAGAATGAATGAATTCAAAATTTCAGTCACTGTTACTGAAAATCCTGTAACTCTCAGTTGAAGGGTTCAGGGTTTTTGGGTGGACTATTTCTACTTTCAGACTGATAAAAAATACAACACTGACCATTTAGTAGTGCTGTTTATCTTATAGATGCACATACAAGTAACTGTATGAACTGAGTTGTTTTGGTTAGAGAATCGGTTTGACCCGAGAGTGCAAATCTGAACTTGATGATTGCATTAATAGTTCCTTATTTCTGCAATGAGTTTACTTTTATCCAAAGATGAAACAGCACAGACAAACCCACACTGCCAACCAAAATGCAAACCGTTCTCTTTTCACATAATTACATACCCCAAAGGCAGCAGACATCCATGAAATGAGAGATAAAGTGGATGAATTAAGTTAAAGCTGTTCATCATAAGAGAAGGATGATGAAATAGAGAGAGGATACCGCCTTAAGTGGGACGCTGTGAGACCTGTGAACATTAATGTCTTATCAGTACCATGTGAGACAAACTCTGATCACAGACACCCCTGAGTGGAACTGACAGCTCCGTTCTGTCTCTTCCTGTTTCTCTGACACCACAGTTTACAGTGGGCTTCAGCACCCTCAAGACATCGCTCATGTCACTAACGCAATACAGTGTAGCGAGGAACAGAATCTAGAAAGCATGTTGTGTGCAATGCATGAACATTTATTAGTGTCTGGAATATCAGACCGTGGAGAATGAGCTTTATTCTCTTATATATGGTGAGATGTACTGTCCAGACAGCCCCCACATCATCTTGTTATATAACACTGTCTGTCTGTCTCTGTCTCTGTTTGTGTCTACATTAGCTCCAGGTCATTTTTATGCACACAGTATGGTTGTAGTTTGAAATGTAAAGTGTAATGGCATCTCAGCGCAATGATACTGTGTTGTTGTAGGATCGGAGTTCTGATGTGTGGAATGAGGAAAGAGAAATATGCTGCTTCAGTCAAACAATATCTCTTACACATCATCTCCACTTTAAAGCAGAGCTATTCATGTAAGCCAAACAGAACAAGTCCTTAGTGCAACAAAACTACAATCTGCAGATAGCAGTTCTGTGATATACTATATTTCTTTAATGTGTAAAACATCAGCATTATAGCAGTCTTTTTTATCATTTGTCATGAGAAACATTTACAGCTAGCAGAAAATTCTGACAAAATAGACCAAAAAAAAAAAAAAAAGATTTGGTACTGCTCTGTTTGATCTTCAGTTTCTTTTCCTTTTGGATATTAATTGAACAGGCCTGCTTTAAAGAGATGATTGTGGATTAAGGATACCAAAGATTTATTTTGTTTTCATCAAGTTTCGGCCCAAACACGATTTTGCTCTCATACTTGTAATCTCTTGTTCTTTTCTCAATAGTTCTCCCTCTCTCACTGGCGTCGTCTGAACTAGTAAAAACATTACATCACCGATAAGACACAAAAACATATTCAAAGTAAATGGCGTGCTTTTTATCTGAAGTACATTGCATAAAGATCAGCGTCCCACCCTTGTTCACACATTCACACACACATACTGTGCACAGACTTTATTAGTGAGGACCACTTCAAATGCCCTCACAAGTCAGTGTTGTAGTGCATCCTGAAAACATTGGTGCTCGATGTTGAAAACAGTTGTGCTGCTGCTTAATATTTTTCTGAAAACAGTAATACATTTTTTCAGGATTTTTTGAGTAGAAGGTTCAACAGAACAGCAATTATTTGAAATAAAAACATTTTGTAACATTATAAAAGTCTTTACTTTTGATCAATTGAGTACATCCTTGCTGAATAAAAATATTAATTTCTTTAAAAAAAGAAATTTCTGATATCATTTTGCTGTCTGTTTGTACATGCAGTGCTCTGTGTAAGTATTTCAAATGAGGCAGTTAACTGTAAGTGCTCACAGATCAAAGTGCTCACAGGATTCTGTCACAGACATCCAACACACCCGATGTTTTATAAACTGTAAATCATTTACATTTACATTTAGTCATTTAGCAGACGCTTTTATCCAAAGCGACTTAAGGGAAGTCGTGTCCTAATGGTTAGAGAGTTGGGCTTGTAACCTGAAGGTTGCCGGTTCGATTCTCACACCGGCAGGAATTGAAGGTGGGGGTTGTGAATGAACAGCACTCTCTCTGCCTTCAATACCATGACTGAGGTGCCCTTGAGCAAGGCACCGAACCCCCAATTGCTCCCCGGGCGCTGGAGCAATGGCTGCCCACTGCTCCGGGTGTGTGTTCACGGTGTGTGTGTGCGTGTTTGTTCACTATTCACTGCTGTGTGTGTGCACTTGGATGGGTTAAATGCAGAGCACCAATTTCGAGTATGGGTCACCGTACTTGACAATACGTCACGACTTTCACTTTCACTTTTAAAAATGAGGACAATAGAAGCAATCAAAACCAACAAAAGAGCAACAACATGCAAGCGCTATGACAAGTCTCGGTTAGCCTAACGCAGTACACGTAGCAAGGTTTTTTATAAAATTATTTATTTATTTATTTTTTAAACAAGTAGAGCTAGTGTTTTAGTTTTTTAAGAAAAGCTAGCAGTTAGAGAATAAATATGCAATTGATAGAGGGTCAAGTGTGTGTGTGTGTGTTTTTTTTTTTTTTTTTTTTTTTTTTTTTTAAATAAAAAGAAGAGAGATCGATAAAATAAAATTAGAAAAGAGAATGCTAGAGTTATAGGGTCAAATAAAGATGGAAGAGATGGGTTTTCAGCCGTTTCTTGAAGATGGCTAAGGATTCAGCTGCTCGGATTGAGTTGGGCAGGTCATTCCACCAGATGGGAACAGTTAATGAAAAAGTCAGAGAAAGTGATTTTGTGCCTCTTTGGGATGGCACAATAATGCGGCATTCACTTGCAGAACGCAAGTTTCTAGAGTGCACATAGGTCTGAAGTACTGAATTTAGGTAAAGGGGTGCAGAGCCAAAGGTGGTTTTGTATGCAAACATTAATGCCTTGAATTTTATGCGAATTTTAAATCACTTGGTACTTTTCTGCTCCATTGTTCTGGTTTTCTCCTGAAATTTGGTATTGAATTTTTTAGCTTCTCATCTGTTAAGTCTCTTTGAATAAAATTTTCTGTTAAATAATGCTGAACTGTAATTGTAAGCAAGCACTTAATGGATATCTCCTTTTGTGTATGTCACCTCTGTAAAGAATTCATTGGAATTGCAAGCAAAAAAAAAAAAAAAAAAACCTTGAAAAAATCATCAAATGATCATTAAAAAAACCTAAAGATTAAAACATACTGAACAAATTACATCATGTATTATCCTAGAAAATAAAATAGTTAAAATAAATAATTTATGTCAACATATTGTTCAGACATATCTGTTTTCAGTTCAGTTTATTATTTCAACAGAGCTCCACGGATTATGTTGTTGATAAATGTAATGACCTAACACTTGTTAAATCATTATTTCCCCCTCAGTGTCTCAGTGTTTTTAGAAGAAGATTTCTCCACAGACCTTTAATGTTTTATTTCAATAAATGATGAGGATTAATTCTGAAGTGTTTATATTTATACACATTAAATCTTCACCCTACTCAAGTGTGTGTGTGTGTGTGTGTGTGTACTGGTATATATGGTTTACGAGGACACAAATGTGTATAATGACATGGGTCCCCATAAAACAAAAGGCTTAAAAAACATACTAAACGGTGTTTTATGAAATTCAAAAATTACCAGTAGTTTCCTGTAAAGGGTAGGTTTAGGTGTAAGGTTGGTGTAGGGCAATAGAAAATAAGGTTTGTACAGTATAAAAACCATTTACGGGGACTCACCATTATGGTGAGTCCCCGTAAACCACAAGTTCAAGTGTGTGTGTGTGTGTGTGTGTAAAAGAAACTGACTGACAGTCAGCCAGTGATGGAGAGGAAGTGAACAGCTTGTGTGTTTGTCGTGTGGGAGGACGTGTTGAATTAGCACGCTTGTCTCAGAAGTGCGAAGGGCCCCGTATCAAACTCCGCCCCTCGGTTAAAGTGAGGCTGTGCGCTTTTGATGCACTAATTACCCGCTCGGCTCGCAGGCATGCGACGGGCGCTTTAAAGCCACAGAAATGTAATCTGTGTTTTCACAGCTCAGCTCGGCTTATCGGGGGGTTCCACGCTAAGCTCTCACGCTTCAAACATTAGTTAATTACACATACTCACTATGGAGGCAGTCAGATGGGAGCGGTTTTTTGGCTCTTTTTTTAAGAGCACTTTTCATTCTGTGATGATATAAGTTGTCCTTAATGACTTGGGAAAGGGCCAAACCCTCAGGCAGAGCCTCCTGCCTGTGTCTTTGTGTTAGCCAGTCAGCTTTGTGTGGCTGTGGTGTGTTTATGCTCCTCAAGCGAGGCACTGCATGTGTGTGAGCGTGTGTGGGAGATATGAGGTGTCAAGAAGTGCATTGTGCAGCTGTTGTGTCTGTGTGCATTTGTACTTTGTGAGCATCAACTATGATTCTGAACGAACATTCCGAACACATTTTGAACGAACATTCCGAACACACTTTGAATGAATATTCTAAAACCACACTATGAACGAACAATCTGAAAATGGAGTTTGAATGAACATTTTGAACAAACATTCCGAAGATATGAAAACAAGCTTTGAACGAGCATTCTGAACGCGCATTGGACAAACATATAGACAAACTTTGTGAACACACAGTTTGAAGAAACATTCTTAACAAGCATACTGAGCTCAAGTAAGAACCCAGAGTGCACCCTATTAACACACATTATGAACACATTCTTAAAGGGATAGTTCACCCAAAAATGAAAATTGTCATTAATTACTTCCTCTCATGTTGTTCCAAACTTGACCTTCGTTCATCTTCGGAACACAAATTAAGATATTTTGGATGAGATCCGAGAGCTCTCTGACCCTCCCATAGACAGCAAAGTTACTACCACGATCAAGGCACAGAAACGTAGTAAGGACATCGGTAAAACAGTCCATGTAACATCAGTGGTTCAACCATAATTTTACGAAATTTTACAAAATTTTACAAAAATAACATAATTGATGAATAAAGCTGTTATTTTTGTTTTGTTTGCGGGTCAGAGAGCTCTCGGATTTAATCAAAAATATCTTAATTTGTGTTCCGAAGATGAACGAAGGTCTTATGGGTTTGGAATGAAATGAGGGTGAGTAATTAATGACAGAATTTTAATTTTTGGGTGAACTATCCCTTTAATTCTCATTGCAAATTCCCCATCAGCGGCCTATGAAGTCTTATTCTCTCATTCACCCCACATCTTCCATCTGTGTTACTGTAAACAACTTTGTAAGTTGTGTGAGCTGTTTGTTATTCTAAATTCTTGCTGCCTGTTCTGTATATTGTATATTCATGATGTACTGTAATTATTCCCTTCTTTTCCTTTTTCTACTCTGAGCTGTCCATTTCTTCCCAAGGCCCCAATCAATCTGCAGGATGACATAACCCACCTGCTGAAATGAGTGTGAAATCTATGTATGCTCGTTCGTCTCTGTATAAACCAAGACATTTCAGGTTTAACAGGCCCATCGCTCTACATCCCACCACATAAACTCAAACAGGAAGAGCTGCATTGCACAGGGCCCCAATGGAGGAAGTGAAGGTCTAGAGATGGAAAGAAACAAATGAATTGCGTATAAGGAAGGAAAGCACATATTTATAGAGGAGACATTCTATTTTTCTTCACCCTGAACTTGCCATTTCAAGCAGTTGCCTTAGTTTACTAGTGCTCTTCTTTTTCTAAAGATATTGGAGAGCAAGTTTACATCTTAATTCATAGAGGTTTATGATGATTTTGGTGAATAAACTACATAAAGTGCTACATAAGAGATTTTCATACTGAGATCTGGGGAACCACATTGGGCAGCAGCAGGGTGCCGGGGGTCGCTGAACATTTTTTGAGAAAAACAAAGATTTTACAAAATCTGGGATGTTAGCATGTTAACTTGCAATATCAATTTAATTAATTGTTTAACTATATATATATATATATATATATATATATATATATATATATATATATATATATGTATTTTTTATTTTTTTTATATATGCAGTTCATTTTATTCTATTTACCGTTCTAGTTTTTAGCAGTTAGAAATAAAAAGTAATGTGAAGATTAGTGCCCTTCTTTTTTCTCATTGCAACTGTCTTCTTTAACTCAATCACTGGAGTTTAGAGCAATATTTTTCTGTAAAACTGCTTTGGAACAATATTTGTTGTGAAAGTGCTACACAAATAATTTTTAATTGAATTAAGGTTTATAAATCTAACAGTACTTTTTGGTAGTTTGCTTTGAAAAAATGATATTGTAAAAAACAATAATTTAATTTAGTAGAAAACATCTTTATATACTGTTCCAAATTGTCATGCAAGTATAATATATAATATAATACTCAGATTTTTTGTTTTTCAAAGAAGATATTTCTTTGTTTTATTTCTTGTCTCTTTTTAGATATCAATCTCAGACAGGTTTGTTAAATAGTTTGCCAGGTCTTCTAAAATGTAAATGTAAAGCCTGCTTGAAGAGGTTGTTTCACATTATTAAGCAAGTCACAGTTTTCATGCAATATTGGGAGGAAGAAAGATCTGTCTGAAAATGAAAAGCATGAAATTACTAACAACTAATGTGTAATATGCTTTATTTTCTTTTCTTTTTTTTCTTCCTAAAGGGATCATCATATATTGGGTGCCTTGGGATCATAAAAAACCATGTGCAACAATTCTCAGCCGTTTAATTTATTTTCTACATGTTGTTTCTTGCATTCTTCAGTTGTTAAACGTATTGAAACAGAGGTTTGTTGCTACGCATACATCACATCTTGTTTGGTCTGTGTGTTTTGGTTTTATTGTTGTATTTTTATATGGCCCTGTAAAACTTAACTATGCATCTGCCACATGAAAAGGCATTGCAGTGTTTTATATTAAAAAGAAGATTAGAAAACCTGAGAAAAACACTGTCTTTGTCTCTTGTTTCCCACCTCCCTTTCTCACTCCTGTGGTCGTCTGAGACTGACAGACAACCACAGAAGTCTTCATCTGGGGCGAGCGGTTATGATGTCATTCACATATTCAAATTATCTTGTGGTTGCCGAGAGCTCATTTAATCCTGACCCGCTGATTAAGCAAAGACATAAAAACCAGTGTTTCTTTCATGTCATTTGCAAACATTTGTAAGTGTGTGTTGGTGTGTACATACTGTATGCGTCTGGATCTATGTGTGGTTACGTGGTGGTGTAAAGATGGTTGTGATTAGAGGCAGGTTTTGGATGAGCTTTACACAAACGCATGCTTATTAGAGCCACGCTCCGAGCAGTGCTGTAGAAACCTATAGGATAAAAGGATTAAGAAGAAACCGGGTAACCGCAGGGGGTGTTGTGTTACAACAGAACTGCAGTGATTCCCAATTGTGCATTGAGGGCTGTCGGATTGCATCTATATTTTCTGCTTATAAAAAATGTTTGAATTTACCCTCATTCACACAAAGTATACTATATTAAAGGAAAGTTAAAAAAATTGTGATAGAAATACAAGAATTTTTATAATTTCCTCCACATTTTATTAGCGATCCATGACAGAGCTCTCAAAGTAAATTTACACTCCTCACACATTGTATGCTGAGTGAAAATATATGCTTTAATGAATATAAGTAAGCTTTTGTGTCCTGCCACATAACATATAAATGCCTGAGTGAACAGTTTTAAATGCACTTAGAAAAGCACTTTTTAACAGATCCTTTTTGAACCCAACCTGATTTATTAGGGGTTCGAGCACGCAGTGCTAGAAACCCTATTGTATTTGTTAGGATTTTTAGGGGTTCGAGCACGCAGTGCTAGAAACCCTATTGTATTTGTTAGGATTTTTATTATTATTATTATTATTATTATTCTGCCCTAAAACTGATCGTGCAGCCCAAACCGTAAGGCCTAGAGACTTGAAACTTTGGCAGATCGTAGAGCTCAATTTGGGGAGAACGTATCAAAGTCTCAGCCCAATCGGCCAAACGGGGGCGCTGCAGCGCAAAAAACAAAAATTTCAGACGTTTTTGGCCCTAACTTATACATTTTTTGTCGTAGACTCAAAAATTTTTCACCGTTGCGATCCTTGGTTCAATACGAAAAAAAGTGTATTACGACAGATTTTCTCTACGAAGCACCGTTTTTCCGCAAAATTGACCTATATTCCAAACCTACTTTTACGAACTAGTCCTAGGTTTTTCACCCGATCGGAACCAAACCACTTTAGAAATCTTCTAGGAACACTGAATATCAATAATTATCAAAAAAAAGTTGAAATTTTGATTTTCACGCGAAACAGTATGCAAATTAGCGTCTATGCTAACATTAGCCAAAATGCTTATTGAAGTATAACTCTGGAACGGAATGACCTATCTTCACCAAACTCGGTGTACATGTGTACGAGCTCAATCTTTGGCCAAATAAAAAAACCCGCGCATCTCTGCCACTTGGGGGCGCTATAATACGGAAAAAACATAAAAACAGCTATAACTATGCAACCGTTTGTCCGATCAACTTGAAAATTGGTATGCAGCTTCTTGGTCCAAAGGGGCACGAGCGTCTATGAGGATATTGGCGTATCTCAAAAAACATGGCCGCCATTGGCCAAAAACTTTAGTCACTTATTTGGCATGGTTAACAGAGGTCGATCGGAACGAAACTCGGTGGGCATGTTCGACTCATGGCCCTAAAGGTCTGTAAGAATATTCAAAGAAATCGGCCACTGGGGGGCGAAATTTTGTTTTTTAGTGAATAAATGATTGAATATTGCACGATTTTTTAAACATCCACACAATATGCATATCATTAGATAGATCTCCTCATAATACACAACTTTGCCTCAAGAACCATTGCTGTCAATCAAATTGTTCTTTAATTATTTGGAAATATGTTTAAAACCTACTTTTGCGAACTAGTCTCTGGTTTTTTGTTCAATCTGGATCAAACCACTGCAGTGATAATCTCTGGACTCTCTAGATCAATAATTATCAAAAAAATGTTGAATTTTGTCCTTTGGTTAGCTATAATTGGCTCCTTTAAGAAAAGGGGCGTGGCCACATATACCCAAAAGCCTATAAAATTTAAACAAAAACTCGAATCTTTACAAAAGTTGGTGAAAACATCTGCCACATCACTCTTAACAAGCATAAGAAGTTTCATGGAGTTCGGACAAAAGGTGGCGCTATGACAGTAAAAAAAGCCTTTAAAAACACAATATTTCAGTAGTACATGAAAGTAAATCGTAAAAAAAATGTTCATATATTCACACATCCACTAGTTCTTCATATCATATGAAAGATCTCCTCATTTGAAACAACTTTGCCTCTTGGATCCCTGCTGTCAATCAAAGTATTATTTAAATATTCTCAATAAAGTTCAAAACCAAGTTTTGCGAACTATTTCTAAGTGTTTCGTCCGATCGGAACCAAACAACTGCTGAAATGTTCTCTGGACATTGAAAATCAACAATTATTAAAAAAGTGTTTAAATTTCAACTGACTTTCACAAAGTGGCCTCAAAACGTTTAAAAGTCGCGGCTCAATTTTTCGAAACAGGCTATAACTCATGAACGAAATGACATATCTTCGCCAAACTGGGTACACATATGTATAAGAACAACCATTGGTCAAATAAAAACAAATTTCGCAGCTCTACCACTTGATGGCGCTATAAGATTGAAAAAACATAAAAATAGCTATAACTATCCAATCGTTAAGCCGATCGACTTGAAAATTGGAATGCAGTGTCTTTGCCCAATGTGCCATAAGGATCTATGAGGATATTGGGGTATCTCAAAAAACATGGCCGCCATAGGCCAATGAATTTTGAGCACTTATTAGACAAGGTTAACAGAAGTTGATCGGAACGAAACTCGGTGGGCATGTTCGACTCACGGCCACAAAGGTCTGTAAGAATTTTGAAAGAAATCGGCCACTAGTTGGCGCTAACGAGATTTTTGGCTCTGTAATCACGTGGTGTTTCCCACATCCACACAATATGCATATCATATGATAGATCTCCTCATAATGAACAACTTTGCCTCTAGAACCATTGCTGTCAATCAAATCATTCATTAATTATTAACAAATATGTTAAAAACCTACTTTTGCGAACTAGTCCCTGGTTTTTCACCCGATTGGAACCAAACCACTGCAGTAATATTCTGTGGACTCTCTAGATCAATAATTATCAAAAAAAAGTTGAATTTTGTCCTTTGGTTAGCTATAATGAGGTCATTTAGAAAAGGGGCGTTTTTCAACATACCCAAACACCTATAAATCCTAAATGCAAGCTCAAAACTTTACGAAACTTGGTGAAAACATGTGACAGATGACTCTTAACAAGTATGCACAGTTTCATAAAGATCGGACTATAGGTGGCGCTATAACAGTTAAAGATGCCTCAAAAACTCAAAATTTCAATAGAAAATGACCTCAAATTGCATAGCATGTTCATATATTCACACAAACACATAATCTTCATATCGTATGATAGATCTCCTCATTCTGAGCAACTTTGCCTCTGGGAGTAATGCTGTAAATCATACCGTTCATTAAATATTTACAAATATGTTATAAACCTACTTTTGCGAACTAGTCTCTGGTTTATCGCTCAATCTTGATTAAATCAATGCAGTAATAATCTCTGGACTCTCTAGATCAATAATTATCAAAAAAATGTTGAATTTTGTCATTTGGTTAGCTATAATTGGCTCATTTATAAAGGGGAGTGGCCAGACATAACGAAAAGCCTATAAAACCTAAACGAAAACTCGAAACTTTACGAAAGTTGCTGAAAACATGTGTCAGATGACTCTTAACAAGCACGCAAAGTTTCATAGAGATCTGACTATAGGTGGCGCTATAACAGTTAAAAAGGCCTCAAAATCACAATTTCTATACAAAAAGACCTCAAATTGCAATAAAATGTTAATAATATTCACTTGTACAATATATCTTCATATCATACGATAGATCTTCTCATTCTGAGCAACTTTTCCTCTAGGATCACTGCTGTCAATCAAACTGTTCTTTAAGTATTTGAGATTATTTAAAATACCTACTTTTACGAACCAGCCCTCAGTTTTTAACTGAAAATCAATAAAATCAGTGCAGTACTATTCTCTAGACTCTCTATGTCAATAATTATCACAAAAAGTTGAACATTTGCAATTGGTCAACTAAAAACCCTTTATTTTATAATATGGTCTTTACATAGTAAACCCAAAGGCCTATGAATCTTAAAAGAAAGCCCTAAACTTTCTGAAAACTCTGTAAAATGATGCATAATTTCATTCTAAACAAATATGCAAAATTTAAGAGAGATTGAGCAAAAAATAACAATATAATTGTTATAAAGGATAAAAACACAGTGATGTATGAGAAATTGCTATTTATAACCACTAGATGGCAGCGGAAGACCACTAATAGGCTTATTAACCATTAAAATAGTAATAGGTTTTCTTATGGAGTTATTATAAAATCATTGTTATAACATTGAAAATCACATTTAATTCAAATTTACCATTTTATTCCTACAGATATATCAGTTATAACAATTTTGCCAGATTATGAGTACAATGAAACCTGAAAATGACATGTAAACTCTTAAAAAGAGAAGACTTGCAATAAGTTTTGAGTCACCTATCAATTATTTCAAATATCTATATCTGCAACAAAATGTGTGTGCATGTATGTCTGTGTATGTGCGTGTCTGTGTGTGGTTAAACTATCATATTAATAATCAGTAAGCATGCTTACACACACACACACACACACACACCATTTAATTTCTGTGTGTGTGTGTGTGTGTGTGTATGTGTGTCTGTGAGAATAGTGCCATACTCTAGGTCAATAATTATCAAAAAAAAGGTTGTACATTTCCCAAATACCAAGCAAACTCGAGCCGATTCTGGCTGAAATGCGGCACTGTCGGCTCAGTCTCGGCAATAATCACACCACGTTCATTCGTTTAATCAAAGGAGAACTGGTTTCCTGACTGAGCCTGATCTTGTTTGGGTTTGGGTTCCTCGTCACTGTTGCATTTTGTCTTGCTTATTTGAAGACACCTAATATTCAGCAATATTATTGATTTCACTGCACTGACGGCATTTGATAAGAACTGAACTGAATTATGACACAGTGTGTTTTATATATATAATATACAGTAAATATAATTTACTTGTTACTTTGTGGTTTAAAAAGTGTATTAATGTTTTTGCTGTAGTGCATTAGTTCATTGTCAATATATATTTATATTAAAGTATTTGGTAATTTTATAATTAAAGCCTTTTTAATGTTTTTAAATGGTTGCATTTGTGTTTCACTGCTGAATTACATTTAGCAGTTTCTGGGCCACATCTGGCCCGGGGACCAAGCCGAGTCTCAGCCAGATCTGGCTTAAAGTGTCTGGGCCAGACCTGGGCCATATAAAATAGCAGAAGTCACTCTACAGTATGCGGGCCAGATCTGGGCCACATCAATAAATAAGAGTAATTTTACAGGGTGTGGGCCGCATCTGGGCCAAAGGAAATTGTTTGAGTCGGTTTCCAGTGTGTGGACCGGTTTTGGGGCGGGGACCCAGCCAGAATTGGGCCAGAAGTTAAGCAAGGTTGTGGCCCAGAGGTGGGCCAGACAAATTTTGCTATCTGGGTTGCATTTGGACAACTATAAACCTTTAATTTCATAATATGTTCTCTACATAATGTACTCAAGTGCCTATAAATCACAAAAAAACAAAAAAAAAACATCCTTCAACGTCTCTCAAAACTGAGTAAAATAATGCATAATTTCATTACAAACTGTCAGGGTTTCTTTGAGAGAGCACTCAAAAGCAGGATAAGAGTTGACAGTTTATTAACAAAACAGCAGACAGCACATGAGATGGTGAGGAAGGGAGAGAACACGGTCCAGACAATCGGCAGGGAATGAATGACGACAGGCGGCCTAGGTGAGCAGCCACAGAGTCCAGTCCAGGATGGCAGACCGCCAGAGAGCAGTGAAGGCAGTAAAGCTGGAGGCCGGAGGTTAGCAGCGGAGGCCAGACACTCCACACTAGTGATGTCACCGGCTCGGCACGGGCCTAGCAGCGTGGCAGACCCAGGGAGAGGACCGGTTGCCCAATATGCTGCACAGGACAAGAAGAGACAGGACTAGACTGGGGACTGACGAGAGACTAAACCTACAAACAACTAGGTAGGGAATAAGCGGTATCACAGGATTGGTAAGACAGAGCAAGCAAACATTGATGTAGCACAACGAACTGGCAAAACTAGAGGGAAAGGGAGGACAATATAAAGCGACAGGAGAACATGAGGAACATGTGACAACACACAGACAAACAAGAGAGAATGAGAGGGACAGGTGACAGAACTCAGACAAACGAGATCAGAGACAAGAGGGGCAGGTGACAATACTCAGACAAAGGAGGACTAAACAAGGGTGCGTGGCAACAAGTAACAAGGAGGCAGGACAGGAGGAGCACATGGCTGACAACAACAAAGACAGAGCCATGTGCTGAAACAGAAAAGAAACATAGAGACATGAAACAATGACAAGACAAACAACACAGTGAGGACAGGCTCCTGACATAAACAAGCATGCAAAATTTAAGAGAGATCGGGCAAAAAATAACACTATAATACTCATAAAGGTTAAAAACAGAGCGTTGTATGAAAAATTGCAATTTATTGCCACTAGATGGCAGTCGAAGACCACTAATGGGCTCATTCAGCCAAATAAAACATTACTGTTCATAAGACATTATAAAATCACTGTTATAACATTTAAAATCACATTAAATCAAAGTTTACCATTTAGTTCATACACACATCAGTTTTTACACTTATGCCAGATTATGATTACAGTAAAACCTGAAAATAACATATAAAATCTTAAAAAGAGAATACTTGCAATAAGTATTTTGTCACCTATCATTTATTTCAAATATCTATATCTGCAAGAAAATTTGTGTGCATGTATGTCCGTGTGTGTGTGAGTGTGTGTAAGAATGCTTATTGATTATTCATATGATAGTTTCAACCATTTCATTTCTGTGTGTGTGTGTGTGTGTCTGTGTCTGAGCCTATTGTCCATTTTCAATGTGTTTAACTGTCAGCTATACATCCAGGTTGGCCTAGACTGTAAAATTACACCACCTTAAGGCTCGAACCCCGGTAATCGCTGCTTGCAGCTATATTTATTATTATTATTATTATTATTCCGCCCTAAAACTGATCGTGCAGCCCAAACCGTAAGGCCTAGAGACTTGAAACTTGGCCAGATCGTAGACCTCAATTTGGGGAGAACCTATCAAAGTCTCAGCCCAATCGGCCAAACGGGGGCGCTACAGCGTAAAAAACAAAATTTTCAGACATTTTTAGCTCAAACTCGTAAACCGTGTGCCGTAGACTCAAAAACTTTACTTCGTTGCAATCCTTGGGTTAGCCCGAACAAAAGTGCACACCGGTCAATTTCGCTCTACGACGCACCGTTTTTCCGCAAAATTGAGTTATATCCGAAACCTACTTTTGCGAACTAGTCCTAGGTTTTTCACCCGATCGGAACCAAACCACTGCAGAAATGTTCTTTGGCTACTGAATATCAATAATTATCAAAAAAAAGTTGAAATTTTGTTTTTCACGCGAAACAGTACACCAATTAGCGTCTATGCTAACGTTAGCCAAATGCTTATTGAGGTATAACTCTGGAACGGAATGACCTATCTTCACCAAACTCGGTGTACATGTGTATGAGCTCAATCTTTGGCCAAATCAAAAAAACCGCGCATCTCTGCCACTTGGGGGCGCTATAATACGGAAAAAACATAAAAGCAGCTATAACTATGCAACCGTTGGTCCGATCAACTTGAAAATTGGTATGCAGCGTCTTGGTCCAAAGGGGCACGTGCATCTATGAGGATATTCGCGTATCTCAAAAAACATGGCCGCCATTGGCCAAAAACTTTTAAACACCTGTTTGACAAGGTTAACGGAGGTCGATCGGAACGAAACTCGGTGGGCATGTTCGACTCATGGCCCTAAAGGTCTGTAAGAATTTTCAAAGAAATCGGCCACTGGGGGGCGAAATTTTGTTTTTTTAGTGAATAAACGATTGAATATCGCACGATTTTTTAAACATGCACACAATATGCATATCATTAGATAGATCTCCTCATAATACACAACTTTGCCTCAAGAACCATTGCTGTCAATCAAATTGTTCTTTAATTATTCGGAAATATGTTTAAAAGCTACTTTTGCAAACTAGTCTCTGGTTTTTTGCTCAATCTGGATCAAACCACTGCAGTAATAATCTCTGGACTCTCTAAATCAATAATTATCAAAAAAATGTTGAATTTTGTCCTTTGGTTAGCTATAATTGGCTCCTTTATGAAAAGGGGCGTGGCCACATATACCCAAAAGCCTATAAAATTTAAACAAAAACTCGAAACTTTACAAAAGTTGGTGAAAACATCTGGCACATCACTCTTAACAAGCATAAGAAGTTTCATGGAGCTCGGACAAAAGGTGGCGCTATAACAGTAAAAAAAGCCTTCAAAAACACAATATTTCAGTAGTACATGAAAGTAAATCGTAAAAAAAATGTTCATATATTCACACATCCACTAGTTCTTCATATCATATGATAGATCTCCTCATTTGGAACAACTTTGCCTCTTGGATCCTTGCTGTCAATCAAAATGTTATTTAAATATTCTCAATAAAGTTCAAAACCAAGTTTTGCGAACTATTTCTAAGTGTTTTGTCCGATCGGAACCAAACAACTGCTGAAATGTTCTCTGGACATTGAAAATCAACAATTATTAAAAAAAAGTGTTTAAATTTCAACTGACTTTCGTAAAGTGGTCCCAAAACATTTAAAAGTCGCGGCTCAATTTTACGAAATAGGCTATAACTCGTGAACGAAATGACATATCTTCGCCAAACTCGGTACACATATGTATAAGAACATCCATTGGTCAAATAAAAACAAATTTCGCAGCTCTACCACTTGATGGCGCTATAAGATTGAAAAAACATAAAAACAGCTATAACTATCCAATCGTTAAGCCGATCGACTTGAAAATTGGAATGCAGTGTCTTTGCCCAATGTGCCATAAGGCTTCTTGAGGATATTGGCGTATCTCAAAAAACATGGCCGCCATAGGCCAATGAATTTTGAGCACTTATTAGACAAGGTTAAAAGAAGTTCATCGGAACGAAACTCGGTGAGCATGTTCGACTCACGGCCACAAAGGTCTGTAAGAATTTTGAAAGAAATCGGCAACTAGTTGGCGCTAACGAGATTTTTGGCTCTGTAATCACGTGGTGTTTCACACATCCACACAATATGCATATCATTTGATAGATCTCCTGATAATGAACAAGTTTGCCTCAAGAACCATTGCTGTCAATCAAATCGTTCATTAATTATTCGGAAATATGTTTAAAACCTACTTTTGCGAACTAGTCTCTGGTTTTTTGCTCAATCTCGATCAAACCACTGCAGTAATAATCTCTGGACTCTCTAGATCAATAATTATCAAAAAAAAGTTGAATTTTGTCTTTTGGTTAGCTATAATAGGCTCATTTAAAAAAGGGGGCGTGGTCACACATACGCAAAAGCCTATAAAACCTAAACAAAAACTTGAAACTTTACAAAAGCTGGTGAAAACATGGGGCATATGACTCTTAACAAGCATGCGAAGATTCATGCAGATCGGACAATAGGTGGCGCTATAACAGTTAAAAAAGTCTTCAAAAACACAATATTTGTACATAAAATGACCTCAAATTGTAGAACGTTCATATATTCACACAAACACTAGATCTTCATATCATTTGATAAATCTCCTCATTCTGAACAACTTTGCCTCTGGGAATAATTTTGTCAATCAAATCGTTCATTTAATATTCTCAATTAAGTTAAAAACCTACTTTTGCGAACTAGTCCTGGGTTTTTCGCTCAATTTTGATCAAACCACTACAGAACAATTCTCTGGACTCTCTAGATAAATAATTATCAAAAAAATGTTGAATTTTGACTTTTGGTTATCTATAACGGGGTCATTTACAAAAGGGGCGTGGCTACATATACGCAAGAACCTATTAAACCTATACATAAACTCAAAACTTCACGAATGTTGGTGAAGACATGTATCAGATGACTCTTAACAAACATGCAAAGTTTCATGGAGCTTGGACAATAGGTGGCGCTATAACAGTGAAAAAGGCCTCAAAACACAGAATTTCTGCATTAATTACCCCAAAATGCAATAAATAAATAAATAAATAAATAAATAAATAAATGTTTATACACTCACACAAACTCTAGATCTTCATGTCATATGATAGATCTCCTCATTTTGAACAACTTTGCCTCTGGGACCAATGCTGTCAATCAAACTGTTCATTAAATATTTAAGATTATTTTTAAAAACCTACTAGAGCTAGTGAAGTGGACATGACTTTTATAATCAAAATCAATGAAATCAGTGCAGTACTATTCTGTAGACTCTCTTGGTCAATAATTATCAAAAAACGTTGAAAATATGCAATTGAACAACTATAAAACTGTCATTTTATAATATGTTCTTTACATAGGCTACCCAAAGGCCTGTAAATCCTAAAAGAAACCCCACATCTTCTGTCACAACTGGGTAAAATGGTGCATAATTTTATTTTAAAGAAGCATGCAAAATTTAAGAGAGACTGGGCAAAAAATAACACTAAAACAGTAATAAACTTTAAAAAACACAGTGATGTATGAGAAATTGCTATTTATAACCACTAGATGGCAGCGGAAGACCACTAATGGGCTTATTAAACACTAACTCAGTAATAGGTTTTCTTATGGAGTTATTATAAAATCATTGTTATAACATTTAAAATCACATTTAATTCAAGTTGACCATTTTATTCATACAGATATATCAGTTATAACAGTTTTCCCAGATTATGAGTACAATGAAACCTGAAAATGACATGTAAACTCTTAAAAAGAGAAGACTTGCAATAAGTTTTGAGTCACCTATCAATTATTTCAAATATCTATATCTGCAATAAAATGTGTGTGCATGTATGTCCGTGTATGTGCGTGTCTGTGTGTGGTTAAACTATCATATTAATAATCAGTAAGCATGCTTACACACACAGACCATTTCATTTCTGTGAGTGAGTGTGTGTGTGTGTGTGTGTGTGTGTATGTGTCTGTGAGAATAGTGCCATACTATTATCTAGACTCTCTAGGTCAATAATTATAAATAAAAAAAAAAAAAAAATGTTGAACATCATTTCCCAAATAACAAGCACACTTGGGCCGATTCTGGCTGAAATGCGACACTGTCGGCTCAGTCTTGGCAGTAATCACACCACGTTCATTCGTTTGGTCAAATGAGAACTGGTTTCCTGACTGAGCCTGATCTTGTTTGGGTTTGGGTTCCTCGTCACTGTTGCCTTTTGTCTTGCTTAGTTGAAGACACCTAATATTCAGCAATATTATTGACTTCACTGCACTGACGCCATTTGATAAAAACTGAACTGAATTATGACACACAACGTTTTATATATATAATATACAGTAAATATAATTTACTTGTTACTTTGTGGTTTAAAAAGTGTATTAATGTTTTTACTGTAGTGCATTTGTTCATTGTTAATATATATTTATATTAAAGTATTTGGTAATTTTATAATTAAAGCCTTTTTAATGTTTTTAAATGGTTGCATTTGTGTTTCACTGCTGAATTACATTTAGCAGTTTCTGGGCCACATTTGGCCCGGGGACCAAGCTGAGTCTCAGCCAGACATGGGCCACATAAAATGACAGAAACAGAAGTCACTCTACAGTATGCGGGCCAGATCTGGGGCACATCAATAAATAAGAGTCATTTTACAGGGCGTGGGCCGCATTTGGGCCAGAGGAAATTGCTTGAGTCGGTTTTCAGTGTGTGGGCCAGTTTTGGGCGGGGGACCCAGCAAGAATAGGACCAGAAGTGAAGCAAGGTTGTGGCCCAGACAAATTTTGCTCTCTGGGTTGCATTTGGACAAACATAAAACAAGAAGGAAAAAGAGAACAATATAAAGCGACAGGAGAACATGAGGAACAGGTGACAACACTCAGTCAAACAAGAGAGAACGAGAGAGACAGGTGACAGAACTCAGACAAATGAGGACTAAACAAGGGGGCGTGGCAACAAGTAACAAGGAGGCAAGACAGGAGGAGTATATGGTTGACAACAACAAAGACAGAGCCATGTGCTCAGACAGAAAACAAACAGAGAAATGAAACAATGACAAGACAGACAACACAGTGAGGGCAGGCTCCTGACATAAACAAGCATGCACAATTTAAGAGAGATCGGGCAAAAAATAACACTATAATACTCATAAAGGTTAAAAACAGAGTGTTGTATGAGAAAGTGCAATTTATTGCCACTAGATGGCAGTCGAAGTCCACTAATGGGCTCATTCAGCTAAATAAAACAGTGATTTTATAATGTCTTATGAACAGTACTGTTATAACGATTAAAATCACATTAAATCAAAATTTATCATTTAGTTCATACAGACATATCAGTTTTTACAATTATGCCAGATTATGATTACAGTGAAATCTGAAAATAACATATAAACTCTTAAAAACAGAATACTTGCAATAAGTATTTTGTCACCTATCATTTATTTCAAATATCTATATCTGCAAGAAAATTTGTGTGCATGTATGTCTGTGTGTGTGTGAGTTTGTGTAAGAATTCTTATTGATTATTCATATCATAGTTTAACCATTTCATTTCTGTGTGTGTGTGTGTCTGAGCCTATTGTCCATTTTCAATGTGTTTAACTGTCAGCTATACATCCAAGTTGGCTTAGACTATACAATTACACCATCTTAAGGCCTTAAGGCTCGAACCCCGGTAATCGCTGCTTGCAGCTATATTTATTAGGGGTTCGAGCACGCAGTGCTAGAAACCCTATTGTATCTGTTAGGATTTTTATTATTATTATTAGGGGTTCGAGCACGCAGTGCTAGAAACCCTATTGTATCTGTTAGGATTTTTATTAGGGGTTCGAGCACGCAGTGCTAGAAACCCTATTGTATTTGTTAGGATTTTTATTATTATTATTATTATTATTATTCTGCCCTAAAACTGATCGTGCAGCCCAAACCGTAAGGCCTAGAGACTTGAAACTTTGGCAGATCGTAGAGCTCAATTTGGGGAGAACGTATCAAAGTCTCAGCCCAATCGGCCAAACGGGGGCGCTGCAGCGCAAAAAACAAAAATTTCAGACGTTTTTGGCCCTAACTTATACATTTTTTGTCGTAGACTCAAAAATTTTTCACCGTTGCGATCCTTGGTTCAATACGAAAAAAAGTGTATTACGACAGATTTTCTCTACGAAGCACCGTTTTTCCGCAAAATTGACCTATATTCCAAACCTACTTTTACGAACTAGTCCTAGGTTTTTCACCCGATCGGAACCAAACCACTTTAGAAATCTTCTAGGAACACTGAATATCAATAATTATCAAAAAAAAGTTGAAATTTTGATTTTCACGCGAAACAGTATGCAAATTAGCGTCTATGCTAACATTAGCCAAAATGCTTATTGAAGTATAACTCTGGAACGGAATGACCTATCTTCACCAAACTCGGTGTACATGTGTACGAGCTCAATCTTTGGCCAAATAAAAAAACCCGCGCATCTCTGCCACTTGGGGGCGCTATAATACGGAAAAAACATAAAAACAGCTATAACTATGCAACCGTTTGTCCGATCAACTTGAAAATTGGTATGCAGCTTCTTGGTCCAAAGGGGCACGAGCGTCTATGAGGATATTGGCGTATCTCAAAAAACATGGCCGCCATTGGCCAAAAACTTTAGTCACTTATTTGGCATGGTTAACAGAGGTCGATCGGAACGAAACTCGGTGGGCATGTTCGACTCATGGCCCTAAAGGTCTGTAAGAATATTCAAAGAAATCGGCCACTGGGGGGCGAAATTTTGTTTTTTAGTGAATAAATGATTGAATATTGCACGATTTTTTAAACATCCACACAATATGCATATCATTAGATAGATCTCCTCATAATACACAACTTTGCCTCAAGAACCATTGCTGTCAATCAAATTGTTCTTTAATTATTTGGAAATATGTTTAAAACCTACTTTTGCGAACTAGTCTCTGGTTTTTTGTTCAATCTGGATCAAACCACTGCAGTGATAATCTCTGGACTCTCTAGATCAATAATTATCAAAAAAATGTTGAATTTTGTCCTTTGGTTAGCTATAATTGGCTCCTTTAAGAAAAGGGGCGTGGCCACATATACCCAAAAGCCTATAAAATTTAAACAAAAACTCGAATCTTTACAAAAGTTGGTGAAAACATCTGCCACATCACTCTTAACAAGCATAAGAAGTTTCATGGAGTTCGGACAAAAGGTGGCGCTATGACAGTAAAAAAAGCCTTTAAAAACACAATATTTCAGTAGTACATGAAAGTAAATCGTAAAAAAAATGTTCATATATTCACACATCCACTAGTTCTTCATATCATATGAAAGATCTCCTCATTTGAAACAACTTTGCCTCTTGGATCCCTGCTGTCAATCAAAGTATTATTTAAATATTCTCAATAAAGTTCAAAACCAAGTTTTGCGAACTATTTCTAAGTGTTTCGTCCGATCGGAACCAAACAACTGCTGAAATGTTCTCTGGACATTGAAAATCAACAATTATTAAAAAAGTGTTTAAATTTCAACTGACTTTCACAAAGTGGCCTCAAAACGTTTAAAAGTCGCGGCTCAATTTTTCGAAACAGGCTATAACTCATGAACGAAATGACATATCTTCGCCAAACTGGGTACACATATGTATAAGAACAACCATTGGTCAAATAAAAACAAATTTCGCAGCTCTACCACTTGATGGCGCTATAAGATTGAAAAAACATAAAAATAGCTATAACTATCCAATCGTTAAGCCGATCGACTTGAAAATTGGAATGCAGTGTCTTTGCCCAATGTGCCATAAGGATCTATGAGGATATTGGGGTATCTCAAAAAACATGGCCGCCATAGGCCAATGAATTTTGAGCACTTATTAGACAAGGTTAACAGAAGTTGATCGGAACGAAACTCGGTGGGCATGTTCGACTCACGGCCACAAAGGTCTGTAAGAATTTTGAAAGAAATCGGCCACTAGTTGGCGCTAACGAGATTTTTGGCTCTGTAATCACGTGGTGTTTCCCACATCCACACAATATGCATATCATATGATAGATCTCCTCATAATGAACAACTTTGCCTCTAGAACCATTGCTGTCAATCAAATCATTCATTAATTATTAACAAATATGTTAAAAACCTACTTTTGCGAACTAGTCCCTGGTTTTTCACCCGATTGGAACCAAACCACTGCAGTAATATTCTGTGGACTCTCTAGATCAATAATTATCAAAAAAAAGTTGAATTTTGTCCTTTGGTTAGCTATAATGAGGTCATTTAGAAAAGGGGCGTTTTTCAACATACCCAAACACCTATAAATCCTAAATGCAAGCTCAAAACTTTACGAAACTTGGTGAAAACATGTGACAGATGACTCTTAACAAGTATGCACAGTTTCATAAAGATCGGACTATAGGTGGCGCTATAACAGTTAAAGATGCCTCAAAAACTCAAAATTTCAATAGAAAATGACCTCAAATTGCATAGCATGTTCATATATTCACACAAACACATAATCTTCATATCGTATGATAGATCTCCTCATTCTGAGCAACTTTGCCTCTGGGAGTAATGCTGTAAATCATACCGTTCATTAAATATTTACAAATATGTTATAAACCTACTTTTGCGAACTAGTCTCTGGTTTATCGCTCAATCTTGATTAAATCAATGCAGTAATAATCTCTGGACTCTCTAGATCAATAATTATCAAAAAAATGTTGAATTTTGTCATTTGGTTAGCTATAATTGGCTCATTTATAAAGGGGAGTGGCCAGACATAACGAAAAGCCTATAAAACCTAAACGAAAACTCGAAACTTTACGAAAGTTGCTGAAAACATGTGTCAGATGACTCTTAACAAGCACGCAAAGTTTCATAGAGATCTGACTATAGGTGGCGCTATAACAGTTAAAAAGGCCTCAAAATCACAATTTCTATACAAAAAGACCTCAAATTGCAATAAAATGTTAATAATATTCACTTGTACAATATATCTTCATATCATACGATAGATCTTCTCATTCTGAGCAACTTTTCCTCTAGGATCACTGCTGTCAATCAAACTGTTCTTTAAGTATTTGAGATTATTTAAAATACCTACTTTTACGAACCAGCCCTCAGTTTTTAACTGAAAATCAATAAAATCAGTGCAGTACTATTCTCTAGACTCTCTATGTCAATAATTATCACAAAAAGTTGAACATTTGCAATTGGTCAACTAAAAACCCTTTATTTTATAATATGGTCTTTACATAGTAAACCCAAAGGCCTATGAATCTTAAAAGAAAGCCCTAAACTTTCTGAAAACTCTGTAAAATGATGCATAATTTCATTCTAAACAAATATGCAAAATTTAAGAGAGATTGAGCAAAAAATAACAATATAATTGTTATAAAGGATAAAAACACAGTGATGTATGAGAAATTGCTATTTATAACCACTAGATGGCAGCGGAAGACCACTAATAGGCTTATTAACCATTAAAATAGTAATAGGTTTTCTTATGGAGTTATTATAAAATCATTGTTATAACATTGAAAATCACATTTAATTCAAATTTACCATTTTATTCCTACAGATATATCAGTTATAACAATTTTGCCAGATTATGAGTACAATGAAACCTGAAAATGACATGTAAACTCTTAAAAAGAGAAGACTTGCAATAAGTTTTGAGTCACCTATCAATTATTTCAAATATCTATATCTGCAACAAAATGTGTGTGCATGTATGTCTGTGTATGTGCGTGTCTGTGTGTGGTTAAACTATCATATTAATAATCAGTAAGCATGCTTACACACACACACACACACACACACCATTTAATTTCTGTGTGTGTGTGTGTGTGTGTGTATGTGTGTCTGTGAGAATAGTGCCATACTCTAGGTCAATAATTATCAAAAAAAAGGTTGTACATTTCCCAAATACCAAGCAAACTCGAGCCGATTCTGGCTGAAATGCGGCACTGTCGGCTCAGTCTCGGCAATAATCACACCACGTTCATTCGTTTAATCAAAGGAGAACTGGTTTCCTGACTGAGCCTGATCTTGTTTGGGTTTGGGTTCCTCGTCACTGTTGCATTTTGTCTTGCTTATTTGAAGACACCTAATATTCAGCAATATTATTGATTTCACTGCACTGACGGCATTTGATAAGAACTGAACTGAATTATGACACAGTGTGTTTTATATATATAATATACAGTAAATATAATTTACTTGTTACTTTGTGGTTTAAAAAGTGTATTAATGTTTTTGCTGTAGTGCATTAGTTCATTGTCAATATATATTTATATTAAAGTATTTGGTAATTTTATAATTAAAGCCTTTTTAATGTTTTTAAATGGTTGCATTTGTGTTTCACTGCTGAATTACATTTAGCAGTTTCTGGGCCACATCTGGCCCGGGGACCAAGCCGAGTCTCAGCCAGATCTGGCTTAAAGTGTCTGGGCCAGACCTGGGCCATATAAAATAGCAGAAGTCACTCTACAGTATGCGGGCCAGATCTGGGCCACATCAATAAATAAGAGTAATTTTACAGGGTGTGGGCCGCATCTGGGCCAAAGGAAATTGTTTGAGTCGGTTTCCAGTGTGTGGACCGGTTTTGGGGCGGGGACCCAGCCAGAATTGGGCCAGAAGTTAAGCAAGGTTGTGGCCCAGAGGTGGGCCAGACAAATTTTGCTATCTGGGTTGCATTTGGACAACTATAAACCTTTAATTTCATAATATGTTCTCTACATAATGTACTCAAGTGCCTATAAATCACAAAAAAACAAAAAAAAAACATCCTTCAACGTCTCTCAAAACTGAGTAAAATAATGCATAATTTCATTACAAACTGTCAGGGTTTCTTTGAGAGAGCACTCAAAAGCAGGATAAGAGTTGACAGTTTATTAACAAAACAGCAGACAGCACATGAGATGGTGAGGAAGGGAGAGAACACGGTCCAGACAATCGGCAGGGAATGAATGACGACAGGCGGCCTAGGTGAGCAGCCACAGAGTCCAGTCCAGGATGGCAGACCGCCAGAGAGCAGTGAAGGCAGTAAAGCTGGAGGCCGGAGGTTAGCAGCGGAGGCCAGACACTCCACACTAGTGATGTCACCGGCTCGGCACGGGCCTAGCAGCGTGGCAGACCCAGGGAGAGGACCGGTTGCCCAATATGCTGCACAGGACAAGAAGAGACAGGACTAGACTGGGGACTGACGAGAGACTAAACCTACAAACAACTAGGTAGGGAATAAGCGGTATCACAGGATTGGTAAGACAGAGCAAGCAAACATTGATGTAGCACAACGAACTGGCAAAACTAGAGGGAAAGGGAGGACAATATAAAGCGACAGGAGAACATGAGGAACATGTGACAACACACAGACAAACAAGAGAGAATGAGAGGGACAGGTGACAGAACTCAGACAAACGAGATCAGAGACAAGAGGGGCAGGTGACAATACTCAGACAAAGGAGGACTAAACAAGGGTGCGTGGCAACAAGTAACAAGGAGGCAGGACAGGAGGAGCACATGGCTGACAACAACAAAGACAGAGCCATGTGCTGAAACAGAAAAGAAACATAGAGACATGAAACAATGACAAGACAAACAACACAGTGAGGACAGGCTCCTGACATAAACAAGCATGCAAAATTTAAGAGAGATCGGGCAAAAAATAACACTATAATACTCATAAAGGTTAAAAACAGAGCGTTGTATGAAAAATTGCAATTTATTGCCACTAGATGGCAGTCGAAGACCACTAATGGGCTCATTCAGCCAAATAAAACATTACTGTTCATAAGACATTATAAAATCACTGTTATAACATTTAAAATCACATTAAATCAAAGTTTACCATTTAGTTCATACACACATCAGTTTTTACACTTATGCCAGATTATGATTACAGTAAAACCTGAAAATAACATATAAAATCTTAAAAAGAGAATACTTGCAATAAGTATTTTGTCACCTATCATTTATTTCAAATATCTATATCTGCAAGAAAATTTGTGTGCATGTATGTCCGTGTGTGTGTGAGTGTGTGTAAGAATGCTTATTGATTATTCATATGATAGTTTCAACCATTTCATTTCTGTGTGTGTGTGTGTGTGTCTGTGTCTGAGCCTATTGTCCATTTTCAATGTGTTTAACTGTCAGCTATACATCCAGGTTGGCCTAGACTGTAAAATTACACCACCTTAAGGCTCGAACCCCGGTAATCGCTGCTTGCAGCTATATTTATTATTATTATTATTATTATTATTATTATTCTGCCCTAAAACTGATCGTGCAGCCCAAACCGTAAGGCCTAGAGACTTGAAACTTGGCCAGATCGTAGAGCTCAATTTGGGGAGAACGTATCAAAGTCTCAGCCCAATCGGCCAAACGGGGGCGCTACAGCGCAAAAAACAAAAATTTCAGACGTTTTTGGCCCTAACTTGTACATTTTTTGTCGTAGACTCAAAAATTTTTCACCGTTGCGATCCTTGGTTCAATACGAAAAAAAGTGTATTACGACAGATTTTCTCTACGAAGCACCGTTTTTCCGCAAAATTGACCTATATCCCAAACCTACTTTTACGAACTAGTCCTAGGTTTTTCACCCGATCGGAACCAAACCACTTTAGAAATCTTCTAGGGACACTGAATATCAATAATTATCAAAAAAAAGTTGAAATTTTGATTTTCACGCGAAACAGTATGCAAATTAGCGTCTATGCTAACATTAGCCAAAATGCTTATTGAAGTATAACTCTGGAACGGAATGACCTATCTTCACCAAACTCGGTGTACATGTGTACGAGCTCAATCTTTGGCCAAAAAAAAAAACCCGCGCATCTCTGCCACTTGGGGGCGCTATAATACGGAAAAAACATAAAAACAGCTATAACTATGCAACCGTTGGTCCGATCAACTTGAAAATTGGTATGCAGCTTCTTGGTCCAAAGGGGCACGAGCGTCTATGAGGATATTGGCGTATCTCAAAAAACATGGCCGCCATTGGCCAAAAACTTTAGTCACTTATTTGGCATGGTTAACAGAGGTCGATCGGAACGAAACTCGGTGGGCATGTTCGACTCATGGCCCTAAAGGTCTGTAAGAATATTCAAAGAAATCGGCCACTAGGGGGCGAAATTTTGTTTTTTAGTGAATAAATGATTGAATATTGCACGATTTTTTAAACATCCACACAATATGCATATCATTAGATAGATCTCCTCATAATACACAACTTTGCCTCAAGAACCATTGCTGTCAATCAAATTGTTCTTTAATTATTTGGAAATATGTTTAAAACCTACTTTTGCAAACTAGTCTCTGGTTTTTTGTTCAATCTGGATCAAACCACTGCAGTGATAATCTCTGGACTCTCTAGATCAATAATTATCAAAAAAATGTTGAATTTTGTCCTTTGGTTAGCTATAATTGGCTCCTTTAAGAAAAGGGGCGTGGCCACATATACCCAAAAGCCTATAAAATTTAAACAAAAACTCGAAACTTTACAAAAGTTGGTGAAAACATCTGCCACATCACTCTTAACAAGCATAAGAAGTTTCATGGAGTTCGGACAAAAGGTGGCGCTATAACAGTAAAAAAAGCCTTCAAAAACACAATATTTCAGTAGTACATGAAAGTAAATCGTAAAAAAAATGTTCATATATTCACACATCCACTAGTTCTTCATATCATATGATAGATCTCCTCATTTGGAACAACTTTGCCTCTTGGATCCCTGCTGTCAATCGAAGTATTATTTAAATATTCTCAATAAAGTTCAAAACCAAGTTTTGCGAACTATTTCTAAGTGTTTCGTCCGATCGGAACCAAACAACTGCTGAAATGTTCTCTGGACATTGAAAATCAACAATTATTAAAAAAAAGTGTTTAAATTTCAACTGACTTTCGCAAAGTGGCCCCAAAACATTTAATAGTCGCGGCTCAATTTTACGAAACAGGCTATAACTCGTGAACGAAATGACATATCTTCGCCAAACTCGGTACACATGTGTATAAGAACAACCATTGGTCAAATAAAAACAAATTTCGCAGCTCTACCACTTGATGGCGCTATAAGATTGAAAAAACATAAAAATAGCTATAACTATCCAATCGTTAAGCCGATCGACTTGAAAATTGGAATGCAGTGTCTTTGCCCAATGTGCCATAAGGATCTATGAGGATATTGGGGTATCTCAAAAAACATGGCCGCCATAGGCCAATGAACTTTGAGCACTTATTAGACAAGGTTAACAGAAGTTGATCGGAACGAAACTCGGTGGGCATGTTCGACTCACGGCCACAAAGGTCTGTAAGAATTTTGAAAGAAATCGGCCACTAGTTGGCGCTAACGAGATTTTTGGCTCTGTAATCACGTGATGTTTCACACATCCACACAATATGCATATCATTTGATAGATCTCCTGATAATGAACAAGTTTGCCTCAAGAACCATTGCTGTCAATCAAATCGTTCATTAATTATAAACAAATATGTGAAAAACCTACTTTTGCGAACTAGTCCCTGGTTTTTTGCCCGATCGGAACCAAACCACTGCAGTAATATTCTGTGGACTCTCTAGATCAATAATTATCAAAAAAAAGTTGAATTTTGTCCTTTGGTTAGCTATAATGAGGTCATTTATAAAAGGGGCGTTTTTCAACATATCCAAACACCTATAAATCCTAAATGCAAACTCAAAACTTTACGAAACTTGGTGAAAACATATGACAGATGACTCTTAATAAGTATGCACAGTTTCATGAAGATCTGACTATAGGTGGCGCTATAACAGTTAAAGATGCCTCAAAATCTCAAAATTTCAATGGAAAATGACCTCAAATTGCATAGCATGTTCATATATTCACACAAACACATAATCTTCATATCTTATGATAGATCTCCTCATTCTGAGCAACTTTGCCTTTGGGAGTAATTCTGTAAATCATATCGTTCATTAAATATTTACAAATATGTCATAAACCTACTTTTGCGAACTAGTCTCTGGTTTTTCACTCAATCTTGATTAAATCACTGCAGTAATAATCTCTGGACTCTCTAGATCAATAATTATCGAAAAAATGTTGAATTTTGTCATTTGGTTAGCTATAATTGGCTCATTTATAAAGGGGAGTGGCCAGACATACCCAAAACCCTATTAAACCTAAACGAAAAGTCGAAACTTTACGAAAGTTGCTGAAAACATGTGTCAGATGACTCTTAACAAGCACGCAAAGTTTCATAGAGATCGGACTATAGGTGGCGCTATAACAGTTAAAAAGGCCGCAAAATCACAAAATTTCTATAAAAAAAGTCCTCAAATTGCATTAAAATGTTAATAATATTCACTTATACACCATATCTTCATATCATACGATAGATCTTCTCATTCTGAGCAACTTTTCCTATAGGATCACTGCTGTCAATCAAACTGTTCTTTAAGTATTTCAGATTATTTAAAAAATTTACTTTTACGAACTAGCCCTCAGTTTTTAACTGAAAATCAACGAAATCAGTGCAAAACTATTCTCTAGACTCTCTAGGTCAATAATTATCATTAAAAAAATTAACATTTGCATTTGGACAATTAAAAACCCTTTATTTTATAATGTGGTCTTTACATAGTGAACTCAAAGGCCTATGAATCCTAAAAGAAAGCCCTAAATTTTCTCAAAACTCTGTAAAATGATGCATAATTTCATTCTAAACAAACATGCAAAATTTAAGAGAGATTGAGCAAAAAATAACAATATAATTGTTATAAAGGATAAAAACACAGTGATGTATGAGAAATTGCTATTTATAACCACTAGATGGCAGCGGAAGACCACTAATGGGCTTATTAACCATTAAAACAATAATAGGTTTTCTTATGGAGTTATTATAAAATCACTGTTATAACATTGAAAATCACATTTAATTCAAATTTGCCATTTTATTCCTACAGATATATCAGTTATAACAATTTTGCCAGATTATGAGTACAATGAAACCTGAAAATGACATGTAAACTCTTAAAAAGAGAAGACTTGCAATAAGTTTTGAGTCACCTATTAATTATTTCAAATATCTATATCTGCAACAAAATGTGTGTGCATGTATGTCCGTGTATGTGCGTGTCTGTGTGTGGTTAAACTATCATATTAATAATCAGTAAGCATGCTTACACACACAGACCATTTCATTTCTGTGAGTGAGTGTGTGTGTGTGTGTCTTTGAGAATAGTGCCATACATATTATCTAGACTCTCTAGGTCAATAATTATAAAAAAAAAAAAAAAAAAAAAATGTTGAACATTTCCCAAATAACAACCACACTTGGGCCAATTCTGGCTGAAATGCTGGGCTATATAAAATAACAGAAGTCACTCTACAGTATGTGGGCCAGATCTGGGCCACATCAATAAATAAGAGTCATTTTAAATGGCGTGGGCCGCATCTGGGCCAGAAGAAATTGTTTGAGTCAGTTTTCAGTGTGTGGGCCAGTTTTGGGCCGGGGACCCAGCCAGAATTGTGCCAGAAGTTAAGCAAGGTTGTGGCCCAGAGGTGGGACAGACAAATTTTGCTATCTGGGTTGCATTTGGACAAACATAAAACAAGAAGGAAAAAGAGAACAATATAAAGCGACAGGAGAACATGAGGAACAGGTGACAACACTCAGACAAACGAGAGAACGAGAGGGACAGGTGACAGAACTCAGAAAAAGGAGGACTAAACAAGGGGGCATGGCAACAAATAACAAGGAGGCAGGACAGGAGGAGCACATGGCTGACAACAACAAAGACAGAGCCATGTGCTCAAACAGAAAACAAACATAGAGAAATGAAACAATGACAAGACAGACAACACAGTGAGGGCAGGCTCCTGACATAAACAAGCATGCACAATTTAAGAGAGATCGGGCAATAAATAACACTATAATACTCATAAAGGTCAAAAACAGTGTTGTATGAGAAATTGCAATTTATTGCCACTAGATGGCAGTCGAAGACCACTAATGGGCTCATTCAGCTAAATAAAACAGTATTGTTCATAAAACATTATAAAATCCACTGTTATAACATTTAAAATCACATTAAATCAAAGTTTACCATTTAGTTCATACAGATATATCAGTTTTTACAATTATGCCAGATTATGATTACAGTGAAACCTGAAAATAACATATAAACTCTTAAAAAGAGAATACTTGCAATAAGTATTTTGTCACCTATCATTTATTTCAAATATCTATATCTGCAAGAAAATTTGTATGCATGTATGTCCGTGTGTGTGTGAGTGTGTGTAAGAATGCTTATTCATTATTCATATGATAGTTTAACCATTTCATTTCAATATGTGTGTGTGTGTGTGTGTGTCTCTGTGTCTGTGTCTGAGCCTATTGTCCATTTTCAATGTGTTTAACTGTCAGCTATACATCCAGGTTGGCCTAGACTGTAAAATTACACCACCTTAAGGCTCGAACCCCGGTAATCGCTGCTTGCAGCTATATTTATTATTATTATTATTATTTTTTTTTTTTTTTTTACTAGCAGGATAGTAAAACAGTATATGTCAGTACAAATGATAAAGTCAGACGTTAGTGACTGTGTTAATGTTAATCTGTTGTGTTGGGGTTTTAGCGACAGCATTATTGCATTAAGAGATGATGGAGGTCCTGGTGCTCACAGAGGGTTGATGGAGTTGCAGTATGCTGTGTGCATTAGAGTTTTCTGCCTGTGGTTTTGGCCAGGAGTGTGCAATGCTGACTTCATCTTAACAGACCACATCGGTGTCGGAAAAGAGATCCATCATGAAATGCAGCAGGAAATTTGAAGTGAAGTGATTTCATGTGTGTGCTTGCTGATCTTGTGTGTGACTAACTTAAAATGTGTGCCTGCATCTTCAAATAACTTGAGAAAGTGGATTAAGGGGTAGTTCACCATTTACTGTACTTGCCTTCATGTTATTCTAAACCTGTAAAAGGCACACAGGATGTGTTCGAAAATCATTTTTAATGTTGTCTTTCAACTTGACATGCATAAACATAAAAGTAATCTTTTGAATGGTTGTGCATATTTAAATAGCCATTTGTTAGTAGCTTGTCCCTAGTGAAAATAAATATACTAATGTATTTGAAATACATTTATTTAATGCTAAGTATACTAAAAATACATTTACATATTATATACTTAAAATACCCTGCAGTTGTACTTTTGGTATACTAAATTGGTAAACTTAAAGTCTGCTACAAATAAGTCTGAGCAAATAATTTTGTGCTTAATGCACTTTAACTGTGTGGAAGTAGTGATAAAGTCCAACTAAAGATATTCTGAAGTATATCTTATTGTGCTGAAGTGGAACTATTGCAAGTATACTTCAGGTACACTTTAAATATCTTGCATTTAAAGACTGATATTATTCAAAGATCATACAATCCTCATCAATATTGACATTAAAACACATTTTAGGCTTAATATTAGGAAATTTGCATTGTGCACAAGTAGTACTACAAATATAGCTGAATTAATTTTTTTTTTATATCGATAAGTCTCAAGCGATATGTCAGTAAATATATTAATAGATTTGAGCTATACTTAGCATGAAATAAATGTATTTTAAATAAATTACTTTTTTACTAGGGGTACTTTTTTAGCTTGACTGTAGTTTCACTAGTTTGAAGTAAAGTAGTTACTTGATAAGCTACAGTTTCAAAGCTTCTCTTTTTACACACACTCACTCGCTACTGCAGCTGCCATTCTTTTTTGCAGACAGACAGTGATGGTTGTAAATCACTTTAATAGACTGTGTGTTGTGACATAATGTGTGCGGAGGGATCTGGACTCCCACCAGCCAATGAGAAGGCTCGCTGAAAGTTGCCTGAGATGCCACTGGATGGGACAGGAGTGGGTAACACTTTAGAATACTGTTCCATCATTAATGAATAACTAGATAAGAACACATGAGTAACGCAATATTAGCACTCTAGTAACTACTAGTAACTAACAAGAAACTCTGATTAATGAATTAGTAAGTGATAGTGCTTAGTCGAATGTGGTAGTTCACTATTAACTAATCAGTAACTATTATTTTTTCATACCTCCTTAATAACTACTAAGAACTACTTTATACAGGTTCATGATTAATATGAATAATACATAATGTATAATTAATTCTAAAGTAAAGGTCATGGTAACCCACTAGTAATGACTCAAGCATTACCAAATTCTTCAGAAGGAATTACTAATTATTTGGATCAGTATTCTAAAGTGAAGATCATGATAACTCCCTAGTAATTACTGAAATCATTGTAAGCTTTTGAGGGTGTTGTAAAGTATTGGATAGTAGTTATTCAGGTGTTACTGCATCCTTCTGAAGAAATTACTAATTATTTGGATCAGTATTCTAAAGTGAAGATCGCGATAACTCCCTAGTAATTACTGAAATCATTGTAAGCTTTTGAGGGTGTTGTAAAGTATTGGATAGTTGTTATTCAGGTGTTACTACATCCTTCTAACGGAATTACAATTTTTTTGGATCAGTATTCTAAAGTGAAGATCGCGATAACTCCCTAGTAATTACTGAAGTCATTGTAACCTTTTGAGGTATTTGTAAGGTTTTGTTTAGTAATTCATTTTGCTAGATTTGGTAACAGTTAAATCATTACTAGTGGGTTACCATGATCTTCACTTTAGAACACTGATCCAAATAATTAGTAGTTTCTACAGAAGGATGTAGTAACACTTGAGTCATTACTATCCAAATCCTTACATATATCTCAAAAGCTTACAAGGATGTCAGTCAATATTAGGGAGTTATGTTGATTTTCACTTTAGAATAGTGATCCAAGTAATTAGTAGTTCCTTTAGAAGGATTTGATTATACTTGAGTCATTACTAGTGGGTTACCATTCTTCATTTTAGAATTAATTATTCATTATGTATAATTCACATTAATTATGAACCTGTCTACAGTAGTTCCTAGGAATTCTCTATTGATTAGCTAATAGTGAACTATCAGTTTCAACTGAGTGCTATTACTTACTAAATCATTAATCAAAGGTTCTTGTTAGGTAATGGTAGTTACTACAATGTTAATAGTGCATT
This sequence comes from Spinibarbus caldwelli, assembly GCA_039654775.1. Taxonomy (NCBI): domain Eukaryota; kingdom Metazoa; phylum Chordata; class Actinopteri; order Cypriniformes; family Cyprinidae; genus Spinibarbus; species Spinibarbus caldwelli. Next base: position 34,382,631 of record CM077223.1, read on the forward strand.
AGTCATTTGTTCCTGTGTAGTTATTCATTAACGATGGAACAGTATCCTAAAGTGTTACCCAGGAGTGTAGAGGCGGGGTTATTCAGCTCTGGTAGGATGATGTCTGGGTCTGTTATTTGTGCTGGATGTGTTCCACGTCGTCTGTCTTATAAACTGCCTCTCACACACACCTGAAGTAGAAGGCAGTGTGAGTGTGTCCTGCAGAAGAGCTGAACTGTTTCTGGACCTTAATCGGTCTAGCTGGAGTCAGTGACATGCTGGTCTTGAACTCTTGTTGTATTTATAGAGCTGATGTTGAGGATTTGAACAGCTCAGCTTTTCCCATGCCAGAGTTTGAAGTATCAAGCTGGCTGGACAAAAGTATCCTTCATTTGATGGCAGTTTCTGTTCCTACTTATCCTTTTGGATAAACCACTAGATCAAATTTACTAGAGGCCAAGTTATAATGTTTAAAAACTGGATAAACAAAAGGTCTTTTCAAATTGTTTTTATAAAGATGAGTTTGTTACACGCCGCAAGGTCCTGTAAATGGCGTATAAACGATTGGTTTTAGTTCCAGATGGAAAGACAGTGTGATAAAGGCTCCCCGTCTCTTTTTCTCTGCATCACGGTATCTTTTCCCTCTTTGTCATCAAGGAGAAAGAGCATGATGACGGATAAGCGAGCGAAAGGCTGGGGAAATCCAAAAATACACATTTCCTACGACTGCTGCCAGGTATCAGTGCCGCAATAAGTCAATCAGCCCTCTCACTTTCTCTTTTTCCCAACACTCTAGCTCACTGTCAAGGTTGACATTGTGTTCACTTTGGCAGAGGCTCCTAAAGGGTTTAGATTGCAGTTCCCTCAAAGTCTCTGGTGAAAAATGGTGATTGTAGGGCACTCGGAGTGAAAGGCAGAGAGAGAGGAAGAGCAACAAAGAAAGACAGAGCTTTCAGTTTGTTGTGAGGAAGGTTAGTGTAGTCACATCAGCGATCATATTTTCTCAACATTAATGAGGGGTAAACAGACACCATGCTATTATTTAGAAGGGTATTTTCATGAAAAATCGATATTTCCTTGCTGTTTTTTTTTTTTAATTAAACAGTTTCACCCAACATATGCATATACTGTGTGTTTTAGAACCCAAAACTCTAATGCAATAAGACCATCTACTGAAACTAAGCTGTAAAAACAGCTCACTGCAAAAGCTTTGGATCTCTGCTGTCAGACAGTCAAATACATTAACATATGACAGCCTGCATTTATTACATCAACACTATTGCTCCACTTGGCATGTAATCCGGTCCACATGGAATCTGTGTCTGCAGAACTAAAGAGAAGAACTGTTTTTGATGTTTAATGTTGTGCATTGTTTAAAAATTAGTTTGAAAGGTTTTTTTTGTATAGGTACAGATGTTTATGTGTATTTATACACTACAGTTCAAAAGATTCAAAAGATTTTTTCAAATGTTTTTCAAAGAAGTCTCTTATGTTTATCAAAGGTGCATTTATTTATTTGATTAAAAATAGAGTAAAAACAGTAGTATTGTGAAATATAATTGCAATTTAAAATAGCTGTTTTATATTTTAATATATTTTCAAATGTAATTCTTTACCTGGGATGGTGAAGCTGAATTTTCAGTTGTCATTACTCCAGTCTTCAGTGTCACACGAGAGTGGGTAAAACTGAATTCTTTTTTTTTGTTGTTTTTTTGTTTTTTTTGTGAAGAAACCTAAAAAAAAACATATGATATGAGTTTTTAATAATTTCAGTGTTTTTTGGGCTAAACTGTGTGGCTGTCAGATTGCCACAAATTGCTATTTGTAACTACAACAGGTTGTCCAAACAAGCCCGAATTTAACTGAACACTGTCATGACAGCCACTTGCTCTTTTAGGCTAGGCAAACCAATTTTTATGTTTGGTGGAAGCTTCCCAAAAACAGAGATTTATTTTTCTTGTGTATGTACGGTACATATGTAGTTGTGGTTTATACGGCAGATCTTTCTGTAAGAGGTTTGAGTGTTATGGAAATGCAGTGTCTGTTTGGGGCTGTGTTTCTCATTTCTTTCCACTAGACCCAACATGTAAAAGAGTCAGTGGTGAACCTCTGAGTGTCTGAATGATAGCCTGGTCCACATGGCTTTTACACTATCATTAGAGCCGTGTAGATTAGTTTGGTTTGTGAAATGATTTTAGATTCTTGGAATTCTACACTTGATGCCAGTGGATTTAGCCATTGGATTTTAGTCCAGTCTTTTTCACAAATGTGACCCTGGACCACAAAACCAGTCATAAGGGTCAATTTTTTGAAATTGAGATTTATCACCTGATTACTTTGAATAAATAAGCTTTCCATTGATGTATGGTTTGTTAGGATAGGACAATATTTGGACGAGATACGACTATTTGAAAATCTGGAATCTGAGGGTGCAAAAAAAAACAAAACACTGAGAAAATCGCCTTTAAAGTTGTCAAAATGAAGTTCTTGTTTTGATATATTTACGGTAGGAAATTTACAAAATATCTTCATGGAACATGATCTTTACTTAATAGCCTAATGATTTTTGGCATATAATTTTGACCCATACAATGTATTTTTGGCTATTGCTACAAATATACCCATGCTACTTAAGACTGGTTTTGTGGTCCAGCTTCACAAATCATTCTAATATGCTGATTTGGTGCTCAATTCTTAATATTATCAATGTTGAAAACAGTTGTGCTGCTTAATGTTTTTACGGAAACCACGATACATTTGATTCTTTGATGAATAGAAAGTTCAAATTTATGTATTTATTTATTTATTTATTTATTTATTTATTTTTTGCTAGCAATGTAAAAGTTTTACTGTCAGTTTTGAACAATTTGTGTCCTTGCTGAATTAAAAAAAAACTGAGCAGACAAACTGAGACTGTACATTCCCATTTATTCATGATTCCATTCTCTTCTTTATATTTTATCGTGCATAGCATGTTTGTTCAAGTTTACTGCACCGCCCTCCCTTATCAAAATCCAAAAACTTTTCATGATCTCTTTCAGTGTTTGTTTTGTGAGGGTGACTGTAATCTCCCTCTCCCACATCAATCTGCTGATCTCTTTCACATGGCACTAGTGCCAGCCTGTAGTCTCATCTCCCACACATTGGCACCACACCCGGCTCTTCTTTTAAACATGCTTTTCTTGCACAAAATGGTACCCCTTTTATCTCGCTTTTTTCAGTTCCGCAGAGGGTTGCTTGTGTCATTCCACCATGGAGGGGAAGAATAGACAGGGTCAGGTGCGTGACTTGCTTGTGCAGAGAATAAAATGCTTGTTAAGTGCAAAAAGGTCTGAAAAGTGCATTGTGAAACATCCACTTGAGTGCTCGACCTTTTGAAGAGATTATTCCACAAGAAACAGTCAGGAACAGCACCAACCTTACAGTGCAACTTCTTTCTCTGAGGTTGTCTAGTTCAGCTCTTTCTGGAGCTTTTATAGGCTAGTAGTCCATCAAACCACAACCACAAAGTCTGACACCCTCAATGATTCATGTCAGATTTTCAGATAAAAGCTCCTTCAGCCACATTGCTCAGACATCCAGTAGCTTAGAGCTGCATTTATCAAGTCTTCCCTAATTATGATAACCCAACAACCCCACACACAATATATGGAAAAGACATTTTCCTTCAGAGACAGCATGATTTCATTTTCCATTTGCCCAAACTGTCTCATTATCTGGCCACTGGGTGAAGTCATTTGTATTCATAAAGCTTAAAGGCATCCATAAGTTAGTTTTAAAGGCCTAACCGCCCTATTTTCTTAAAAGCTTTATGAGTCGAGAGACAGGCTGCTAGGCAACTGATAAAATGAAATTTGCTGAGTAGGACTGAGATATTATTTTCCTCTGTGCAGTTATTCAGTTTTTTGGCCTCATGCTTCTTAATTAATATTGCAGCTTTTAAGTGGATTATGTGGCATAACAAAACTATTATTTTAGTTACTGTGAAATAAAATGTTTTATCACAACATACAAAAACACCTTTTCAAGCCCAAAATTGAAGGGTAAAAAATATCAAAATATATATTTTTGTACCACATAAATTTGGAAAAGATATTACTTTTGTTTTATGACTGAAGTCATGAACCATATCATATAATTATTGCATTTTTATTAATCTTTAAGGTCAGTCTCTGCTAGCCACACCGTCTTGTAGTTTTATAATAGTCTGGCATGTTTTTTAAACCCTCCAGAGCATGCTGTTTCTCAGTGACCTGACCCTCCGGTTTGACTCACATGTGTATTTTGACTGGCTAGTAATAGAGAATCTGGGTGTGTTTTGATCCAGGACTCTCTCATAGAGAGATCAGTGCTGTTTGACATTCTTCTTCTCTTGCATTTGAATACCCCCTCATCGCTTCGCTCACAGGGTTTCTCTCATCCTAGTCAACCCGATCTTTCATCCACCCCTACATTAACACAAACACAAGGCCGTGTGGATGTTCTGCTGAAGTGGCTGCTTAAGATAAAGCTCAGATCTGTGGGAAGAGAGATGGTGGGAGTGTGGGAATCCATTTAAGTCTCTCTCACCCACCACTCACTGGTCTGGTCTGCTTCTTGTCAGTAAAATTGAGTGTTTGGAGAGTGTTTGTATGTGCTTATGTCGTAGTGGGGACAGCTGAGTGTAATATTGAGTGTAATTATTTTCATTAGATGGAAACAGACAGGCAGATGGGCAAACAGGAGAGACAAGGTGATGATATGCTGCTCTGTCAGGGCTGAATGGATGACGCTTCTTTTAGCAGGAATGTTAAAGGTCTGAAGGCCAGAAAGATTTAGTTCTGCTGGCTGAAACTGAACTCTCTGTTGCAGTAGCACTATCACACGCTCCATAAACAGCCTTTGTGAGTGACTCTTGAACTTCAGAGAAAGAGAAAAAGTGCCTTGAAGTGAGTGAGTGTGTGTGTGTAGATATTTGACTTTCTTTGATGATGAAACTTTCAAGAATGTTTCTGTTGTTTGTATTTTTAAAAGTTAGGGATTAGTCGTGTTTTGTTTTGTTTTTTGTTTTTTTAGAAATACTTTTATTCGGCAAGGATTCATTTAACTATTATAAAGTTACAAAAGATGGCAGTTCTTTTGAAGTTTCTTTTCTTCAAATAATCCTGAAAAAATGACAACCGTTTTCAACATAATATTAGAAATTATTAGAATAGAAATGATGATTAGAAATGTTTCTTGAGCAGCAAATCAGTATATTAGAATGATTTCTGATGGATCATGTGACACTAAAGACTGAAGTAATGAAAATTCAGCTCTGCCGTAACTGAAAATTAATAATTAAATGAATAGAAATTAAATTAATTTCCACTTTTAAATGCTAAATTACATTTTTACATATTAAAATAGAAAATAATTATTTTAAATGTTAATATTATTTCACAATATTTTTGTTTTTTAATAAACATTAAATGCAGCCTTGGTGAGCATAAGAGACTTCTTTTAAAAAAACATTTTTTAAAAAATCTTAAATTTGAACAGTATTGTTCATACGAAGAAAGTCTAGACTTTCATTATATGAACACTAATAGCGTTATTAAATGTCTTTTTTATGTTCCACTGAAGAAAAGAAATTCATACAGGTTTGGAACAACATGAGAGTGAGTAAATGACAAAACTTTTAACTTGTAGGTGAACTAACCCTTTTAACTATAGTGATATTGAAACTTATAAAAGTTGCTTTATGTGTAATTCTGTCTTTGCACTTCAAACTTGATTGGAAATGTAAAGAGACTGGCAGGAAAGGTGGGGAGACCGAATCAGGAAATGAGGTCAACAAGCTTGCAGAACATATTCAGTATGCTACGTGCAATGACAGAGAATTATGTCTGCACATGGATAAAAGTGTCTGCTAAATAAATACATGTAACTAATATGAGTTCAAACTGTGAGCGTTTCATTGAAACAGTAGTCTCAGCTGACCGCTTGTGACCAATAATCACATCAGATCAATACCAGGTGTAAACAGACTCAAGTAAGCCACAAAAGATGACACCGCAGGAGCATCCTTTGTTCCTGAAGATCTGACACTGACCGTGTCTGTCCTCCTGAGACTCAGACCAGATGCAGGTGTGGAGTAAAAGGAGAGAAAGACAAAGATAAGGAGAAGAAGGTTACATGAGGTCAGATAAGAGATAATTACACCTGTCTAGATAACACTGAGAACAAGAGGCTGCATGTGTGTGTCCTGATGGCAGAAAGAGGGGGGAGAGATAAGAAGCCTGTCCCAGTGATAACAAGAGCTCTTCTCACACACATACAGAGTTCTTGGCACACAGCAGTTCATTCAGTTCCCAGCGCTTACAACCTCAGTATTGTCTTGTTCCTACTCATCTCTGAGTGCCTGTCAGTCATGCCAGTATCCTGCAGAGATATAAGGCCGTCTGACCCCAGTGATCATCTTATGTTGAGATTCTTGTTAAACTGATATGAAGAGAAACAGCTGGATTCTGCTAGGTCAGATGGACCTCATTGCTCTTACATAATGAGTCTTAAGCATTGTACTACTGTTCAGCTGGCAGTCCATGAGCCAGATCCGACCCCTCACCATTTTGATACACAGCTGATTTAGCAAAACATCAGCAGAGGACAAAAGTGGACGATGCTTTTTCTGGCTTTAGTTCAGCTATGATAATTGATTATGTTTGGTTCTGTAAACTATGATTCAGCATTTTCAGTCCTGAAAATCATAAAAATCATCATGATTTTTATGTGGGTTGATATTGTAAAAGATTTAAAAAGGTTTTATGAATTTATGTTCATAGTAAAGTTTATTATCAAATCAATTAAATTAATGAATTAATTTTTTTATTATTATTATTATTATTATTATTATTATTATTATTATTATTTTACTAGTTTAGGATGTTTGCAAGTTTAGATTTGTTTTTCATGTTAACATTTTACTAAGAAAAAGTACTAAGAAAAGGTCCCAGAAAGTAGTTGAAATGCTCTGTGGACTGTAATTTTGTACTGTGAAATAGGGTAAACATTCACTTTGTAGTATGACATATTTATACTGTATGTATTTTCTATTCCCATGGAATACCCAGATGACTGCTATATTTGCCAAATTGTGCAGTAAAGAAATTAGAGCACTCCATGTGAAATGCTACATCCTGCAATGCAACATGCTTTACTGTCAATGTACAGTATGACCAATGTATATTCAATGCATTTGGCAGATACTTTTATCTAAATCATCTTGCATTGCATTTTAGTTATACATTTCATGTTTTATCATGTTCCACAGGAACCTTAGTGCTGCTAGTGGCATAGTTCCTCTATAGGAACTAGAATGAAAATCTTCTTCTTCTTCTTCTTCTTCTTCTTCGTCTTCGTCTTGAATTATTTGACAAGACTGCCATAACCTCAAGACTTTTTTATGCAATTAACAATATAGGTTTTATTTCTGAGATGATTATTGGGTAACAATGACTAGATAAAACATGCTGTGACACAAATGAAAATGTATCGCTGCATACTGCGTATTATTTCACAAAATGTTTTTATAGGTTGTATTTTATTCTGAAAATTGTTCAATAGGTTTTTCTTGAATGTTGCATTCTGTAGTTTGTGTTTCGTATTCTTCTATACTCTTTCTATACAGGTGTCTATGCTCATCAAGCTCCTGCCAGGTGTTATTTTAGTGTTAGGCTCGAAGCTCTGAGTTCAAGCACACGGTTCAGATGAGGTGTCAGAATTCCTGCATGCAAAGATCAGGCTCTGTAAGAATGCCCGTGTGTGAGTGTGTGCGTATGCGTGTGCCATTTTATGGGATGTGATTCTGAGAGTCTTTGTTATGACATTTCACATTAACTAGCCATTAGGGATGTTAAAAGATATTAAACAGTTCAAGCTGGATGATTGTTGCTGTATGGTCAAAGATCTCAGGTTCACTTACAAATAAGATGACAAGATAAGGTCCAAACTGATCCTACATTTGGCTACATCAGCTTTTGGGTGTCATGGTTATGGTACATTTAGTCACTTGAAAAATCTCTCTGCTGAATTATGTAATTAACTAACTAAAAGTATCTGTAGTCACTAATTCCTCACAATTTAATGTCATGATTAATACATTTTCTGTCAAACACAAACATAATTAGAAAATGACTTAAGACTTGGCACTCGGCAAACAATTTCCATTGTGTAAAGTCTGAATTCAGACAAGCTTTCACTGTGACCTTTGATCTCCTGAAATAAGATGTTTCTAATCCAGAAAAATGCACAGAATGCACTGCATACAGAAATCCATTCAGGACGTGATTAGAAAAGCAGCTGCAGCTCTTTGTTTCAAGCCCTGTAATGTCTTGGCTTTGTGTGTAAGTGTTTTAATTGGGTTTTTACTGAGTTAAACACAAGGAAACAGTGAGGTATGATTGCTCATGTGACTTATTATGGGCAGCCACAACCACAAAGGACACTGCAAGTGCTCCTGTAATGGTCTACGGCCACCCTGAAATTCACCGACCACTTACACTCTCTTTAACTCTGACTTTGAAACTAATTATATACACACCGGCACGCACACATGCACAGACACACTAAATGCCTTTGGCTGACTGGATGAGTGGGGAACAATTCCTCTCGTGCCCATAGTGGAAGTTAGCTTTGGCATTTAAAGCATGACATAGCGAAAGGTTCTTTTTTAGGAAGTTATTTTAAATGGAGTGATAGTGATTCTTGACTGGGTATGTTTCTGTTTTATGAAACATATGAATAAGCGAGGCTTGTCGATGTCTGAGGAAAGATGCAAAGTGAGAATGATTTGTCAGTTATTGTTACTCATATCTACTCTAGTAAAATAGGAATATAATTAAAATACATATATTTCATACTAAGTATAGTTCAAATCTGTTAACATATTTAGTGACATATTACTGGAGACTTACTGATATAAAAATGATAATTAAACTTTATTTGGAGTACTACTTGTGCACAATGCACATTTCTTAATATTAAGCCTAAAATGTGTTTTAACATCACTATTGATGAGGATTGAATGATCTTTGAATAATATCAGTCTTTAGATGCAAGATATTTAAAGTGTACCTAAAGTATACTTGCAGTAATTCCACTTTAGCACAATCAAATATACTTCAGTATATCTTTAGGTGGACTTCAGCACTACTTACACACAATTAAAGTACAGTAAGTACAAAATTAGTTCTTCCAATTTAGCAGACTATACGTATACCAGTTTAGTATACTAAAAGTACAATTGCAGGGTATTTTTATTAAGTACATAAATATGTAAATGTATTTCTAGTATACTTAGCATGAAATAAATGTATTTCAAATACATATGAGTATATTTATTTTTCACTAGAGTAGTGATCAAATAATGCTAACATTTCCAAACTGCAAAAAATTGCATCACATTTAGACAGTAATACTAATCTGAACCTCATCTTGAGTGAAATGCTAAGCTGGCGTTTGCAGAAAGAGGTCTTCGGAATAACTGACATCACAGAAAATGAGTTAAATGTGTTCTAAAGCATTTACAGAACATTTATGTCATTAGATTATATAAGCCCTAATTATCAATGTTTTCAAAAACATTCGTCCTTTTTAGTCTCAGCTGCCACCACAACAAAGAGCATCTTCTATTTCCAAGACGGCTGGCGTGTTGTCTGTGCAGTATCAGTTTTGGGGCTACACTCAGCGTAAATGTCTGTTCTGTTTCAAAGTTCTTTGTATTACTGTTGCTGTTTAGTTGCATATGCTTTTTTTTAGTATGAAAGACTGTGGTGTTTATACTGTCTGCACACCATCATTATCCAGAGGGACTAATAACCGAAGGCTTTCCAAATCTCCCAGACAGTTTTCTCATCTCGTTTCAAATGATTGTGGAATTCTACATTTCTGCAGGGATTGTGTTTTAAGAGTGTTTTCACTCTCAAGGTCACTATTTTATCTTTGCTTTAACCCCTTAATGTCAATCACATTTTTGAACATAGACATTAAAGTACACTATCCAAACTTAAATTTTTATAATTCATGAACGAAAAAAACAATTTGTAACATGATTTTGATGTACCATTTCCAAGGTAATGCAATGTCGGATTTTAAAATGGGTTTCAAAGGTTGAATTTTGAGATTTTAAGTTTTCAATTGATATATAGTTTTTTGAGATTTCTAAACCGTGATAGGGAAAAAGGGGGATTGTAGAATTGTATTGTAAAGAATTGTAGAATTTTGCTATAATAACCTCTACAGCTACAACTAAATAAATACACTATAAACACTTTAAAAGAAGTGTAAAAGATGTTTTCTCTGCTTTGGAGGATGATCATTTTTAAATCATTCCCTATTTATTGCATCAAAATTTGTTAAAACTTTACAATAGTTAGGGGTGGATAATTTTATCAGCTGTTTATTATTCATGCAAGAATACATATTGCTGTTACAGTTTTTGTTAATAACCATTGCTATATTAGATAAGTTTGTCTAGTGCTCTTATGAATGTTTTTAGCATGACTTGTGAAAATTTAACTACTGAATTTAACTAATTTAATATCTAATTTAAATTAACTAATTTAACAACTGAATGACATAGCAGAGATTTCTACATGGCTAGTGTTTGCGTATTTCATTTAATCTGGAACCTACTTGTTTTACAGATCTGTGTATTAGTGTCAAATGCTACCGTTTTGACAGCGTTGATAACATTTCTGACCGAATGTGGTATGTGTCAGCAATAACCTGTCCACTGGATTTTTTGATTACTGTCAGTTTAAGTGTCGGCGATGCAGTGTTTTCAGATATTGCTATTAAAACAAACAAAAACCGAAAAATAAAATAAAAATAAACCGAAATTATTTCAGATCTTTTGCAAATAAGATAATATAAAGATATTACTGACACTAAACTGCAACGTCCTACTTTAACTTTATAAAGAGTCAAATTAAGTGGAAAAGACAAGTCCAAAAATGCTTAAAATAGGCTGAGCCCGCGCCCTCACTCACAACTCTCTCAAGAAGACTCGTTCACTCCGGCAGCGTCTTGCAGTGATCATTTTCATACCAGGGACGCTAAACATTCTTGCAAACTGTCTAAACTGAATTATACATGTTCTGCAGACATTCATATGAACAGTTTAACAGCAAATGAGTCATTTAGAGAACAAATTTTATTTTTTATCGAGAAATTTACCGAGGTCCAGACCTCGGTGACCTCATAGCTGGCTACGTGCCTGGTTATGATGTAGATTTTTCAGGTGCACTCTTGTCATAAATTAATCTATTACTTTTCCTACATAATATTTTAACAAAAAAAGTGGTAAAATATCTATTTGGGAGTCTTGGACCTTTCCAACGATATATAGTTTGTCATGATTAACCTTTATTTAACCAGGAATTAAAAACTCTTGAGATTTAAAATCTCATTTACAAGAGGGTCCTGGCCAAGATAGGCAGCACATTAGTTACACATATAACAAAAATACATTCGTTTACATACACAGAACATACACAAATCACTCAAAACATTTACAATCAGGCGACTCTTGATGATTAGATTAGGATTTAATTGTAATATAGTGAAGTAAACTTGATGATTAGATTAGGATTTAATTGTAATATAGTGAAGTAAATTTATGCATCCCACAGAGGGGACAGGTGACAGTTAAGAAACCCCTTTTGACCTCTGGGAGACGAATCCAAAACTCTCCTCTCTGTCCTGTTTAGGCCTTCAGTATCATAAACCTGCTGAGTAAAAGTCAGAGTTTCCGAACACTTCCAAAGCAGATTGTTGAAATTCCATCATGTGCATCCAACTTTTTTGTAAAGGAAATTATCTGAAATTGCGAGACAGGTTTTGTAGAGGTAGATGCCAAAAAATGGATCATATGCTGATCCACTGCCTGAAGTGAAGGTATTATATATACTTGACGCAATAGTTATGGCGTTGCCGTGGTAACACTGTTGTTGTAGTGGACCTCAAAATGCTTTTGTTATTTTTGGGAGGTTAAAGGTAGGATGAGATTTGGCCATCTGTGCTATGCTCATACGGCCTGCAGGTCTTGTTAAAACTCATGCTGTACTTACAATGCAGCTGGTGGCCAAAAATACTTTGTGAATTTGGTCTGAACTCACTGTGAGCGAATTTAATAAAACCTCTCCAGAATTTAACAACACAGGCACTAGATTTAGTGGAAGATCTTGTGGAACAAACAGGTTCCTTAGAAGATCTGAGTCTGTGTCATTTTAAACTGTCTGTTTTGGCTCAGAAGGAGGTGCCACACTTAGAATAGTACTTCTGACCTTGATCTTCACACAAACCACAAAATCTTTCTTTTCTCTTCTACAATTATAACAATAACCCACTTGAGGTTGATTGATTTTACCACATGTAATGGGTGTTTTTCAGCCCTTAGCTGTGTTTAAATCACTACTACACACAACCTTGCGTGGCTTATTGCTTTTTACAGTATATGGCATCAATATATTGTGCATTCCTAGGTTATTTCTGATATTAATATTAATACATGTCACAGTTGGTGCATTTTATCATATTGTCCTTGCTGCCTTTTATTTATTTATATATTTATCAATATTGGATACATATCCAGCTATTTTGGATAATGTGCAAGATTATTTTTACTTTTAGATTATCTATGCAGTCAAAGTTAAAGTTAATCTGTAAAAACATGAGTAATTGAATAACACTATTAAAAAAAGAAGTCTCAAAAATGAACTATACATTATAATGTTATGATATTTTTACTTTTAATTTAGTTTTAACTTCTAATATAATTCACTTACCTGTTTATTGGTCAAAAAATTAAGAAAAAAAGGTCAATATCAGCCAGAATTTTAATATTGGTCCAGCCCTAGAATAAACAATTATTCTGCCAAGTAATAGTTCATAAGCCTGTTCATAAAACTGTAGGCTGTTTTTGGTTGTCAAGCAATTTAAATAAGATGACTATTTCTGGCACAATAGAACAACCGCAGCTCTTTCTTCTCATTTAAAGTCTGTATTGATGGTACGCGCTACTTTTAGGCCTTCATTTACTTTTTTAAGGCTCTGTCCTTGAAGTGTGTGTTAATTTCTTGCACGCTGAGGAGCTGATTTTGTGAGGTCCAATATATGGCAGGCGTTGTTTTCCTGTGCTTGTTTTGTGGATCTCTTGCGGTGGCGTGTCCGCTGAGCTGAGAGGTTTTTAATGACTGCACAGTGTTTGGAGTGGTTGGTGTGGGTAGCCGAGATGATCCCCTCCCTGCCTGTCTCCCTCGCAAACAACATTATGTGGTTCAGACAGACCTTTTTTTTCGGTAGCACCCAGTGTTGTTTTTTTTTTTAGGAGACAGTTGGAAGGAGAGGGAGTGTTGGCTACTGAATTGTGGAAGTGAATGAGTTAAGGAAGCTGTGTGTGAGTCATATAGGGCACAAGTGAGTTGACATGGGCACACCTCTGGCATAAGGTCAGCTGAGGTCACGAGACAAAAACATGAAAGGGGATTGTGTTTTATGATGGGAGGAAGATCTATATGTTTTGTGCTTCTGCCTAATAAAGAAGGACAAGTGGGCCAGTCTTCTTTCTGTTCAACATCTGTTTTCTTAGTGTGGGAGGAAGTGTCAAAGAACCAAGAGGCGGTTCTGCGGTGTGGATCATCTCATCTCAGGAGCTTGCGATACGGCTGGTCTACATGGTTACACATGCTCCAGGGGCTTATTTTAGATCTTCCACAGACACCACATGACTGCTAGTCTCCTGTAGAAAAGTGTTTCCATCTTGTACACACTAAAATGTGTTTCCACACAGAGGCCAGAGGATATCAAAGCAGATGGAGGGCAGCCTCCTCTTTTAGAATCTTTTTTGAGAGAAAAGGCATAAGTGGTTTCAAAACCTGACACTGTTATTCAGGAAACCGCTTTTTAGACACCATTTATTAGTGGTGTTTACTAAAACAAGTATATGAATTAGTTAGAATTTCAATGAATTTCAATTTTGTAATTTTGTAGTTCTGCATACTGTTTGCTGCCACAATTCAACTGCAGTTAAAACCACTTTTCTAGTTATAGAAAATGATTAAAACTACATAAATTTTGTTTTTATTTCAGTTCTTACAGTAGTTTTCTTTGTAGACACTGCAAGAGAGCTCATTTTTCGTATGGAAAAGTAAGAGAAACAAAATCAGAATAACAGGGTCATGCACTCAGAAGAAAACAAAGCCTTTTGTTTTCTAAGTTTATAGTCTTCATTGCTCCATTGCGTCATTGAGTCACAGTTGTTAGTTAATTTTAAATGAAGTCCACTTTGTTAAAAAAAATGTGTGGAGGAGAGATTTGTTGTTGCTACAGGATTAGTGTGAAATAATTTTAAGGTTTACATTTTCATAGAAACACAGTCCCAGCAACACAGCAGGAATGAAATTTAGTGTACAAACTTGTTACTGCATCTAGGGTCATCTAGGGCAAATGTATAGCAAAGAGTGAGAAAAGGGAGATATTAGAGTTATTTTTTAAGGTCTGTTTACAAGTGCACATCTGGATGCTTATGTCAGGTACACATTTAGAGGAGGGGTGATTAACTGATGCAGGATGGGTAATGATTGTCACACAGAAGACTGCGAAACACTCTGGTCTGCAAACTTTGTAGTACTTGAATGTGAAAATGGACTCCAATCTTCAAGTCTCATTGCATTATGGGTAATCTGTGCAGTCAGCCTGCTGCTGTGGTGGCATATTAGGGTTCAAAAAGCTCCAAGAGTCAAAATCTGGGTGTCCTTAAACCTGAAAATTGATTGATTGATTGTTTTTATAAATAAATAAGAAATGCTATGATATAAAATGAAATATTTAATAATTATCTACTATTTCACTAACAGCGAAAACAACTCATGTGATATTGCTTACTCTTCTATATTATATTACATTTTCAATTCAAAATGTTATGCTGGCATTTAAAAAAAAAAGCAAAATATAAGTGTTTTCACTAATGCTTTCACTATTTTATTGTACATATTAACAAAACTCGTTATTGCTTACTGTCTTTTTATAGTTTTGTCTTGCAGCAATGGCCATTAGGTGTAGTCAGACTAAGGTATTGAGTGTGATTCAATATGAAGTGTGTGGGTGTGTGTGAAGCCAAAGTGTGTGTTTGTGCGATGTTGACTGATGAGGTGAGATGTATGTATGTAGGAGGTGAGTTCGCCCCCCTCTCCTTTATTTCCCTCCGTCACTCCCTCTCTCCGTCTGTTCTAGCTTGGCTTTGGTCTGTTCCAAGACCTCCAAGGCTGCACCAAAGTAGTCATTGTATGTTTTTGGGTCAGGTGTGTGCTGCTCTTTCTCTGTCTGCCTTAAAAAATGAATTCTGTCATTATTTACTCACCTCATGTCATTCCAAACCTGTATTACATTCTTTCTTTCCTCTGTGGAACACAAAAGAAATAGTTTTTTGTCCATACAGTAAATGTCAATGGGAACTATTGTTGTGTTGGACCTCAATGAAGATGTGGGTTAAGGTTCATACTGCTCAAGGTTGAATATGAATATCAGAGGTCAGTTTTGACCTTGAGCTATAGACCTTATTTTGAATAGCTCAGAAACAATGTAGTCTGTGTGGAAGAGAAAGAGAGAGACATGAGGTTGCTTACCCCACTCCGTCTTAAAACACAGAGACTGCTTTCTCAGCACAAGCGACTCCCTGTAGACTTGACATTCTATAGGGCAGATCTTATGAAAAGAGAGCGAGCATGACTTCAAATTCTCTGTCCCACACACACCCCCTCACACAGACATACACACCCACCTCACCTGCTTTCATCACTACCACCTGGTCTCTAACGAGCTTGTGGTGCTGAGGGCAGCAGTCTTTGCTGACAGAGATGGATGGAGACTTATTTTTTCATTTTTTGTCCTGTTCGTCCACAGATGTGTGCTCTTTCTCCTCTTCTACCATGCTCAAATTTTAATCAGGTTAAATAAAGCCACTGTTTAGTTTGAAGCCAGTTGGACTCTAAACCCATAATAATGTTCTAAATCCTTCAGATGGAAACAGACTGGATTTGGATGTGGTCTTGTTTTAGATCACCTAATGGATCTAGACTCTCAAAGCTGATTGTAGTTCAGTATTATGGGTACTAATGAAGAGGAATAACATAATCATCACTTTCCATAATCATCTGTTTCTTACTGAATTTACCTTGCAGTGCAGACAGTGGCACTTGCCTGTAACCACCCAGAGGGAAATTTAAAAACGATAAAATAAAATATATAAAAAATTGTAAAATAAAAAACATTTTTTATAAATTTGAATGTCTAATTAAAATAAGTTTACTTTTTAATGTATTATTTAATTTAAGTTCATTTTAACTCCAAGCCTTTTACATGCAAAATGGCTAATTCTTGTTTTTTAACACTTTTTAGGACTAGAGTTAGTAGATTTTTCCCCATTCTTATCGACCTATAATTTTCCTGTTATTTTAGTAGTTAATAAATCACTGCTCTAGAGCATGAACTTTCTGTGCCGTCCTGTGACCGTGTGCCTAGGTTTATTTTTATTTTGAGAGGAGAATTAATGGCTGACCTTGGGCCATTAATAATTTCAGGGCTGAGCAAGGAACAATATTCCTGTGAGTTATAGTTGCCCACTGCATACCCATAATTCTCCAGATGCACTCCTATATTTCCTCAGCTACTTGTATGAAAGATCAGTAATATCATCATCCTAATGCCCTTAACCTGAAGAGATTGATCTCTCTATGACGACTCTCTCTCTGTCCATTGTTTGCAAGGGTGAAAACTGTATGAGATTAGTGCAACAGTAATACCATTTCGTTTAATGTGCTGTGCACAGTTGGTAAAATAAGTGCACCCACACTTAACCAAACACATCTGTAGTCCCACACACTGCATCATAACTCAGGCCTCAGACACGCACACAAACTCTAGGCGCTTCCTTCCACAAACTTCTCTAATTGTATATAAGCTGATAAACAGGAAAACCCCTCTGGATAAATACTCCCACACCTCATGCTGTTCCTGAAAGCAAAAAGAGACTCCACTGTCTTTTTTTTAGTGCTGGGGATACTCTTTCCCCTGTGTGATATTTTAGTCAAATGAACTTGCCGATAACCCTGTCTAGCTTTTTCCCAAGCATCTTAACAGGAAGTGACCTCGCAATGGTGTTAAGAGCCCACAACCCTTGAACTATCTACCATACAGACAAACACACACACACACACACACACACACACATTCACATGCGCCTCTTCTGACCCCTCAGAGCTGAGAGAGTTAGATTTTATCACATGCTCTGATGTCACCATCTGCTCCTTAAAGGAACTTGGTTATTAAAAACCTGCTGATAAAATCGATGGCTGATCCCTCCAGTATACATCCACACACGCCCAGGGGTGAGAGGTCAATCTCACATACATACAGGTTGATGTGACTCTTGGCACTCGTAAGGGGAAGTATATTAATAGTCCAAGAAGGGATATTACAAATCTGGGGGTGGTTGAACTCTCAGCCCGGTATTCTTATGATGAATGTGAATGTGATATATTCAGCTCAAACATTTCCATGTGAATAGAGATTTAGGAGTGTGTTATAAGGATAGTTCACACTAAAATGAAAATTCTCTCATCATCTGCTCATCCCTGTGTCTTTTATGATCCATGCGCAAAAGATGATATGTTGTGGAATATCAGGCTGTTCTTTCCCATAAAACAAAAATAAACAGCAAGTTCTAAAAATGACAGTCACACTTTATTTTAAGGTCCAATTATGGATATTAACAAACCATTAATTACAACTTTTGCCTCAGTAATCGCCTATTTTGCTGCTTATTAAGAGTTAGTAAGTAAGTAGTTGTTAAATTTAGGTATTGTGTAGGATTAGGGATGTAGAATATGGTCATGTAGAATAAATGCTTTATAAGTACTAATAAACAGCCAATATGTTAATAATAGGCATGCTAATAAGCAACTAGTTAATAGTGAGAATTTGTCCCTATAGATAAGTGTTACCAAACTGACCAAAAAGCACCAGTAAATCAAAACATTTTTTTGTTGTTTGTGGACAAACGTTTGACAGCACCTGGTCCATACATGCATTTTGTAGTATAGAAAAAAGCAGAATGGATGATGTTCAAAATGTCTCTTTTTTTTTTTTTTTTTTTCTTCCACCGAAAGTTTTTGGGGTGAGCTATCCGCCTAGTGCCATTGCTGGGAGATGGAAGGCTGTTAGCTTAGCTTTTTGTTTTTTGAGTTCATAGAGGTGGAAAGGCCTATATTTTAAAATCACAGGGACATTTGGAACAAAACACAACCATCGGTAAGAGCAGTGCACTATGGGAAATTTCCTTTCTGTCTCCTCCACACACACAAAAAATAAATCAAAAGAGGTTCCTGAAGGGAACATTTATCCCAGGTTTCATGGTTTAACTGTGAAACTCTTACCATTCCCTTCTCTCCGCTGGTGAGGTTTGTTTAACACAAAACATTTTGCCTTTCTCTTTGAATTCTGTTTTGATTTACCCACTAATTTTTCTTTTTCCATTGTGGTATATTTCTTACATCTTGACATATTCGTATGATCCCATTACATTTTCACTTGAAAACGAGACTCCAAGACCATTATTCCTTTACCAAGTCTGAGAACAAGGCAGGTGCCACTTCATTGGTTCTGGTCCTGCTACTGCTGTGGTTTATCTACGTCAGAGCGGCTAAGCAGACTTCCTGTCCCTAGCCAGTAATGAAGCTCTGAACTGGGTCAGTTGTTTATGTCTGGAGCACCTGAGCTAGCCACAGACTGCCTAATATAAGAGACGTTTGCTGAAGTAATCTGAAACAGGTCAGTCCAGGGAGTATTAAAACTTCTCACTACCTTGGAAAAAAGAGATAGAAGAAGAGAAAGAGGGAGAGGAGTTGGGGGAAAGTGAATTGAGGTCCATTTGAACCGCACAAGGAAACCATTGTTTTTAAATATGAGCCTCAATCTTTTCTTGTCTGCCAAAAGTAACCTCTTCCTCTTCAAGATCACTATAAAGATAGGAAGGAAAACTGTCATAAAATGATTTAATATAAGCCAAAATTAAACATATAATACCCAAAGGTGTGTTTCTCTTATGAAAAGCAATTCCAGGTTTCTCCCTCCACATTTGTATCCTGTTCTCCCCACCCCGGTGGACCCTTCCCCTCGTGCCAGGGTTCTGTGGGCTTACCTGTCAGGGAGGCCCCTCTATGCCTTTCCCGTCTCTGCAGATATGAAGCAGCATTATTAGTGCTTTTCAGAGCGTAACTATCCCAATACAGAGCAAAAGCCAGGAGTCAAATATATACTGCTGCTTGGCTTCAAATTCAATCCGAGAGAGATTCTGAAAACAGGGTTGGTTTCTAACAAAGTGCGCATAGTTTTTTTGGTGGGCAGTTGTATTTTGGGATATTGCATGCTTATTAATGATGATTTTCATACAAGTGGCGTCAAAGTACAATTTTTGCATTTGCTTTGGATTTCATTAAATAGATAATAGTTGTCTGCAAAAAAAAATGTTAAACATAAGTTCTCTTTTCTACCCAAGTTCACACAATCCTAGCAAAGTAACCACAGGTGTAGTTCATCAAATTAACTCTGGACACATTACACTAACGTTAACCAGAACATGTCGGAATATGTTTTTGTTTTAGTTTTGAACAGTATATGTATTGATTAACTGTATAATTGGAAACCAAACAACTTTCTATAAATGTTTTACTTGAAATATGTATTTATTGTTTTTGTAGTACTGTTAAAATATTTAGGGATTGTATAGATTTTTCACGCTTTAAAAAAAGTGTTGTATGCTCACTAAGGCTGCATTTTTTGAATGTAATTTATTTCTTATTATTTTAACATTTATTACTATTATCAGTGTTGAAAACAGTGCTGTCTGATATATAAAAGAACAGCTTTTATTTGAAATGATTTTTTCCCAATTTAACCCTCAAAATTTGAATGGGGATTCTCATACATTTTTCTTATTTCTATTCTATTAATCTCTGTTTGCAGGATCATCAAGTAACCTGGTTGCCCAGGAGGCTGTAAGAAAACAGGCTACACTTCTGAAACCTGCTTCTAAAACAGGAGAACATATCTCAAGTAAGGACCAAACATCTAATCTCCATTATCAACTCAAAATATGTTTCACTTCAGCAATTAAAAAGCCCTATAAAGACAAAAGCATCCATAAAAGAGCATTAAAGGAACTTGTCCATCTGGAACTGTTATAAATTGTACCCAAGGGCCTTTGTTGCTAGACTTAATGATGTACCCGGCTTGTAACAGTAAACAGCCCACTTGTGTTGGCTATTTTGAGTTTGCATGCACATTTCCTGGTTCTTTTAAACAGCACCGTTTCAGACTGATTCCTGATTAGTTTTTCAGCATGCACATTTCATTTATTCTTCGTTGAAGTTCTAAGAGATCCATACTTTGTAAACAGCAGCACTATATTTAAAAAGAACTCACCTTGGAAAGAACACTGAAAGCTGTTATCGATCTAATTATGACTTGTCTTTGTCCCACACCTATCTCTCTCTCAGACTGTCTGAATTGCAGTCGTTTCAGTGCCCTCACAGATCGTGTGAGCTCTCTGGAGGCCAAGGTAAAGTCACATGTTTCACTTTGAGCTTCTTTCACGGGGGAATTCACTAAGAATGAATTGCATCCATTGATAGGTTTGTTTATTTGTACCTCAGTGTTTTATGATGCTCTGTCCTCATCGCTCCAGTACTCCTTTATCACTCAAACAGTCCACATTTAACATAGTTTAATCAATCACCCTTTGTGCCTTCTCTGTCTCTCTGCCTTCCTGTTGCTCTTTTTCCCAGGTTCAGCTTCTTACCGCTCCTACCTCCACCTCTCATCGACAGACGGCATTAAAAAATGAACCTGACTCCTCCTTCCTGATGGGGGCACCACCTGCCAAAGGTTCTCCTGGGGCTCAGGGTCCCGCAGGTATGTTTATGATTTTGTGTTACAGAATAAAGTGCCATTTTAATAGTGTGGTTTGCTTTAGGACTACATGTGAAGCACCCAGTCCTGTTCCATTGATTTTAATGGTCCAAAGATTGATGTTCAGTGGACAAAAGGCCACTGTTCCTGTCTTTCAGTGCCAAAGTCAAGGGTTCAAAGCCATGGCTAAAATCACATCATTTTGTGGTGTATTCGTAATGGCAGTTGAGCACTGGAACCATTTACGTCTAGTTACGAAGAAAACTTTATTAGCCAATAAACATGTGGAGATAATCCCATTCCCTATAACAATAATGATAATCCCAGAACCCACCCACATTTTCATTTATCTCCCGCTACAGTTGTTGGGGATTTCACTGTGGAGAGATTAGAGTAGATTTAAGTTGTGTGTGTGTTGGACGATGTGAGCACTGGCAGTTGTGGGTGTTTTTTGGGTGATTGCCACGGTGCATGTGGCTTTGAATTGCACCAATTCAGTGCCAGTTGCCATAGAGATGTAGAACTGAGACATTAAAGAGGCTTGTGGGGATTTGAAGGGGCTAATTGTATAGTAAAAACTGTAGGACTGCACTTAACACTGTCACAGATGTCATTTCCACCAGCCAAATTGTAACCGCAGACTTTTCAAGCAGCCTTTGTTCTGGAAATATTTCCCCACTCAATTTCTCTAAGTATTTAAAAAAAATGAAGATAAGAACTCCCAAATAGGATGAGCTTCTTCCTAAAATCTAAATCATTTATACTTCAAAGTCACATTATCCTTCAGAAATCAGTCTAATATGGTGATTTGATGCACAAGAAACATCTCAAAAGATGTGCTACTTACTGTTTTTTATGGAAATCATGTTATTTTTTCATGTTTCTTTGATAAATAGAAAAATCAAAAGAACAGCATTTATTTGAAATCTTTTGTAACTTCATAAAAGTCTTTACTGACACTTTTGATCAATTTAATGTGATGTTGCTAATTAAAAGTATTAATTTCTTAATTAATTTTCTATATATATATATATATATATATATATATATATATATATAATTTTATTTAAAGACCCATTTACCAGGTGAAAAAAAGCACCATTACGCTAAGTTAAATAATTGGCTTTTATAGCAATATTGGACTGAAGCCAAAGCAAATTATAAAGTAAAATATTTTCAGTTCAAAAATATTAGAAAACAAATAACAGCA
Source organism: Spinibarbus caldwelli (assembly GCA_039654775.1). Lineage (NCBI taxonomy): Eukaryota > Metazoa > Chordata > Actinopteri > Cypriniformes > Cyprinidae > Spinibarbus > Spinibarbus caldwelli. The sequence goes on from CM077223.1 coordinate 34,404,805, forward strand.
AAAAGGTGTAGTATCTCATGGAAGTGAGCTGTCACTGCTGTGCTCTTTTGTTGTTTTTCTAGTTTCCACATAAACCCTTCTCTGATTGGTGGATCTCTTTTTAGGATCATGCTTAGTGTGGTTCTCCCATTTAAGGCCTCTTATTTCTCCATCTGAAGGCATCAAATCACAGTTTGTAAAAATGATGAATCATCTCTGTCAGTTTATGTGTGTCAGCACTATATGCAGCAAGACATGCTTTTTAATGGTTAATACTGACTCCTTAATTCCCCTTACCCACTCCACGGCTATCCCTCATTGTCAATGCTCAATCCTATCATCACTTGAAGTGTGGAAGAGAATAAAAGGCAGGTCCAGAGATTTCAGAAATGACTAGCCAGACTGTTGAGTAAAATCCTGTGCGCCCTCACCACGCTCATCCAGTGTCCCTCCTTCCTGTGCTGACTTGGCAGAGCTATTCAACAAATCAGGGCAATTCAGTTCCTTTCACACAGAACACTGAATAGATCTGCCCACTGGTTCTCCACCTCAGCGCAAAGTCAATCCTCTATCCATTCAAAATACCACCGCCATGGAGGACTGTGGTGGAAAGATTAGGCACAAATTACCCTTGAGGGGATTATTTCCATGTGCTGGTTCCACAGATGGAGAACGTGAAAGGGAATCTGGTGCTTCTGTCATAGGAAATAGCATTTCGTGTGGAGCTCTTAAACTGTGTGTGATGCTCTGCAGGGCTCACTATAATGCACGATTATTGATTGAAATAAAAGAAGTGGATGCAAATTAGACATATAGGAATTTGGTAATGCAGTACATTGTCATAATGAGCATGCACAGTATTCAAAATACTGAGTGAATAGTTCTCAGTACGTTATTATCATAATTGATTAAATTTTTAAAATGCACAGTATTTTTTTTTTGTATGCTGCAGAACTGGATGATTGAAAATGCAAATTCACTGTATGACAGTAGGTGACGTTTGATGGAATAATTCAGTATTTACATGTTTTCAAACAGTCATTCAAAATTTTTTCTGAATTTTTTATCAAACACCAAATACTTCATATTTATTTTCAAACATTTGTTTACACTTATATATATTTTACATTATAATCTGAACTAACACATGCCAGCCCAGAAAAAAAATCTAAATATTAGTTCAAACTATTCAGATTTTTTAATTATTATTTATAATTCTGTTCTTTTGTATTTTGTTGTATTTAAATGTTCAAGATTATTATTTTTGTTTTTGAAAAAGTAGTAAACTTTCTACTAAGAGGACAGCAATGAATTTTGTTTATCTTTTCAACCTGCTTTTGTAATGTAAGTAAATATCATGGTAATATATAACATGTAATGTAAATCATACATTATCTAGTAAAAAAGTTATATATTTAAAAAAAATACATTTATTTCATACTAAGTATATTTCAAATCTATTAACATATTTACTGACATATCACTCGAGACTTACTGATATAAAAATTATAATTAAACTATATGGAGTAGTACTAGTGCACAACAGATGCACATTTCTAAATATTAAGCCTAAAATGTGTTTTAATGTCACTATTGTTGAGGATTATATGATCTTTGAATATTATTGGTCTTTAAATGCAAGATATTTAAAGTGCACCTACAGTATACTTGCAATAGTTCCACTTTAGCACAATCAAATATACTTCAGTATATCTTTAGTTGGACTTCAGCACTACTTCCACACAATTAAACTGCATTAAGTACAAAATTAGTTGTTCCAGTTTAGCAGACTTTGAGTATACTAGTTTAGTATACCAAAAGTACATTTGCAGTGTAAATATATTTGTAGTATACTTCGCACAAAAATAAATGTATTTCAAATACTTTTTTGTATAATTATTTTTCACTAGGGTATACTATATACAATAAAAACAACTATAAGACGTGTGGTCTTTGCAATATTTTATATCTTGTCATTCAATGTCATTCAATTTATACTGCAAACTCATAGCTAAAAAAATACGAATAAATATAGGAACACAAAAATATAATTTCTTTTACAGTGGCGCTGTAGATTCAGCAGCGGCGCAGTGCCACAACAGTGTTTTAGACAACCAGTTTTCAGTGAAAATAAAGGTACAGCGGTCCCTGCCTGGTTTCCCACTGATTTGTACCTGGCTCTTTGCTCGTCCAGCTTGTTTTCAAGTGAGCAGACATTGGCAGGCAAGATGCTTGGCGCAGGGCGTTAGTTTGATCAAGACATTAGCTGAGCATGAAGCCGTACCCCAAAAACTCTTCTGTGCCTCAGTCGGGAGTCCAGGGAAGCTCAATGTGAATCTGCGTTGGACTTTTTCCATGTCGAGTAAGGTTTGTCTATCATAAGATATCCCAAACGAGAAAGGCAAGAAGACTGTTCAAATTACAGTCTTCTTTTTCTCCTTGCCTGGTTGCTGATAGAGATCTAAACTACAAAGCCTTTGTGGCCCTCTTCAGGTTATCCTCAAAGGGGGCATTTTTTTTTGTAACACGACAGGCTTAAAAAGGTTGCTGAATTTGCGTTACTCATTCACCATGTTCCTGCAACATAAACTGTGTGGATGTGTTTATGGCCAGATGCTTGGTGGGAGAGAAACATGAGGAGATTTTATTTTATCATAAAGTCTTTCAGGGGGAGAATAACATGAGTGACTGTGGAAATATATCGATGTATCAGTTCATAAATTATTCCTTCAGGGAATCCTGTCTCTTCAGTGATGTCACAGTTGATGATCTCACATGATGAGCTCAGTGTTATTTAGACTGTGTCTGCCAACAGGCACTTCACTGATCCACTGATTTTTATCAGGCTGTGGGACTCTTCCAATGGCAGGCCTGGAAGACACTTTTATAGAAGATTGACTTTATTTACAGACTAGAGTAAAGAGTGCTTTAAGATCTGGAGAATCCTTATACTTCCTGTAACAGTAAATTTGTGTGTTTTTGTCCCAGGACCACAGGGTGAGAAAGGCCGGGATGGCTTACCTGGTAAAGACGGTGAGTAATTTCATGTCTTTTCACTGTTCGATTCAATCTAAAATACACACTCAAACACACATACACACTTCTGCACACTCGCATTAAAGGTCTGCTGCCCGACCTTGATTCATTCATTCAGTTTGTAAGGACTAGAACCTTTCTAAAAGCAGCAGGTTTCCCATGATCACTGCACGCATAAAACAAGAAATGACAGAGATTTTCTTAAAGAGATAGTTCACCCCCCAAAAAAATTCACCATTTATTCACTCTAATCTAATTTCCCTGTGACTTTCTTATATATTGACAAAATATATCTTTAAACAGTTTAAATATTTTCAAAATCTTATTTTGTGTTCCACAAAAGAAAGGAATTTATACAGGTTTGAAACGGCAAGAGGGTGAATAAATCATGACAAAATATACATTTTTGGGTGAACTATCCCTTTAAGTAGGTCTTCATCATTTCCTGTTTTATCTTCCTTATAAGTGCTATTTTATGAAGCATTTTATGCCTTTGTTAGTGGAATGTAATAATTGCTGTCACTAAAGCTCAAAGTGTAACCAGGTGTAAAGTAATTTTCACAATCTGGGTCTACACACTCTGAGAGGGGAAAAAGAAGAGCACTAATTCGTACATTACATATGTTCTCTGTCTCTGTAGGTAAACCAGGGTCTCGAGGTCTGCCAGGACCCAAAGGCGATGTAGGCAGCAGAGGTCCATCTGGGGCTCCCGGGTCTAAAGGAACAGCTGGTCCTCCAGGTACTTTAAACAAATCAAGCCCACCACACTGTCACAAGATTCTGTGGTCTAAATCACTCTGTGACTCAAGACAGACATCGTGGCAGAGTAGCTATGTCCTCTTAACACATCTCATGTTGCTGTCTAATGTATAGAGCACTTAAAGGAACAGTTCATCCAAAAATGAGAATTTTCGGAAAATTCACTCATCCTCAGGCCATCCAAGCTGTAGATGAGTGTTTCCTCATCGGAACATATTTGGAGAAATTTATCATTACATCACTTACTCACCAGTGGATCCTCTGCAGTGAATGAGTGCTGTCAAGATAAGAGTTCAAACAGCTGATGAAAACATCACAGTAATCCACAAGCAATCCACACGACTCCAGTTCATCAATTAACATCTTGTGAAGTGAAAGCTGCATGTTTATAAGAAACAAAACCATCATCAAACCAAAAAAAAAAAAACATAATCAAAACCAACTTCAAACCATTGTTTCCAGTCCAATAGCCATTATATTGCTTTATCCACTGAAAAAGTCATCTGAATCAGGAAATAAATATGCACAGACAAAGAGCCAATAACAAGTGAGTCCAAAACTGTTGTAAACAAATTATGTCAGTGGATTTTGATGTGAGAGGTAAAACATGGAAAAATCCTTTTCACTGGAGGAAGTGTTAATATCGATTACCGGCCGGTATTTTGGCTAGACGTGATGGTTTAAAGTTAAAATGCCTTGGTGATGTATTTGTTTATTACAAATATGCAGCTTTTCACTTCACAAGACATTAATTGTTGGACTGGAGTCATGTGGATTACTTGCGGATTATTGTGATGTTTTCATCAGCTGTTTAGGCTCTCATTCTGACGGCACCCATTCACTGTAGAGAATCCAATGTGTGTTGTAAGTGATGTTATGCTAAATTTCTCCCAATCTGTTCTGATGAAGAAACAAACTCATCTACATCTTGGATGGCCTGAGGGTGAGTACATTTTTTGCAAATTTAAATTTTTGGGTGAACTTCATTTTTGTTTTCACTTTTGTCTTAGACTTCCAAACATTGTCTTCGTACATCAGATAATATAATCGTATCCATTAACAACAGAGCACTGTTTTCTTGTGGAGTGCTGATCTGTGACTTGCAAGAATGTGGTTTCTCACCATGCTAACTTTTCTGCCGTAAGAAAGACTATATGAACACATTGCCAAGTCAGCATTGAGCCCCAAGCACTCTTGCCAAAATATTTGTGCTTTGACCACACTATAAAAAATCCTTTTTTGTTCACAGCATGTACTGCTGTGCTGGGGTTTGCCTAAAACACACACACACACACACATCGGCTAACATACATATCACTTACCCCAAGGCTCAAAGATAGTATAGAAGTTTGTTATAATATTTGAAACATGGCCACAGGTATGAAGGGTCTTTTACCAGAGCCATGACTGACTGAAGGGGCTTTAAATGACCTTAGGTCTTTACCCAGGCTCCTCAGCCATATGAATCCAATCCAAATTGAACATGAAATATGTATACAATACTTGCGTCTTATTTCTTCCATATGTTTGCCATTGTATTGTTTTTCTTGGACTTGCCTTTTTCTTTACGCCTTCATGTCATGCACAATGAACTGTATCTGATTGTTGTATTCTCTCAAGATAGGAATGTTTACATAAAGCAAAGTAGATCTATAGGAAAACAACGTCATGGTATATGGGTAGCTGACGTCACACACTTTGGGATAGCTGACATGTCCTGCAGTGTGACAAGCTGTACTTCATCTAAAGCATTTTGATAATTCTTCTATAATTATTTTATATGCAGTTTTACGACTTTATATTAACTGAGGGATTGCATAGACATTTGTATTTTTAATTATTTGTACTCTTAAAAATTCATTTATCACACTACAGGACTATTCAAATGAGCTAGTTACGCTAAAAAGTGATTCTAAAAATGGTGAAAAAAAACCCCATTTAAATAATATAAATCATATAAATGACATATAAATGATATATTTATATAAATTTAACCTAAAATCTTGGGAGCAATAGAACAATATTGTTGGTGGTACAATGGTACAGTGCTGATATCAGAAAGAAGCATGGTAATTACTGAATACCATATTCATAGACATTCATTAAATGGTATTTACATGAAACACCAAAGTACTTGAAAGAGCAAAATGTATATTAATCATGATAAGTCATAAAAAAAAATGCATAAACATGACAATGCCATAGTACTTATTTATAAAGTGAATGATGGTACTGGGAAATTCAGTGATCAGATTCTTGTGTGTCTGAGTCAGCAGAATACCGGTCCATGCACTTCCTGTTAAAGGGAAACGGGACATCCTTTTTACAGTGATGCTTTTACAGACACAATGAACTGTTATTCACTCAATTAGCATTCCATAAAGCAGCAGACTCCACATGACTTGTGCTGTGACACTTCTCTAAGAATGAATTTTGTCTGTAAGGCTGTTTATTTACACATGCTGTCAGCATTGTTTCAGTGACCAGTTCTCTACAGGTATTATGCAAATCAAGCAACACAGATAATAATAAGTCCAATTTACATAGAAAGGAGATATGTTTGTCTCATGGAATAGCACTATTTCAGTACATTTAGCACCTGTCTGAGCTGGATGGTTAGTGAATAATAAGAAACAGGTTTTTACACTGCAAGAATGACACAATTTTTTTAGTGAATTTGCCCCTCGGAAAATGAAAACTGGTAACTCATATTAAAGGAATTTTATCTGACTTCTCATCTAACCTCTTTTCCAAATAACTTTACTAAACATTGTGTCAAACAACTAAAGGAGAGATGATGAGAAATTGGGTGATAAGTGCCCAGGGATGTCAGAGGAGAGGAAAAGAAAAGAAGGGACAGGAACAGAGAAAAGAAACAAATACAGGCAGATGAAACTCTTGTTCTGTTTGTTTTGCAATCACACTCACACACCAGCCGAGACGTAGCATTTCTTTCCTTCATTTTCTTCCTGCTTAATCAAAACTAACAGGCAACAAGGAACCAGCTGGAGGGGTCTTATGTAGATCCACACGTTCACACATACACACACACATACACACACATCCAGACAAAGAGCTGTATGAATCAGCGCAGTCATCGGCCAGCTTTTAATTTATTACACACCAGAGTCACTAATATGCTCCGGCATTTAGCAGTGTTTATTTGAGTTTTCCCAGCTCTCCCTGTTAGAGCCCAGCACATGGCTATTATGAACCCCCTCCTGTTAATTACAGCCCACACACACAGTAACACACAAATACACACCACTCTCCTGCCCCTCTTATTAACCTGTTTCCTAGAACAGCCATGTATAGAAACCAAATACCTCATTCTACCTCAATCCGTGCTCTCTTTTACTTCCTCTCCTTCTCTTTAGGACGTTAAACATCCCGTAACTTCCTTGGAATCCTTTTATCATATACTGTAGCTGCTCAACACAGTGTGCAAAAAAAACACTCTATACGTTCTCCTGTTTCCTGTTAGCTTTCTGTTGAATAGGACAAGAGTGCCTTATAATTGACTACTCAGGGGAAAGATAGCTTGAAAGGTAGCACTTTGTGATTTTTTTTTTTTTTTAAGTAGAGCTTTCTCATACTTTGTCTTTTTTTTTTTTTTTTTTTTTGCGCTTTCTCCTCAGGTCCTCAGGGTCCACCGGGCCTCCCAGGAGAGAGGGGCCTCCCTGGGCCATCCGGCCCTCCTGGGCCCCCTGGACCACCAGCCCCTGTGCCTGAACAAGATGGTATGAGTACTAATCATTTAAGGGCCTTAAATGATAATGTACAGTCATCCAGTCATTATCACAAAATAAAAACCAGAACCCAGGGTGATTAAGTCTTGTATCACCCTAAAGGGGTTTATTTTGCAGTAATGACTGACTGATTGTACTTTCTACACTTATGACACTATTGTTTAAAAGTTTGGGGTCAGTAAGATTTGTTTTATTTATTTTTAAAGAAATTAATACTTTTGTGTGGCAAGAATGGATTAAATTGATAAAAAAAGTGGCAGTAAATGCATTTATAATATTACAAAGATGCTGTTCTCTTCATCAAAGAGTCCTGAAAAAAATGTACACTACCAGTCAAAAGTTTTTGAACAGTAAGAGTTTTAATGTTTTTTTTAAAGAAGTCTCTTCTGCCCACCAAGCCTGCATTTATTTGATCCAAAGTACAGCAAAAACAGTAAAATTTTGAAATATTTTTACTATTTAAAATATTTTTTTTCTATTTGAATATATTTTAAAATGTAATTTATTCCTGTGATCAAACCTAAATTTTCAGCATCGTTACTCCAGTCACTTCTTTAAAAACCATTAAAAATCTTACTAAAAATCTTTTGACTGGCAGTGTAGCATCTCAATTGTTTTCTACACTGATTTTTGACCAAATAAATGCAACCTTGGTGAACATAAGAGACTTCTTAAAACCATGAAAAAATCGTTCTGACCCCACAAGTTTGAACACTGTACACTACTCGATACTCAAACGTTTGAGTTTGGTAAGATTTTTCATTTTCATTTTTTCCATCCTTGTCACAGACTTTGTTTATTGTTTGTGTTCTACTCTTCTTGTATTGTTATATAATCATCTTTGTCTTCCTTGGACTATTCGTGACAATCCTATTTTTCATGGCTGCTTATCAAATAAAATAAATGGACGTAAAACGCTGCTTTAAATTGAAATTATTTTGTTATGTAAGAAGGAACACGGTGCATGTGATAGGAGAAATGTAGGAAATCATTTCCCTGGAAAGGCATTCAGTTATAGAGTTTTGTGGTCATTATACAAAAATATTTGACCACAGAATGCCACAATTGACCAATCAGAATCAAGTATCCTGGAGCGCTGTTACATTTGCCCGCATTTGCTGTTTTTGGACCTCTTTCTCTCTCTCTCTCTCTCAGTCTGTCTGGCTTCAGGAACATGTATGCTGCACTCTCCCATGTGGTTCTTCAGATTTTTTCACACCTTTAAAATCGAGTTGTGAGGGAAATTGTTGTAGTGCAGAACCAGATGATTGCATGTGGACACACACACATTGTAGTCAGTTGCTTTCAATGTGGAACAGGTTCAGCTATGAGTGCAGGCCAGTTCTGCAAGTCTAAACCTCATTAGTAGCCAGTCATGGGACAGTCAGTTCAAATTCATCTGCTTTTTACACAGATACTTCCTGATTGCGCAATGGGAGGCTTCAAATGAGTCCAAAATAGATGTGAATAGAAAAAGAGGAATGGATTGAGGAATTAGTCTAACTTAGGGGCATCTCTTCTCTCATTCCCCCTTTTTTCCCTCCCTGCTGTTGATTAAAATGGCAGGTTTCAAGAGGGTAACGCAGGCTAGACTCAATAGTCACATGCTGGGAAAAAGGCCTGTCTGTCTGCTGCTGATGTCACTCAACCACTTCCAGATGTGCACGGCCAAAACAGCAGGGTAGAGCGGGAGAAGTGTGTGTATGTGTGCTGACTTGAGACAACACTCAGTTAAACTATAAGCACGAGGGAGTGTTTTAGAATAGAAGCAATAATATTTTAGTGTGTGTGTCGTCACTCTCGAAGAGGACTGGCCCATGTAGAGGACTGACTCTTCACCTCAGCTCAGTTTTATATCTGCTCTCTGTTGAAGGGGACACAGGCCAGACCTCATAAAGTTTGAGAATTTTAAATTTAGGGGCCTTAGAACTTTATAACTCAGTTAAGACTGTTATTCCCATGATTCTACCTTCAAAGTAATCAGGACAATTAAAGGGTCTGCAAGGGGCTTCCATAGACAAACACTGTCTTTATTGGAGTTTCCTGTCTGGGTCTGAGCTCAGGGATGCCCTGCAGCAAACTCACCTGCTGGGGGGAGACAGACGGACAGAGATGGGAATCTGCCATTGTAATTTCAAAGGCTGAATCAGTACTTAGCCTTTCCACTGTGAGAACATTGCCAGCAGTTACAAAACCAATCAGAAGAGACAAGACAAAACATCTATTATGTCTACTGCGAGTAGACTAGCAACAGTCAATTTCAGAGTACTTTGTTTCCAATTTCCAAAGCACCAATGCACACAACAAAAGCAGTGACAAAAACTAAGTGAAATGTATCAATAAATAAATAAGGTGCCAGTAAAATAAATAAACAAATAGGAATTAATCAATAAAAAAGAGACACGTATTTTTGGCATGTTTCTATAATATGTTTTTATTGGTTGAATTAATAAATGTATAAAATATATGCTTTGATTTTCAGGGTTTCGGGCAGAGGGGTAACAAAGGGGAAAATGACAGACCACACAAGAGAAAGGGACAAAGAAAACCATTAGGCTGTGATACAAAAGAAAACCGCTGGCTTGTAATTTCATGTCATTTTTGTGATTTAATTCACTTTTCGTGACAGAAAATAAAACGCCAGCACATCAAAATGCCAGAACCACTATTATAATTTATGGTGCTCTAATATTTTACAACCTGCTACACATGACATCACTGTTTATTCTTGTCTAAACAGCGCTGTCTACAGGCAAGTAGCCATAATGACACTCTGCTTCAGATCCTGGACATCAATTTTTACTTTTCGTTACAGGCCTGAAAAAAGACAGTCTGCTTCATAACAGCTTCCCTGACCTCAGAGTGACCCCTTCACATGGACCACCAGGTCCACCGGGACCCACCGGTCAGTGAATCAGAATTATTTTCTGATGAAATTTATTTCTTTATTTTTTACAGTATTTTTTTTTTTTTTTTCACTATTGGACATTTATACCATGGATGATTACTAAGTTTAAACTAAGCTTTTGAAAGCCTGATTTTAAAACAACGAATAAAAATCTGATGAATTTATGCCACATACTCACTGAATGATATATGTGATTATATGAAGGTAATTTAAGACATTAAAGTAATTTTCCTTATTACAAATATTTACAAAAAAAAAAAAGAAGTCAAATTTATATTAAATTGGTGTAGTATGTACAGAATCTTCGTGAATCTGCCTGAATTTCATTGTGCAGTTTTTTTCCCCTGTTAATGTCTCAACATGAGACTAGCAAACTCATTGTTACTTCATTTTTGCAAAATTTCAGCCATTAGTTCTTGGCATATGTTACTTTTCCACAAACTGCAAACAGGATACTGAAAACATCACACAGCAAAAATGCCACTAAACTTTAAAAGTTAAAGTTGCTTTATTATTTGTGGCCGGTCTTAAATGACTTACTGTTGCAGTGCGATTAATTAGAATGAATTGTACTCTAGATAAAATATGACTCTGTTGGATGTGAAATATTGAATTTGTGTGTAATGAGATTTTTATGTTTTATTCTGTCTTTGGACACAAACCCAGTCTCCTTTTTCTTCTGTGAAGTAATTTTTTTCGTTAGAACTGCCAGTTCTTTAATCCAGTAAAGAAGGGTTCAGATCCAAAAGCCTCTAAGTGCCATTTGAAATGTTCTTCTAAAAATGAGCATTTTTATCAGGCTCCTATGTGTAGGTTCAGTCATTTCAGTTTGATGGCAATGAATAGGTTATTTTCATAGCCATTAAAGTGAAATAACTGAACATAAAGGAGCCTGAGACTCTTAATTACAAGTTGTCCATATTTTATGTTAAAAGATGTTTTCCCATAGAAGTATCCATCAGGTATATTTAAACCCAATGTGATGTGATATTGTAGGAACTTGGTGCAGCAGGTTAACGAATCAAAGTTGGACATCATGTTTTCCATTTGTTGTTTCAAACTGCATCATGAAACACGTCAGTGTGATGCCATAACATCAGATCAAGAAGGGTTTATTCAGATGTATCTTTTGCAGGTCCTCAAGGACCAATAGGACCCAGTGGACCACCAGGCCCTATGGGACAAACTGTAAGTTACAGGCTGTTCCTTATGTGAGCATGTGAATATGTGTGTGTACTAATCACATCATCTTTTTCTCATGTATTCAGGGAAAGCCAGGAGCTCCTGGTTTGCAAGGCCCAGTAGGACCAAAGGGAGAACGAGGCGAAAGAGTGAGTGCACAAGCATGAACCTACCCAGAGTGCAACACTGCCTGAATACACTGTGCAATTCTCACCCTTAATTTACCTTCACAGGGACCTCTTGGATATCCAGGAGAGAGAGGGTTCAAAGGAGAGCCGGTAAGATGCCCACCTCCTACATCATCCAAAAAAGCTCTAGAAAAGTAGACCATATGACATGTCACAAGTCTCCTGAAGCTGTACAGTAAGTTTGTATAAGAAATAGATAATTAGTGACACTTTTTCTTCCTAGGGAGTGCCAGGACCTAAAGGAGAGCCAGGGGAGAAAGGTCTTCCGGTAAGACAAGCCCATCAGGAGTCCTGTTAGTCGCACATTCGCTCCCTTTACAGGAGGGAGTGTGGGAGAGAAGTGATCAGTCCCTGAGCGCACGAATGCTGGGAGAATGTCATTCACTGTTTAAATGCAATGATTTTAATGCAGCAACAATCTCTTTCCTTATACCTGCTTATCGTTGTTCTAGAGCGATTTGAACGTAAGAGATTTTGACATTTGCCATGATGTTTTTGTCGTTCTTGATTTTAGGTTTTCATTGCTCATCCTGCCATCCATCTGTGTTTTAACATCAACGATCACGTTAAATCCATCAGTGGAGTTTTCATCCTGAGAAACGGGTGCAGACTGATTTTCTCACTTTCAATTTGTGAAAAATATACACAAAATTAAAGAGCAAATGAAAGCTCCACTGAGAGGATTTGCTCCACAAATGCTGTTCATTGCTTACTTACAGTACTCACTGTTAGCACATTATATGTCTTGGTTTTGTGTGCACTGGTATTGTTTCCATATGTTTTTGAACAAGAGGTTGCCCTTTATGGCTGATCTGAGACCAGTTTTTCTAATGGGGGTTTTAGGGGTTTCTGAACTAGTCTCATGTTAGCATACAAGGGCATAATCTATTCAGAATGTGCAGTGATGTTGTTAATGTTGTTGATTTTGATTGGTTGGTGGTTGGGGCTGTCTCTGAGTGTTTCCCCTGTCCTCTAAAGCTGATTCCTTTTCGTTACTGTCTCCATGGCTGCCTTTCACAGCCACCAGTCTCTTAGCTACCAACTCTGGCATATACCCAACACACAGAGAAGCTAAATCTTTGCTTTGTCATGCTGTTACGACAATGAAGAAACGTTGTACTATTGATATAACCTTTGTGTGTACACCATTCTAAATTGATTAATCTGGGTTGTCCAGCAACCAAACTGCTGGGTCAAAACCGTAGGGGGGAAGAAATAAGAACAGTGTGTTGGTGTGTGTTGCGTATATGCTACATTTTAGCATTTGCAGGGATTTGGTGTGTGGATGGACGTGTGGATGGATACAGCTATCCCTCAGTGTCCCACATTGCATTGCTGCATGATCCCATCTCATTGTGCTGCTTGTGATCTTCCTTTTGCCTCCTCAACTTACATCTAACCATTCAGTTTTGAGTTTCATAGCATTCAGTCATTAGTCAAACAAATGGTCTGTTTAATTGCATTACGTTATCAAACTCTATCTATTGTGAAAGGCTTGAAAAGCCTCTTAGTTCACAGTAAACTGATGTATGGTTTTCCGCATGGCCTGCTGAACCCAGAAGATTCTTGTTATTAATCATAAGACAGATTATTTCATTAAATCCTTTAGGTGTAGCTTCTCCGCTGTATATGTAGACTCCTTAGAGATGTATATATAACATGTATAAAGACCATACAATTATTTGAAGATTAATCTCTTCACATTTATCAACGTGCAGCCAAGCGCTCATATAATACCTTGGAGAAAGATTCTGGACCATAGCCATACTCACATCCCTTAATGAATATGGTATTTTTTGGAAGAAATGATATTATATATTGTTTGCTGTTTTATTTGGCTAGACGAACTACCTCCTGCTCTCACAGGCACTAACTTTTACATAAGCCTTACATACATAACTCTTTCCTGAGTTCATCAATAATGCTGTTTTTCTAACATGTGCTTGAGCTTGGGACTGTTGTGTAGAATGTACGTTATGTGACCAGTTTCTTTACACTGTTCAAGAAATGCCTACCAAAGCCACATAACCAAGTATTTCAGCAGAAGGTTTTCTGTGAGATTTGTTTTTGATGTCCACATATACTGATTCTTTGTAGGGCTGGGTAAAAATATTGATTTTCCTATTAATATTTTGGTAATGTACATAAGATGGAAGGTTCTCTCTGTCAGTGTTTCCTGCACTGCTTTTCAACAACACTCTGAATCTTCAGCACCATGACAAAAGCAGTCATATTATTTTACCTTGTGAGTTGTACGCAGTCAATAAAAATAAACGTCTTTCTATTGAGTTGACTTCACAGACTGCATGCATGAAAAACAAAACGCTAGTTATGTTACCAATGAAGTATGATTAAATGCACTGATTATTTTTAGTGAATCAAAAATGTACTGCATATCTTACAAACCAATTCTTTTTAATGAATCAGTGTAGTCTGATTTACAACCAAATGACTCCTATGAGCCAGTTTTTTATAATTAATCGAAAACTTGCATGGTGATCAGTCCTATTCCTGAAACAAATGACTCATTTGAGCCGTTTCTTTTCATTAATAGTTCAAAATGACATGTTACCAGTTTGACTCAGTCTGGAAAACTGACCTGTATAATTTACAGTATCATGAGAGAGAATTTCTTGAATGCAGACTGAGTGAAATATCAAACCGAGAGCTTGTGAATCAGATTTGAACTGAACTGGGAAATCTTTATTGATACCCAACCAAAATACCATGAACTTAATGGTCAGAATTGATTAATGATGATTAACTGGGTCTGATTGGACACCAGAATTTGATAGACATGTCTTCAGTTTGAGCTAATTATGGTGGCTTTGGTGTAAGAGCATCTTTTACCTTGAGATGAGCAGACTAAAGACTAAAGAAGTGTATACATAGTCAACTAAGTACAAGTATTGCCCTCTTTAGTTTGAATGAAGCTGCTCACCTCTTGGTCTTTCAGTAACATAGTCTGAGTGTACTGGGAATGTTAAATGCATGTTTAAATCTAAAATGATTGAACATTTGGTCTTGATTTGCTCTAAGGAGCCTTTGGCCTGGCCTCAGAAAAAAAAAAAAATGCATGCTCTTTTGTCGAGACTTACGGCATGGCCACTGAAAAAAAGAATGAGAAAAGACAGGGAGAGCTAAATCTGATGTGTAGTTAACTGGAGTTTTGTAGTGAATGGAGCTGAGAATTTAACCTGCTAACTACAGTAATGGATTGAGATTAATGTAATTGATTAACAGAATGACTATGCATCTTGGCGAACGCTTTTGTTTGGCTTGTGCCCTATACCTTGACGGCTGTATCTATCTCCACAGGGGGATGGGATACACCAAATCCGCGAGGCCCTGAAGATCTTAGCCGAGAGGGTTTTAATCCTCGAGACTATGATCGGTATCCATGGTGAGTAGGAAGCCAGAAGTAGATTTAGGCCCATTTTAAAGGCCTTAGGACCAGTGGTCAGAGATTTCAGTGCATCTTTTACCCCACAACATCTTTGGAAAGCCAATGAAGAGCAAAGTATGGTGGAGGACAGGGGCCAAGTACTCAGCCTGGCATCCACAAGCCCAACCCCCCACCATGCTTGTCAAAAACTCTTGATCTTTGATAGGACTTTAATTTGAAGAAGTTCCAAGACTTGCAGGCTGACTTAGAGCTGCTGGCTCGCAGGGTGCAGCTGCTGGAGGCGATCATCTGGCCAGGTAATGCCCGCCTCCCCTCGTCTAGCGAGTCAATCTACTGCCATCTCCTGGCCAGTTAGAAGATCAGCACACAGGAAGGATTATATGAATCCAAAAAAAGACTCCATCCAGGGCCAGACTCCGGCAGTGTTTCCCAGTTACTACCTCTCATAAAGCTGATATGCAACCGCTAGGTATTTAGTAGATGCTTTCCCATCCATAGTGACTTACAGTAGGCTACATTTACTATGGAGATAAAGCTGCTGCAACAACCCGGTTTCAGTGCCTCTCTCAAGCATGCAGTGTGATGATGGGAACCGCAGTAAAACACCCCAGTAGTTTATGAATCACCCCGTCTGAAGTTTGAACCAACATCCATTGAATTACGAGTAAAGATTTTACCCACTTCTTCCTGTGATTGGAGACCCATCATTACCCACCAAAACACAGCCATACGACAGGGCTCCAGACTCAAAAATCAGTAGTTTGAAATTGGCTACTAAAAGACAGCACTTAGAAGCCAAATGAATTCTTATTTGTAACCCTGGACGACAAAACCAGTCTTAAGTGTCAATATTCTGAAATTGAGATTTATACATAATCTGAAAGCTGAATAAATAAGCTTTCCATTGATGTATGGTTTGTTAGAATAGGACAATATTTGGCCGAGATACAACTATTTGAAAATCTGGAATCTGGGGGTGCAAAAAAATCTAAATATTGAGAAAATCGCCTTTAAAGTTGTCCAAATGAAGTTCTTAGCAATGCAAATTACTAATCAAAAATGAAGTTTTGATACATTTACGGTAAGAAATTTACAAAATATCTTCATGGAACATGATCTTTACTTAATATCCTAATGATTTTTGGCATAAAAGAAAAATCGATAATTTTGACCCATACAGTGTATTTTTGGCTATTGCTACAAATATGCCCCAGCGATTTAAGACTGGTTTTGTGGTCCAGGGTCACATTTGTCAAATTTCGGAATTGCTTGATAAAGACGTTTGCTCAGACGTTGTATAAACCAGGGTGTTGTATTTGTATTTGTGCCATATATTCATGCATTTTGTAAGAATATTTATTCCTGTTCGGAGAAAAATAAAAGATGTCGATTGTCTTACATTCCCATACAAAGTTTCCCTTACAGTTGATCTAGCCTTACGAATGGACTGTACTGTACTAAAGAATAACCAATAATATATTATTTTACAAAGTAAAGTTTCCCATATAGTTGACTGAAACTTTTTAATGGAGCTAATATTAAAAAATATATAATAATTTAAAATCATTTGAGATTATCATTTATAAATAATTAGAGTATCATTTGTTTATTTATATAAACAATAATAAGTATTTAGTTTTTATCAAAGTTTTCTTTACAGTTGATTCAGCCGCACAGACTGCACTAAAAATAATCAGTAATATTTTTAAAAATATATAAAAATAAATAGATTTTTTGGGTAAAATTTACTAATTTATACAACACAACTCAGTTTGAGACTTTATCTATAACTACAATGTTCTCTAGTTATTTGCATATGAACAATCAGTCATATGATTTAAGACTCTGACATATTCCAAATCCAAAATATCCAACAAAATAAAAAAAATAATTTAAACCACTAAAAAGAATAGGTTCATAAGAATAATTTGTTCATGTTTCGGGCATCAACTCTCACAACAACGTAACTCTTTATGCAACTTTTCATGCATTTTTTTTTTCATGACTATCACTAATAGTTCTTTTATTTTGTATTCTTTTATATTAATTTATTTTTTTCAACAATTTTAGTCAGTTTGGGGCCCTGTTACCACCCTTCTTCATCTCAATATTGTATAACGTGATCTACATAATATCTCCATATGCCACTCTTAGAATGAACTAAATGAATGGACTAGCCACTTACAAAGTATTTAGAGTAACAGATTAGCACTTAGCAGCCTTAACTCTCTCTTCCTTCAACAGAACCAGATCTAGGGTCAGGAGATGGCCTCTTTGGCACACCGTCTCCAGATGTCTACCGGATTAAGAGGGCAAGAATGTCATCTATCCGAGTCAATTCTCCCTTAATCACTGCTGAGACCAAGGTTCGAGGGAAGTAGTCTGCATATTCCAAAGAGCGAAGCCATCGTTTCCATCTCAGTTTCATTATCAATAAATCAGCTGAACTGGCAACAACTACACAAGTCTCCTGAGACACACACACATTCTACAGATCCAACCGCTTTGGAATATTCCAGTTAGTCAAGAAGGGGGAGACACCTCAGGGAAGACCAAATGGTGCTGTATAAATTAACCACCTCTAATGGGACTCGCAGGTTCCTAGCACCTCTCCTCTGGCAAATTATTGTGGTTTGCCATCATGTTGTGTCACTCTTATGACATAACCAAATGAACAGAATTAGTCTCAAAAACAATGTCAATTCGTTGTTTCTCATGAAAAAGGAAACAGTTTTTAAAATATGATATACAGAAACAGTATTGGTGCTTGTATAATTGTACAACAAAATTGTGGGCAAAGAAGGGTACAAAACGTGATGGAGATGAAGAACATTTTTTAGGAGAGCATCAAACCCCATATTATTAGTCTTTCCAGCTGCTGTTAGGAGCTCATAGTAACTTCAGCAAATGTACTGTATGACAAAATGCACATAATTCTGCTATTCAGCCAAACGCCACACTTTCCCCAATGATAAAAACTGATTTTATATTCCGTTCCTTGGATTAAATGCACTATGTAGATAGAGAATCACCTTTTTTTTTTTAAGAGAAAGGACAACTGAAGGACATAAACATGTATAAACTTTAATAGACAGTTCTGTGGTAATAGGCTTTGGGCTTCCTCCCTTTTCAAGCAGACTAAAGCTGTAACTAGATTTGAATTAGTGAAAACATTGTTTCAATGTTTTTAAAATCTTTTGTTAAAACATGCCTTTGAGCATGATTTTAAGTGGTTCTGAATAACATTTTAGAATTCTCCTCTAGTTCAGGACAAAAATTATTAAGTAACCCTAAATAAATAAAATAAATGTGTGCAATTGTGTGAGCTAGAGGAGACAGAACCACGAACCACACAAAATCCAACTGGAGCACAAGGGGAAGCGGGAAAACTACTCGTATAACTTGAATTCTGGTTTTGTGTTTCATGCATGTCTTTCCATCACAGTTACATGCACATGCATAGGACTGGTTTCCTTCCTCAATACCTTTCCATGTCTTTGTATTCCTATATAAATATTGTTGTATTAATTATTTATAGATGACTATTAGCAATTGATGTTTTCTCTACTCTTTATTCTAATTCATGTAACGTCACCTGTATTTTTCCATTTCTAGCCTCTTGTGTGAATTTGTCTTGCCAGTGTGCAGAGTCTTACCAATTGGTGTTAAAACGAAATAAACTTTGTTGTGTTTCTATTTTTAAGACAATCCATGTTTTTATCAATACCCATACTACCTGAATGTTTAATTTGAGATATTTTAATGAAGATTCTGTAGCCAAGAAACCTTAAATACTGACATATGCACATGACTCTCCTGGCCTGACAATCTGCTAATGTGGATTTAATGATAGCATGTCCGTGGAGAAGTTTCTTGGAACGTCCATGTCTCATCCACTGCTGTTCAGAGCTTTTTTCCATTCTTTAAACTTTCATCATAAAAGCTGCCAACACCATAATATAAATATATTAATTTTCCTCACCAACCATAATCCACTGGATTTTTTGATGCACATCCATAAGTCATGAAGTAGTAAATACACAGTAACAGTTCACCATGAAGATCGATGCCTTGCTTAAAGTAATAGTTCAAAAAATAAATAAATACTTTGTTTAAAGTGTACTCACCCTTAAGCTATCCAAGATATAGATGAATTTCTTCTTCGGAACAGGTTTGGAGAAATTTAGCGTTGTCACTAACTCAGTAATGGAGTGAATGGGTGCCGTCAGAATGAGAGTTCAAACAGCTATTAAAACATCACAATAATCCATAAGTAATCCATATGACCACAATCCATCATTTAACGTCTTGTGAAGTGAAAAGTAAATCCATCAAGACCTTTTCATTTCAAATGAATCCTCTATCCATAGTATTTCTAAGCGTTTACAAGTGAAAACAGTCATTATAGATTATGAACACATAATTTGGCCAGAAGTGATGGTTTAACGTTAAAACGCCTTAATGATAGATTTGTTTATTACAAACACACAACTTTTCCCTTCACGAGATGTTAATTGTTGAACTGGAGACACATGGATGTCATGTGATGTTTTTATCAGCTGTTTGGACTCTCATTTTGATGGCACCCAAGGGATGTAATACTAAATTTCTCCAAATCTGTTCCAATGAAGAAACAAACTAATTTACATTTTGGATGGCCTGAGAGAGTGAATTTTCAGCAAATTTTTGGTTGAACTATTGCTTAAGTAATGGAATGATACTAGGGCAATCCTATAGTACAGCTTCAATTTGAAGCAGCATCCCTGAGCCATTACGCTGATGATGACTTCTTTCCTTTTGAGATGACCACAGCCTCCTCCCCAATCTGATCATCAATAAGCAGAGAGATTGCTCCATCCAGCTGCCCTGTAGCGGCCAGAGCCACAACAGCTTTCTCTGTGGGGAAGCCCATCTTCTCTAGCTGTTGCAACCTGAAAGTGCAGGAGTTTAGATAGATGCACAGCATTCAAGAGATCGCTGTTGAAGAAACACTCATGAACAGTATGCACTAACCGTATAGAGGACACTGAGGACTTGGGTACTTCCACTTTGTCCGCAACACCTTCGGGTGCGTCATGGAGTGATGCTAGTATCCCTGCTCTCAGCATCTCCTCCTCTAACAGCTGTGAATCCGTTGCCATCAAAGGCTCCTGATGCCACTCAGACACAGAATGCTGCCATGCCGAATGATCTTCCAGCTGGGATCTACTGGTTGACGACTCTGGTCTATTACAGAACAATAATAAAGCTCATTCTAGTTACATGATGTGATTTAAAAAAGAAAGAAAAAGGAATTAGTAGCATAAAGTTCACAGTAACCTTTTTGAGGTGTTGTGGTAAACAGGCAAGTGTGGATGAGAGGTAACAGGGATGTAGGCCCATTTTGGCAAGCAGGCACAAGCACCCAGTTTCTCTATCTGCTCCAGTATTTCAATAAACTCATTATTGTCTGTATAATATATTAAGGCCATTACTTAAATAAAGAGTTTATACAGAGATTAATTTATACTGTAAAATGAATATCAGTGTAAAGCAGTGGCAATAATCTAAAAACTCTAACTCTGCTTAAAAAAAACAAAAAAAAAAACATAAATTGTGTGTATATATATATATATATATATATATATATATATATATATGAATTGTGTAATATATATTTGAATTAAAGGGACCTACAAATGAAAAATCTGTCAACTCATGTACTTACAAACCTGTATGTCTTTCTTTTAAGGAATGTAGACAAAAAATACAGTGAAAGTCATCGGGAACCAGAACTCTTTGGTTATCAACATTCTTCAAAATATTTTGCAAACATGATTCATTTTTTGGGGAGACTATCCCTTTAACCACAATTTCTGTTCATAAAAAAAAGTTTTAAAACGTTCTCATAAATACAGCAGAAATATATCAAAAATAGCCTATATGTGGGGCTTTAATATTGTGTTGGGAGTCTTGGGAGTAAAAAAAGTTGAGAAAGGATACAGTTGAGTCCCAGGCAAATGGCATAAAAGTGCAGCAGGCCAGGAGCACTGGGAAGCAGGAAGAGGTCGAGGATCAAGAGGAGCCAAGGCAAGGACCAGACAGGAACAAAGCGCAAGACTCTCCTCTGCTTCACCTGCCGACACTGAGCTGTGAGCAGGGCAAGGTGGGTGGCTGAGTAACCACTGACCCTGCTGGCTTCATCCCCGGTAACAAAGAGAAAGAGGCCATAAATAGGAGGAAGGAGCACAGTGGAGATAAAGGAGAGGGTTAGGAAGACAAAAGTGCCCCATCTTCTCTCCTGACAGGGCCCGAGCCACAGCAGCAGACTGATGTTGTAGAGAAATGAGGTTAACTCTTCATTACTGAAGGCGTAGAAGATGAAATCTGCAATACACAAAGAACATCAAGAACTGAATGTTTAGAATCTAGAATCGTAGTCCTATACATTCGTGCATTGCTTACCATAAAATCCAGGAAAATCCCCGCCTGGTCCTAAACTTAGACTGGCGTGAATACCACAGAGCCAAGTCGACAGAATTAATATGACTATCAAAAATGTTCCACTACAACAACCTGGACGGTTTGATCCAAACCACATCCATGCCGAAAAGAGATGATCAAGCATTGTAAAATGAAAAACGCATCACCTGACAGTTGCTATCATTACAAGTATAACGTTATATCTAGATAGGCAGGAATATCATAATGTATGTGTCCATGTTTCCAGTTTGACTTCATTCCAGTTTACGACCCTGGCATATTGAGGTCTGTTTTAACAGATGCTTCATCTAACGATGAGAGTACTTACTACAATGTGCACAAATATCCCCAAAAAATAAATAAACAAATAAATAAACAAGTAACGCTAGGCTAAGACGAAGATACACCAATAACCAATGTCATTTGCAAACCCTTTTATTTTGACAGCGAATAACTTCCTCTTACGGGCAAGCGCAGCGCATTGGGGGAGTATCCGAATATGTTTAGTAAAACGTAATTTTAATACGCATATTTATGGATTTGTTAAACTATATCTAACTATTTTATACATATTAGTAATGGATGGACTCAATTGTATAGATAATCAGGCAAATATCACGTTAATAATTACAAACCGAGATTTACAGTCACCCCCCTCTACACTCGGTGTGTTGGTACGTTCCATATTGACTTCACGCATGCGCACTTGTAGCGTTCACATCGCGTACGTTCTCCAACGGAAAGATGGCGTCAGTCTCGAGTGAGTTTTATTTTTTCGTTTATGTCGTTTTAATTTTTTTTTAAAGATTTTAGTACTTTGCAAATGCTAGAAATTGTCACGGTTGAGGTAATCGTTAAATAATGTTAAGAATTTGGGAGTTTTTGTATAAACCGACATTCCTCGAGCACGCGGCCTAAGATTTGTGTTTTTAGGTCAAGGTGGTTGTTTGAAGCTAACGGATCGTCAGCTCGGCCTAACCGGTTTTAAAATTAGTTTATAGTATACTAAGCATAAATTAAACACCCCATCAAAATAATTTACTGTGATGTGTTTTCAGCGCTCGTTGTTTCTTTTGAAGTAAACAGTGGCTAGCAGGCGTGGTTTAAAAACAGCGGGGTAAAGAGCGCAGCCACCTCGACGAACGCAATGTTTAGTGTTGGTATTGCACTCTTGCTTTGTTTAGTGTTGCGAAATAAACTAGCATTTGAGATTTGGTTTTTTGCAAGTCTTGTTTTTGATGTTTTTTCATCGTCCGTTTTAGAGTTAAAAATAACGCGAAATCGTAAACGTTCAAATACACGGTTTTCTTCAATTTATCGCGCTTACTTAACTAAAATGTTTCTTATGAATGATTTAGTGCTTTAAACAACTAAGCCTGTCTTGTTGATATAAGCTTTGTTCCAATTGAATGGCTGGAATTCAACAGGGGCTGCACTTCATTGCTCTGTGTTAACCTTTTGTAATCATTTACTTCCCTGTAGATTATAGCAGCTACAGCCAGGCTGGTGCACAGCAGTCGTAAGTCCACCTCCATTAACATACTGTATACCTTAACACAATGCTTATTTTTCATTATTTAAGAAAATTAAATAAAATTATAACAACGAAACATACATAAAATGCACATTTTACACAGGTATGGCTCTTACACCACCCCACCTTCTCAGGGCTATGGACAGACTGCACAGGTGAGCCTAAACCCCTCAAATTCCCACACAAATGCTGTGGACTTGTTTGATAATTCATAGTTTTCACATGACGTCACTTCCTTGCAGGAACTACCACCTGGAGGGCAAAACAAAGCTTTCCTCCACTGACTGCTAGTTATTTTTTTGAGGTTTGCATTAAGTAGCAAGAAACTTAATATTAAAAGGCCAAATTCAGTATACACCTTATTGATGATGCATACTTCGTGCAGGCAAGCAGATGAACCCAGAATATTAACACAATGTGCAAAGTTACACATGAAATGTTTTTCCATAGAAAACCATTATGAAGAAAACACTTGGTGCATTGCGTTCGTTTTCCGGGCTCATCTGCTTGCTTATATAAAGTATGCATCATCAGAGAGGTGTGTACTGAATTTGATCTTTTCATATCACTGATTTAATTCATTAAGGCCCTTTAAGTGTTTTTCACATTAAACATTTTGTAATGTCCCACTGTTGTTAGTAATTGAAATATTGCAGCGGCTGCTTTGCATTTTGTTCACACATCTTTGTTTTATTCTTTTGAGAGGTGATCTAAATATTAGTGGATTGGAAACATGGAAAATCGACAGGCTTGTGCTGCAGTTCAATGGATGTTTTGCCCTCCATGTCTTCAAGCCAGTCATGTGACTGAAAACTATGAATTGAGCAATCCTGGTTGTCGCATCTGATGTTTTGTGCAAAAGAGAATCCAGTGGCATGTAATTCAGCAGAACTTCTTTTATAACAGGGTTATTCTCAGCAAGATTATAGCTCATATGCTCAACCCGCCGCTGCACCCGAGTCCACCTACAGTCAGGCAGCGCCCTCTGCTGGAGCGTATGCACAGCAGTATGGATCTTCATATGGACAAGCAGCAACAACTGCAGCAGCAGCGGCAGCGCCAGGTCTGTAGGCAAAGCTTATTCACTATTACACCAGATAAATTTGCCTGTTAGTCATAGTGACTGGAGCATGACTGTGCAGATTTGAAATGTCCCAGAGTTCTCCCAGAAAGTTTACTCACCCTCAGGCCCTCCAAGATGTAGATGAGTTTTTCTTAATCGGAACAGATTTTGAGAAATTTTAATCCTCTGCAGTGAATGGGTGCCATCAGAATGTGAGTTCAATCCGCTGAAGAAAATAATCCGCAAGTAATCCTTTCGATTCCAGTCCATCAGTTTATATGTTGTGTGCCCAAAGCGTGAATCCATATTCAGAAAGGCACGGAAAACATATAACGCATTCTACGGAGCCACTAAAGAGACATGGTTAGCCGCTTGCTAGCTGCAGCCTGTTACATTACAGTACATAAAAGTTCACTTACCACATATACAGAGTAACGAGAGATGACTGAGGACGATGGCGAATGATTTGCAGATCCTGAGCACCACTGACAAACATCTAATCTTGTAAAATGTGTGGTAAGTACTGCCGCTCCATAGTATAGAGTCCGTGTGATCACGAATCTCGAAAGTAAAATGAGTGCGCATTCGAAAGCGGTTTCAAAAAACTAATCAAACAAAAAAAAAAACAACATATTTGTTTACAACTATCTTGGACCGCTTCATCTGTGCATATTTCTCTCCTGATTCAGAGAGGGTGATTTTATTTATATTTTTCACTGGCGCATGCTGTATTATGACTAGAGGACCTGTATTTTAGCTGGAAGCAGTGGTTTGAAGTTAATTTCTCGATGGATTTTACAACTTTTCATTTCACAAGAATATTATTTGATGGATTGGTGTCAAGTGGATTGAGATTTGTGGGGAGAGACACTTAGCAAGCAATGCATAATGTCTTGGTGTATTACGGTTAAAAGGATCTGAAAGTAGATTTTTTGCAAGAACATTAAAAACTGAAAATTTTGTTGACATTTGAGTTTGGTGCTTTACATGCCTTTTAGTTGCTAGGCTTGGAAATTCCTGCTTTCTAAATTGCTCCATTTTAGTTCTCTTGTACACATGGTCATGCTGTTTATTCAGGTGCACATAGAACATGATTCTCATAACTAATGTTAAATCATTATTCTCCCTCTCAGCTGCATATGGAACAGCACAGCCAGGAGCTTATAATCCGCCTGCACAGAGTTACGGGGCCAGCAGCTACACCAACTCCACTGCGGCCCCTGCCGCCCAGGCCTCCTATGGCTCCCAGCCCGCATACTCCACCCAGCCGGCCTATTCTGGCTACAGCCAGCAGCCTGCTGCCTCCGCTCCTCAGAGGTAACTGGACCGTCTCCTAGAGCATCACATCAACAGGATGCTGTTATGGAGCCTCCCACAGTATTTCCATATGCTGTTCTTTCTTTATGCTGCCTGAATGTGAACGCCACTTTATATACACAATTCCCATCCAAATGCTCTGGTTCTTTCTGTAGTGAATGTGTAAGATCAAAGAGCAGGGCTCGCAAAATCGCTAGCCCGACGGTCCGGGGGCTATTGTGTTTTCCAGTCGGGCTACCAAAATGTATCACTGCCCTGCCCGACGGGCTCCCTTAAATACAGGGCTCCCGCGGGTCCTTAAAAACTCTTCAGTTTAGTTGTATCAAACTTAAGGCCATAAAAAGTTTTAAATGAGTTAAATGGTATAATGTCTTAACTATAATTTCAAAAGGTCTTACAGTTGGGGACGGAAAGACAAGAATGGCGATACAGCTGGATTAAACTTCAAAAGGCAATGATGCAATTGAATAAATGAGCGCTGCAGGTTTCAAGTCAAAACGCGGCGCAGATGTCTTTGTGAATGTATCTGAAGGGAACCGACTGTCCTCAGAAATGTGTCGTTGGCATTTTTATTTCATCTTACCTATAATGCCTGATAAAGCAGCGTTTATGAGCGCGGACGGTACTACAGCCGCTAACAGGGAGTTTCTCTGAGAGAAACCGCTATATTAAGCCGCTCCTAAAGCGCCACCTCGTGGCAGAGAATGAATTTGCATTTCCAATAAGCCTTTCTTGCTGTGTATGGTCAGATCAATGCAAATATCGACCCGTTTTTACGCAGCAAACACATAGAGTTGTAAATGAGAGAGTTAATGTGAGTTAATGTGCCTTCTAAAAATCTAAACAATCAAGACAGTAATATTGATTCGTTTTAAATTAATATAATAATTTATATGCTTGATTTATCCTTTTTCATAAAAATGGTCTAAAGGCTGAAATGCTGTTGTATAAGATTTTTGTTTTTGTGAAAACCTGTATCTGAACTGTAAATCATGTAATTTTATGATTTAATACTGTATGTTACCATAGACATTGTCCAGCCCCGCTCATACTATTCATTTTACTTGTGCAGCTCTTAAAATGGGTCATAAATTGCCTTATATTTATTTTTAAAAATTCTGCAGATACCCTGTAAATACTGAAATAAAATTCCTTCCTTCATATTTGTTGATATTTGTGTAGTGAAAATATTTTTGATTGACATTGAGACTTCTATATTAAATTTTTTTTTATTATTTTATATTTTTTTTGGGCTAGTTAAATTAATTTTCGGGCTACCAAAATCTGAAGAGTACCTGCCCGAAGGGCTACCAGGGATTTTGAAATTTTGCGAGCCCTGATCAGAGAGGCTGTTTATGCCAATATGCTGACATTTCTAATGTTACATTTCTTAGTATTATCAATGTTGAAAACAGTTGTGCATATCTTTTGTGGGAACACAGTTTTGCATGAATAGAAAGTTCAAAAGGACAGCATTGTGTAAATCTTGTAAAACAGTATGTACAGTGTGAACAAATCCTTCAAATGTTTTTCATTCTTTTGTATTGCAGCTATAGTGCAAGTGGCCAGCCGGCCTACAACCAAGGTGCCTATTCCCAGCCTGGAGCTTATTCTCAGCCTCAGGGTGGATACCAGGCTCAGCAGCCAGGCTATGGGCAACAGCAGCAGAGTAGCTATGGGCAGGGACAGCCACCTCAGCAGCACCAGCAAGGCCCACCTGCTGCCTACCCCCCTCAGGGGAACAGTTCTTATGGACAACCTCAGTACGGCCAGCAGAGTGCATCACAAAACGATTACAACCAGCAAAGCCCTTATAGTAAGGGTGCTTTCACTCTTTTTCACCATTTTACAGGATTTTTGTTTATTTTCTAGTCAGTTTCTTATCAAGTTAAGGCCATATGCTTAGTGCATGATGTCTCCTGTAGGCAGTTACAGTCAGAGTGGCGTGAGCGGAGGCTACCCAGGGTCCCAGCAGCGGGGTGGATACCCAGATTCCGGCAGAGATGGTTATGATCGTGGAGGTCCTCGGGGGCGAGGGGGTATGGGCCGCGGAGGCATGGGGTAAGTTCAGACTTGAATGTAACTAACTGTTCATTGCTCTCCCGCTCGCTCATTTCACTGAGCGGAGTCACTCACCACATGCAGGGTTTGTATGTACAGGTGTCTAAGAAGAGTGGAGTTTCTTGTGTAGTTCATCCAACTATTATTTTATTTGTAGAGGTTTCTATGATACCCCAAGTGTATTGTTGCATGGATGTTTTATTATGGTGTTGCATATGGCAAACGTTATTTGTACTATTACAGTTTTGAAGGGGCACTTAATGCTTATTCTAAGACAGAGGAAGTCATTTATTTGTACAGCTTACTGGTCTTTGCCTTTTCTTTACTCATGGTTATTTCAAGTGTGGCAGCGTATCGAATATTTGAGGTTTTTTGTTTGGTGTTGAGGTATTTAATTAAACCTATTTCTTTAATTTCTTTTGTTGCAGTAAGCTGCCTAATAAATTAACAACATTTTGGTTTTTTCCAAATCTGTACTGCTGTTGAGTTTGAATGGGGAAATGGAAAAATTAGCAAACACGCATCAAGTCTTTGAAAAATGGGTAGTTTACGGTGTAATTTTATCGCAGAAGACGGTGGCACACGATCATGGGTGTTTAAGTTTTATCCTTATTACTGGGTTTTAAATTCTGAATGGAACTTTGTCTATTGAAAGTATGCAGAGAGTAATTGGGTTTCAAAATGGTGAATGTAAGCAGAATTGGGGGGGGGGTCTTTTAAATGAAATGGATGGAGTAACCTTGAACAGAATCCTTGAATGTTTAATGGGCACTAATACAATGAAATACTTTGGTAACCAGAGGTAAGAATTTTCTTTTACGCATAAACAATTTTTCAAACACTTCTCAGTAGGTGGTTTTGTTAACCCATAAAACTAGCAAGTATTCACTGACTTCAAACAAAACAGGAAAATCAAGTTATTTCTGGTCCAACTGAACTTGTTTCAAGGGACGGTGAGCATGCTATTAAACATTTCTGATATTTAAATTTTATACATTTTCATGTACTTAAATATTTTTGCATTTGTGAACTGTTTTCTCATTTCAAAGGTCTTGTTTTAACATTCTTTGTCACATTTATGCGCTGCAGGTGTCAGAGATCGATGTAAGAACAGCAGTACTTATTCTTTAAGTACCTTTTTCCATTTCAAAGGCGACAGCTCAAAGAACCATGGGAATTTTTCTTGATATTGTTTTTTTAGCTAATGTTTGGATCATTCTTTTACCAGCATATTTGTGAATTTTTTTTTTTTTTTTTTTTTTTTTTTTTTTTTAATATATACTTATCACCCTTTGTAAATATGTCATTTGTACTATATATTATTGAGTGTACTTTTGTTCAGAGGTGATGTTTTATTGGTTTATTTTGAACTGAAATGTTAAAGGGATTTTTCCAACTAACAGGATTGCTGTATTTAAAAATTTGCCTCAACATTTATTATATTGGTTGCAGCCCTAAGCATGAGGCATCAAGCTAACTTGACAATTCATCACATTTTAAAAAAGGTTTACAAAAATGCAATGTATTTCTGGTTCTGTGTGGATGTCTTTACCTTACATGCAACCAAACTGTTAAATACCATTTAACTTGTTATAGAAGTCATGAAGCAGCCCAATTAGTTACTAAAATACACTGTACATTTATCACATGGGGCAAGGTTAGAGGGAGATATTGTGTTCATTTCCTACTCAAGTCCTATGGTTGGAGACTAAAAGGAATATCGCCTTCATATCTTCATGTTTAGCATCGCTGGAGACAGAGGGGGCTTCAATAAGCCTGGTGGTAAGTTCCTAAAGCGTATTCCATTGGCTAGTCCACTCGAGTTATTGTAGAGGCCATTCATGCCTATGTGTCCTTAAGAGATTCATTTGGTGTGCCACTTTTTTTTTTTTTTTTCTTCTTTTTTTTTAACCAAAGGAGCAAAAAGAGTGTCCTAATGGTTTATATTTGGATTTCTTCAAAAGTTGAGACGTGTCCTTTGACAGAAGCGTCTTTTTTTTCTTTTTTTAATTCAGCAATTTTTTTTAATTTTTTTTCCCATTTCATTCTGAGAATCTTTTGTGGTCAAGGGTAATCCTGAAAATGGTCATATCTTCTCGATGTATTTAATACTGCTCACAGGTTTTTTGTCTTGGCAGATGGGCAGGTTTGCTTTTAAGATGTGATGTTGTTGTCTAATAGTGTTTCCTGTCTGTCTTTTCTTTGATCCATGGAAACCAAGAAGGCATGAGGGGTGGAATGGATCGTGACATGGGTATGTGCTGTAAATGATCCCCTTCTCTTTTAGTATGTACATTACAGATGAAAATTCTCTTTAGAATTTTTTTTATTTTTTTTTTTAAATCAAGGGTGCAGTAATATGTACTAAAGTGACAGTAAAGATTTGTTACAGTGCTGTTCTTGTGAATTTTTATTCAAATAAGCTTGAAAAAATTATGAACTCATGAAAAATATGAAATTATGAGTTAACACAAAAATGTTAAGCAGCAACAACTGATTTCAACGTTGGTAAATATTCCTTGAGCACCAAATCGGCATATTAAAATGATTTCTGAAGGATCATGTAACACTGAAGACTGCACTAATGGCTGCTGAAAATTTGGCTTTGGCATCACAAGAAGTTATTTTTAAAAGATGTTAAAATCAAACTGGTCTGTGCCAATAGCCTTGTGGGCAGTGTGCTGACTTATAGCGCCGCTGTGCTACGGGTGTCCCGAGTTCGAATCCCTTTTTTCTCTCGAATACCTTTCCTGATCCCGCCCACTTTCTCTCCCACTTTTCTTCCTGTCAGAATGAAGGCAAAAACACCAAAAAATAAATCTTAAACATATAGAAAACTGGTGTTTTGAATTGTAACTTCAGATATTGCAGGTTTCATTTTACTATATTTGATCAAATAAATGCATCCTTGAGTAGCATAAGAGGCTTCTTTGAAAAAAATCTTGTCTTTTACATTTTTGAACCATAATGTAAGTTAAATAACCTATTAAAATACATCTTGGTTATGTTAAATTTGATTCTTTCACAAACACAGGGCATCCAGGAGAGCAGGACTCTGAGAACAGCACCATCTACATCACAGGCCTCACTGAGAATGCCACTCTACCAGAGATGGCCGACTTCTTCAAACACTCTGGAGCGATACGGGTAAGGAGCTACATGACTAGATTCATTCTGAATAACGTCAGACTTTTATCATCAATATTCAGCTGTTGTAGTTGCTGCTTTGACAGTTTCCATTTTTCATAGCCATCTTGACAATTTTTGTTTCTCGTAGATAAATCGCCGTTTAAACCAACCAGCCATAAACATCTACACAGATAAAGACACTGGCAAACCAAAGGGAGATGCCACGCTGTCCTATGAGGAACCTGCCTTTGCCAAAGCTGCAGTTGAACACTTTGATGGTTTGTTTCTCAGATTATTTTCATCTGCTGTTAATTGCTTGACATTTATTCTGCCCGTTCGACTTGAGATCTCTTTTCACTTTTAAACGTTCTCAAACATTAACCTGCTGCTCATACCTTAGGTAAGGAGTTCCAGGGCCGGAGGATAAAGGTCTCTATGGCTCGCCGGAAGCCCATGATGGGGGGTATGAGAGGTGGAATGCCGATGAGAGGTGGCCTTGGGATGGACCGTGGAGGTATGATAAATCCTTAAGCCAGCAGGAATCCTTCAGGTGGAGGGTGTTTCTGTATTGTAACGGTGGCTTTTTGTATGCCAACAGGTATGGGAAGAGGAGGGGAGAGAGGTGGTTTTCCCCCTCGTGGAGGCCCTCGAGGTGGAATGGGTTGGAACGGGCCTCCAGGAGGCAATGTGCAGAAGAGAGCTGGAGACTGGGAATGCCCCAACTCGTGAGTGAAACAAACTGTTTTGAAGCAACCGAATTACGATGCATCTGTTTTGCAATACATGAGGCCTGCTGAATAAGCATAAAAAGTGTCAACACCTATGTTTCTGGCTATCTATCACTTATCTCATTACAGTGGGTGTGGAAATCAGAACTTCTCCTGGAGGACGGAGTGTAACCAATGTAAAGCTCCAAAACCTGAAGGCCTAGGAGCTCCTCCCTTCCCTCCTGCAGGTACACGCAGATTGAAAGTCTTCCCTCATCGGCTGATCTCTAAAAGTGTCCTTTAAAAGTGACTGAGATTTGTGTTGTGTAACAGAAAAAACATGATTTGTTTTAACTGTATATTCAGGCGGTGATCGTGGCAGGGGTGGAATGAGGGGCGGCAGGGGAATGGATCGTGGTGGTCCGGGGGGCATGCGTGGAGGCTGGGGAGGAGATCGCGGTGGCTTCAGAGGCGGCCGTGGCGGAATGGACAGGGGCGGATTCAGAGGAGGTAGCAGGGGTGGTCCTCCCATGGACAGAGGGGGCAGGAGAGGCATGGGACCCCCAGGCAAGATGGATATGAGGTGAGCGTCATTTACTGCGAGTATAACAAGACAAATGCAAAATGCTTTAATCAGGGTGGTGCTTCATGTACTTACGATACATATTTTCTTTTATTTGTTTTACAGGGATCATCGTCAAGAGCGCAGAGACAGACCCTACTGAGATCATGCATCAAGCAAATGGAAATTTACATAGAGGAAATTTTTAAAAGTCCTTTTTATTTATGATTCCATATTTATACATGGCTATCTTTTTCTTTTCTTTTTTTGCTTTTCCTTTGTTTTTAATTTCAGTACCACATTGTGGTTTTAGTTAAACCTTTAGATTGCTCTTTTTTTTTGTATGCAATAATGGCCTTTTTCTTTTTAAAGATACTCAGTTTGCCCTGTAGTTACCATTTTTTTGGGGATGTCCGTCTTACATGTCTCTCTATGTAACTATGTACTTTGAACTGTTTTTAAAAAAATAAACTTTTCCACCTCCAATCGTTTAGCAGTTTTATTTTGTTTTTGTTCTTTTCACTTTTTTCATACTGTGGTTTTTGCTTACTGAAGTTGGCAGCAATTATTACTTCATACATACCATCTGTTCATGTCTATGTTAGCTAATAGGGGTTATAGCCTCCTGTTGATTTATGCTTTAAGCTCTTAAAGCTGTTCCAAAATGATGTTTTAAAACAGCAAGACAAAATGTATCCGTGTAAATGTAATAACATATACTACTTTTATGAATAGGTGCAATTCAGACTTTAGCCATTAGGTGTCTCATTTGTTCTATTTCTAGTTTCAATCACTGCCATGTGCATGATAGAGCAGATTTATCTGCTGAGTACCAAGTAAAATGATGCTAGCTGTTATCAGAGCATGACTAAGCCTCCATTAGAGCCTCTTGATGAACAATGTTGCTGTATCTGAATCTATAGAATGATCATAAGTAAATAGTGTTTTTGGGGGTTTTTTTCCCCTTGTTTCAAGAATTCAGTATAATCAAGCAAAACTTTGCAGATGTATGAGCAGTTTCTGTAGGGTCACAAGTCAAATTTTGGAGGGGGAAATTTAAAGCTGTTCAATCACTAGCTGTGCAGAATGTTTCTATTAAAACGAACACTGCAGTGTTTTCTGCTCTGACGTTTAACTGTTCTATAACAGCACAAGTTGAAACTCTGGTCTCCTGTAAAACTCGAGACCGTTATCAACATTTTACTTCATCTGAAAAGCATCTGGCATGTGTTCACCATGAGCCTGTGTTGATTCATTGCTTTGTTAATTGAAGTGTTGGCAGGAGCTGACAGGATGATGCTTGTACCAGCTTTGGAGCCTTTGTGCAAACCCCATCTTAAGTTCTTATCTAATTACACTCAGAAATTGAATTAAGCAAAGGTAATTCTCAGTCATAAAATATTTCAAAACGTAGAATGGCGTAGTGTTTCATTTCAGTTTCACTGACTGATGCCTTTTTAATGGACATCTTGGAGCCAAATGCTCACTTGCTGGAGAGCTGTGGAATGAACTGGTTTGCGTATGTGTTCACAGAAAAGCTGATTCATCCAGGCCTCGAAGAATGATCTCATTCCTTCTCTCGCTGTGTGTCCTCCCCTCTGTCTAGCTCTCTTAAAGACACAACCGACGCTTTTCAAATCAAAACAAGGGCCTCCCTTTGGCTGCAAGGCTGCTGTTAGAATCACACACTGCTGTAGTCCGGGCCGAGCTATTGAAGTGCACACTGCCAGAGCAGGAAGTAAAACAAAAGAAAATAAAAACATTTCCATTATGCTCTCAGATCCCATGCAGTTAAGAAAGTGTGAATAAAAGCTCAACGATGCACAAAAGCAATCATGATGTCTTATGTTTGGTCTGCTGTTATGTTTAGAAGAGAGTGGGTGTGATTTAAATCTGCAGTTGGTTTGGTGACGTACGGCAAAAACATCCAAGCAAAAGTGACTCTTAAAATAGGATGACACTAGGGAGGGAAGCTGGACACTTGAGTTTTCCCTCATAAGGATAATTTCTGATTCACTAGCATTAACTAGTAAGACATAATCAAAAGGATTGTATTAAACCATGACGTTTATATACTCCTATTTCAAGTTCCTTTCCTCTAAAATCATTTTGTCTTCTCATTCACAGCATGTGCCCTAGTGTGGCTTTGACCTATGATTGTTAAGAGTTGAGTTTCTGAAGACAGACTTTCAGTTGTCTTACAGCCATTAAACTTAGTGTTTAAAGGAGATGAATGAGCGCTGATTAACATCATGATGATGTCCTCATGTCTGTCTTTTGTCTGCCTGTTCAGAATGGTCCCTTTCATTTGCTGATGACCAAGACCATTGGCAGAGTAGTGCGAATGAGCCTGGACTAAAGGTTTGGAGCCCAAACAGGAACAGAGCCTATGTTGGATAACCACATTAATTTAACTTGACAGACTTGATTAAAGTTTGGCAATGAGAGTTTTTGGGAATGTGGATCAAACAAAGATTGGCGTTAGTGAGCAATGGAGCAGATAAAGTGGCAAACAATTTTGTAAAAAGTAAGTTTTCTCACTGATTGATGATCAAAGAGAGACTATCTTTAAGGTTCTACAGTGGTCTTTACACGAGTACAGCAAGATTTTATTTTATCATTATTATTTTTTAAGTTTATGACACCCAAACACACAACAAATATTTATTTCACGGCTCTCAAAAATACTTCATTCTGAATCTGATTAGTCAAAATATTGAAGTTTTACCATTGCACATGGCAACGTACCGGCGCTACTTGCACGTCTCCAAAATTACTCCGCGGTATCGCATTTTTAGTAACGCGAGTTAACGTTAAATTAGCTAGTTTGTGGAGCAACAACGAACGGGTAGTAAAAGATAAGAGCCTAGTGGAATTGTAGCTAAATGTGTTTCCTAACAAGTCACCAAATGGCTTTGAATTGCAGCTAGAAATATATCAAATAATATTGTACGTTGATGGACTATTTTAGCGGACGCATTAAGGTAATGTAACAACATCATATGTGTATAGCAATAATAATAACTAATAACTAAATAAATCAACATTTAATTTCATTGCATTTATTTATTTGGTAACGTTAAATTGTTGTGTAAATAATCGGGATAGTGTAGTCAATCGGTCATCATGGTACAATAGGTTTAAACTTCGCCTGACTGTACATTATGTTATCCTTATGTTGGCCTCGCCACAGTTATGATAAGCAAAAGATATGATAAGCAAAAGCAACATCCTCGTTTCTATTTTCGCTCGACTGCATAACAGTAACTGTATTTGATTAAAAATGATCGGTATCAACCGAATGTCAGATGCAAATTTGAACGGTTTGGCCGTTGGTAGCTAAGTTACTTGGGCAACTGAAATAAAGGGGATGCGCAGGGATAAAGTTGCCGTTGATCCTCTCATGAGATGTAACTCGATGAATGTAAAGCCACTGCAGCTCGACGTGTTGGGCAGGAGGAGGCGCATAGGACGGTCGCATCATTTCCAACCGACGAAGATTATTATTAAAGTGTCCCAGCAGAACGGGGCTGCCTTCCTGCCTCAATCGGCCATGCGTCCTCCGAGCGAACGAAAGAATGAGTAAACGATCTGTTAGCCAATGTGGATGCTCCTCGTGCACAACGATAGCGCGTCGAGCGCGATAGTGTGTCGTCGAGCTGTCATGTACTGATAATCGTCCTGTTTCTGTTTCGCTCCGGACTTCCACAGGGGGAACGAGTAATCGTTATGTGGTCATTGAAGGAGGCGGCTATCTCACAGACATCCGGAATCCATCGCGGAATCCCACAGCTGTACCGCGGCGCTGCGAGTCAGAGCGGCCCGCTTTAGGAGCTCCTACCGCGCGTCGTTATGCCATTCCCAACGCTGTTTACGGAGGATCGCTGTATGAGCGTCATTTCGTGCCTTGATTGATACGCGTTTTCCCGTAATATGGCCGATCAGAGCAACATTCAATCCGCCGCCTCCAAAAGCATCAGGCCGTTCAAATCCAGCGAGGAATACCTGTATGCCATGAAGGAGGATCTGGCTGAATGGCTGAACACGCTGTACGATCTGGACATCACGGCGGACACTTTTATGGAGGGTCTGGAGACCGGCTGCGCGCTCTGCCGGCATGCAAACAACGTGAACCGCGCCGCCCACGAATTCAAGACCAAGTATCCAGATGCGGCGCTTTCGCTGCGGATACCCAGCAAGGACGTGGTCTTCCAGTCGAGGAACGCCATACCGGGCTCGTTTCTGGCCCGGGACAACGTGTCCAACTTCATCGGCTGGTGCAGGCAGGAGCTCTGGATCAAAGATGTGCTCATGTTCGAGACCAACGACCTGGTGGAGAGGTGCAACGAGAAGAACTTCGTGTTGTGCCTGCTGGAGGTGGCTCGCCGGGGGGCCAAATTTGGCATGCTGGCCCCCATGTTGATTCAACTCGAGGAGGAGATCGAGGAGGAGATACGGGACCAGGAGAACCTGACTGAGGCTCTGGGGGAGTCGCAGAGCCCGCCGAGCAGGACGTACAGCCGCAAGGAGAGCATCGGCGAGCCCGACCCAGAGCTGCTGGCCCGCTGGCAGCAGCAGCAGAAGAGAGTCCTGCTGGATATGCGCAACCTGGACGAGCTGGTGAGTTTGACAGCTGTCAGCAGCATAGGATCTCAGACAGTTGCATAGTAATAGCAACTGGTGGGTTATTACTAATCTGGTGAGATGGTATTCAGAACTTGATTCATTTTAATAGTTAAAACATCCTACATGTCAGGACTCCAGAAATGGATGTGATGTGTTGTGGAAAGTGCAGGATTGTTGATTTCTGGTTAGACTGTTCTGGTTCTGTTTTAAACTGTGTGTTTATATGGACCAGAAATGGCATATAGGTTATCAGAAGTTACCTCTTTAGCACTTACTCTTTTAGTGCTTCTACTTACAGCACACATAAATGGATTTTCTGTCAAATCTTGACTTGCACTGAATTCATCTTTTACCTTCAATAGCTATACATCTCAAATGTCAGCCTTTGAAGAACAACCCAGTGCATCTCATTGAACTGATTCTTGAAACATGGGACAAAATATGGCTTCATCTAACATTAGTTTTTAAAAAAGCAAAATTTATGCTTCTTCTGGCACAGTGAACACCAAAGTACCATTATATAGATAACTTTAGTTTCTTTATCATATAGAAATAGATGTGGCACTTATTTAACAGTAAAATTGTTATATTATTTAAATATTTAAATATTTAAATTTATTTTGTTGTTTTAAGTAATTGTGACTTAATTCTTTTGTCACAACCATCTGTCAAAGCATTCAAAACTAATGAAGAAAATTAATTTGAAACCATCTAAATTAATTTATTGAAGTGAATGCCAGATTTATAAAAAATGTATCAATATTAACCATGTGTCAAAGCTCCCATAACTAATGAAGAAAATTAGTTTGAAACCATCCAAATTCAGTAATTGAACCATCTAAATTAATTTATTGAAGTGAATGCCAGATTTGTAAAGATTTATAAATATTAACCATGTGTCAAAGCCCTCATAGCTAATGAAGAAAATTAGTTTGAAACCATCAAAATTCATTAATTGAACCATCTAAATTAATTTACTGAAGTGAATGCCAGATTTGTAAATATTTATAATTTGTTATAATGATTTTCTTATGGTTTCGGCCCATATTGAGTGGAAACATCTTTTGCAGCAGGTTTCTTCCAATCATACCTCTGACCCTACTGATTGGTTTTTATTTGACTTTTATTTGTTCAGTTTTGTAACCTGTTTTGTCCCAGTGATTGATATTATCTGGTCTTGTGAGTGAATCTTTGTGTTTGTGTGTGTGCTGCTGGATGAAAGGTCAGAAAGTGTGTGATTTGTATTGGTGTGTGACATCTGAATCTGCACATTTTCTTTTACCCTTGTCAAGGCAAGGCAAGGCAAGGCAAGTTTATTTATATAGCACATTTCATACACTGGTAATTCAAAGTGCTTTACATAAAAGGAAGTAAAATAGTCATTAATAAAAACAAGGAATGAAAAAAAAATAATCACAACAATAAAAATAAGGAATTTAAAAACAAACATTAAAATTTGATTTAAAATTAATTTAAAACAGTTAAGAATAGAAAATGATTATACATAGAAAAAAAATGTTCGGACGCAGCACAGTGCTCATTCAACAAATGCACAGCTAAACAGATGAGTTTTAAGTCTGGATTTAAATGTGGCTAATGTTTTAGCACATCTGATCTCTTCTGGAAGCTGGTTCCAACTGCGGGTGGCATAATAGCTAAAAGCGGACTCCCCTTGTTTTGTGTGAACCCTTGGTATTTCTAACTGACTTGATCCTAATGATCTGAGTGGTCTGTTAGGTTTATATTCAGTGAGCATTTCCGCAATGTATTTAGGTCCTAGGCCATTGAGTGATTTATAAACGAGTAAAAGTACTTTAAAATCAATCATAAATGTAATTGGAAGCCAGTGTAAGGACCTGAGGACTGGTGTGATATGCTCAGATTTTATGGTTCTAGTCAGAATCCTGGCAGCAGCGTTCTGGATGAGCTGCAGCTGTCTGATGGTCTTCTTGGGAAGGCCGGTGAGGAGACCATTACAATAATCCACCCTGCTGGTGATAAAGGCATGAACAAGTTTCTTCAAGTCTTGACTGGAAACAAAACATCTAATTCTTACAATGTTTTTGAGATGATACAATGCTGATTTAGTTACTGCTTTGACATGACTATTAAAACTAAGATCTGTCTCCAGAAACACCCCAAGATTTTTGACTGGATTTTTAGTTGTTTGACCCCTAGAGTCAAGGTATGCATTCACCTTGAGAACTTCATCTTTGTTTCCAAATGCAATGAGTTCAGTTTTCTCCTTGTTTAACTGAAGAAAGTTCTGGCACATCCAACTGTTAATTTCATCAATGCATTGACAGAGAGAGTCAATGGGGCTATAGTCATTTGGAGATAAGGCTAGGTAAATCTGGGTATCATCAGCATAGCTGTGATAGGCAATTTGGTTCTTTCTCATTATTTGACTTAGTGGGAGCATATACAGGCTAAACAAGAGTGGTGCAAGAATTGAGCCTTGTGGGACTCCGCATGTCCGCATGTCATGGACGTCCACTTAGACTTATGCTCTCCTATACTCACATAATAACCTCTCCCTTCTAAGTATGACCTGAACCATTTGAGTACCATCCCAGAAAGCCAGACTCAGTTTTCCAGTATTTCTAGAATTATGTTATGATCAACAGTTTCAAACGCAGCACTAAGATCTAGTAGTACCAGCACTGATATTTTGCCAGAATCAGAATTGACGCGAATATCATTTATTATCTTAATAAGCGCTGTCTCTTTGCTGTGATGTGCTTGGAAACCAGATTGAAAATTGTCCAGGTATCCATTTGAGTTTAAGTAGTTGTTTAACTTTAACTAACTGATTAAAAACTACCTTTTCAATAATCTTACCTATGAAAGGAAGATTTGATATTGGTCTATAGTTGCCCAATATGGTGTTATCTAGATTGCGCTTTTTCAGAAGGGGTTTAACAACTGCAGTTTTCAGGGAGTTTGGAAATGTCCCAGAAAGAAGTGAGGCGTTCACCACTTCTAAGAGATCTGTTTCTAAACAGTTGAGCACACTTTTGAAAAAAGATGTGGGAAGTGTGTCAAGATAGCAGGTTGACAATTTAAGGTGCTGTACTATTTCTTCCAATATTTTGCTATCAATTGCTTCAAAAACAGACATAGTCACTTCTTTTTGAAATTGCGGTCGAATCTGTGTGACCTCTGCATAACTAGAAGATGTGCTAATCTCCTTTCTGATATTATTGATCTTCTCAGAAAAGAAGGAAGCAAACTCATTGCATTTGCTGTCGGAGAGCATTTCACTGGGAATCTGACTTGGGGGGTTTGTTAGTCTCTCAACAGTAGCAAAAAGAGTGCGAGTGTTATTTAAGTTACTGTTTATAAGGTTAGAGAAGAAGGTCTGTCTAGCTGTGGCTAATCCCACATTGAAAGAATGAAGGCTGTCTTTATAGATGCTATAGTGAATTTCGAGTTTCGTCTTCCGCCACATCCGCTCAGCTTTTCTGCATTGTCTTTTCATAGTCTGAACTGCAGTTGATTTTCTCCAGGATGATTTTTTGTCTGCCAGTCTTCTTTCTGACTTTTTCAGGAGCAATATCATCAATAACATTCTTAACTTTTGAGTTAAATGAATCCAGGAGAAGATCAACAGAGTCTGCAGAAATGCTTGGTGTTAAAGATATAGCCTTCATAAATAGCGCACTACTGTTCTCGTTAATGCATCTCTTTCTGACAGAGACAGATCTAGATTCAGTGGTAACAGAGATCAATATATCAAAGAAAATACAG
The DNA here is from genome assembly GCA_039654775.1 of Spinibarbus caldwelli. NCBI lineage: Eukaryota > Metazoa > Chordata > Actinopteri > Cypriniformes > Cyprinidae > Spinibarbus > Spinibarbus caldwelli. Next base: position 34,445,223 of record CM077223.1, read on the forward strand.
AAGTGATCAGATAGTTCTACATCCTTAATAACAATGGATGAAATGTTTAGACCTCTACTAATGAGTAAATCTAGAGTGTGTCCTCGATTGTGTGTGGGTCCATGCACATGCTGAATCAGGTCAAAAGTGTTTAAAACAGTTATAATTTCCTTTGTAGTTTTGATTTCTGCATTATCTGTGTGAATATTAAAATCCCCTGCAATAGTAAAACAGCCAAACTCTGAGGAAATCATTGATAACAGTTCTGTGAACTCTTCAACAAAGGCTGGAGAGTATTTTGGAGGCCTGTAAATAATGATAAACAGAATGCGTGGAGCACCTTTCAGCACAATACCTAGGTATTCAAAAGACAAATACTGATCAAATGACACTTGCTTGCATTGATAAACATCTTTAAATAGAGCAGCTACACCTCCACCTCTCCTAACAGTCCTGCAGACACTTGTAAAATTAAAATTTAATTTAAATGTCATGTTGAATGCGGTCCGTCCATGGCATGTCTCACCTGTGTGTGTGTTCTTGAGGGTGAAAGGTTGTTCCTTAAGGATCAGAGATATTGGATCCTGGTCTGTGACAGTTTAATTTTTAAATACAGAGTGACTGATGAACATTATTTGATTTAGCTTCTTTGCTACTGCCAGAAGCGCAAATGTAAGATGCTTCTTCAGTTTGCATTGTGCTTTTGCTACCTGCTCTTGTCCTATTATGCTGAAATCAAAATATTTAGGGAACAAACAACAGGGGAAAATTTGCAATCTCCCACAAGCACTGGTGCACAGGGACTTAATTTGACTGCGTCCCAGTTACTGTGTGCCACTGGACAGCTGTGGTTATTTCCCTCTAAAAGTCCCTCTCTTCACTCCATTTATGCTCTGATCAGCAATGTAAATTTCACCACTAAAAACTGCCGAACTGTCAACATCATCCCAAACATCAATGTTTAAAGAATTAAGCTGTCAGTCTAGTGTTGGTCTATCATAGAAACAGCAGGGAGCCCTTGTGTGCATGTAAGCACCTTTTCCCCTGAGCGTGAACTGCTAGCATCAGCATGAGTTCAGGCAGGGTGAAGAAACAGTGAACGTCAGGTGCTGTTACATTAGGAACTCATTCCATTTTTTACTAAATTTAAGCCTAAGGTTAAAATATGCAGTCAGTGATTTATCTGGCACAGTAGACACTTTGATTTGTCCCTTTTTACGGTTGACCTTGTCTGGATCATCTAGCACAGCTGCTCATCTTATCTCACAAGCCATGTTGCTGAACAGAGCACCTGGCTTTGTCCTGCAGAGACGGGGTGGATTCAGTGACAGGCAGCAAGTCCAAACATTAGATCACCCTGAAGCTCCAGGACATACTGGAGCACTCAGCAGAAATTGTCTAATCAAACACTCTCTCGTCTCGTCTGATTTAATATATTGCCCTGTGAGATTAACTGCCCTTTGTAATTATACGATTTCTCACAGTCTTTGTTCTCTGACAGGCAAGTTTGGACAGATCTTTGTTTTGATTCATTTAGACTTCACCTTGTTGCCATATTTGAGAGATATGTCATGCAGCCACCTATGACTGGTTTGTGGGTAAAGTATACTTCCACACAAATACATTCAGACTTCCTCAAATATGTACATATAAAACGCTTGTTGTTTCAGGCAATTTGACAGTGCGGAAGTTCTGTGTGATTGTTGTTTCTTTCTTTTTTTCTTTTCATCATGACACTTGCTTTTGTGCTTTCTTGATTTTAGTGTAATAAAACACTGTAAAAGAAGTCAAGTAAACTTAAAAAGTGGGAATGCTTAATATATCAGTCGTGTATGAGATATCTGATGATGTTTAATATATCAGCCAGTGTTTGATATTTAATTGTGTATGCTCCTTTTCACCAATATTTACATTTAGATTCATGTTTTGATGTCATGTAACACTTACTTAAAGTTAATATGTAATAACACTGTTAAATGTAATCGATAGCAAGTCCATTTTTCATGCTTTCATTTTTGGGCGAACTATCACTTTAATAATTTTATTTAACTGAATCTGCTTGACTATATTAGATTACACCAGCAAAAGTAATTTTAATGGTCAGATCAGGTAAAATGATCTCCAACACACTGGCAACGCACATTATGGTCCCTAATTCTATCATTCTTGCCTTGATTATCAAGTTGTTTTTTCACAGATACACTAAAACAGTTTTTATGAGTGCTGTCCATGTGAAATATGCATGTGTGGTGTAATCCAGTCTACTCATTTTTATCTTATGGATTTAGTTTGAGGATTTTGGCATGGTCACTTGGTTATTTTAATTTTAATACTAATACATACAAACATCAAAGTCACTGTCCAAATGAAAGATTCATGATTGAAAAGTAAAACGATGACCATGATGATTATTCTACTTTGATCTTGTATTTCTTAAAGAGATTTCCATGGAAACAGGATGGAAGACTTTTGCGGATGTGCTTGGATTTAGTATTGGTAATCCTATTCATCCCTGTGGAATATGAAAGGTAGTTTTGCCTGATCCTCACCGTCCATTAGTTCCTCACACATCCTCCTTCCCAAGAGGGTTTAATATTCTGAAATAACATTCATGCTGCATGAGGAAAAGCAGAAGTGTCTCTGAGATATGAGTGTATTTGAATTACACAGCTATAGTTCCTCTTGATTCTCTTAGTTACAGAAACACTGATACAAATACTCCTCTGCACCTCTCACTTTAATGCCTTACTCATCTCTGGTAGGTTTGGCTGGGATTTTCCACTGTTGGACAGCGTGGGGGTGACAGGGCCACTGCTTCCCCCTGTGTAATGTTATTTAGTACAGCCTGATCCTGCTAAAATGTCTAGTCACAAAAATGTATTCATATAGTCACTCTAATACTGTAGAACCCAACCCAAAGTTGAAAGAGAGACAGTTTTGCTCTGTCTGCTTTCTCAGCTCTTTTGTCATTTGTTTGGGTAACTTCTGTCACTGACGCACTGTCTCAGTGCATTACATCACTCATCATATAGTTACACATACCCTTGGCTACTCAGAATGCTTTAAATAGAAGTGTAATATAACATACACTTCCGTAGGTTGTTAAAGTCTCTTATGCTCACCAAGGCTGCATTTATTTGATAAAAAATAAATTGACAAATAAACAAATTGTGAAACAAACCATTTTTTTTTTTTACTGTATATATTTGAAATGGTGATTTATTCCTGTGATGGCAAAGCTGAATTTTCAGCAGCCATTACTCAAGTCTTCACTGTCACATGATCCTTCAGAAATCATTCAGTTTAATCAAAATGTTGATGTAGTTTTAATCAAAAAATGTAGAATACTGGAGAACAAAATACTAGTTTTTTTGCACATGCTCTCATAAACACAGACTACAGACAGACAGACAAACAGTGTCTTGTCAGAAATACCCAAAGAAATGACATCAAGGCACGTGACCAGAAGGATGCCCTACAATTTCTAAGACATCAGTGCCATTATATCTAACATGCTGTCTTTTCTCTCTCTTTCTCCCCCTCTCTCTCCCCACACCCCGAGGCCTTGACATTCTGCTTCATGGTTTTGTCAATAATGCACAGCCCCGTTATTCTCTCTCTTTTTTGTTTCTCAGACACGCACACATGCATGTGTACAGTACACACATTCTCACACAGTCTCTGCCCAGAGCTAAGGAGAAAAGGACAGAGAGAACACACTGCTTGATGGTGCAGTGCAGTATGGTTGCCCTTCTCATTATGATCCAGACATTAATAATAGCTCAAATCATGTGGTTTATTGAGAAGTGTGCTGTTGTACCAGTAAGCAACCACCTAGCAATACCCTGCTATTGCAAGCACTGCTATGATGTTCTGCAGAAAGTGTAAAATGATCATCATCTTGCTGAAACTGCTTGCAGGGTTTTGACCACACATATGCTGTCTCACACTCATGGGTCGAAATTGAGAGATTTATGGAGGTATCTGCAATCCCCTAAAGGCCGAAGGGAACATGAGGACAGGGAAAGAGGGAGGGAGATGTAGCCATGAGGTAGAGGTGAATCGAAGGACAATGATAGCGGGAGAGAGGCTGAAATCACAGAGAAGTGGGGTCGAGGGAAAACAGAAAGCTTTGCAGCTAAAGAAATGGAAAAAAAGAGGAAAAATGCAGTTGAGTAGAGAGAGTAAATGAAAGATGTGTGGGGGCGAGAGAGAAGAAATAAGAGCAGCGAGAGAAACAACAGAGGTGAGCTGAGGACAGAATAACGAGAACAAGATGTAGAATAAAGAGAGCAGCGGAAAGAGTGAGGGCAGCTGGGGTGTTGTGTTGCTCAGTGAACCTCATGGCAAGGTTGTTATGATTGTCCATTTTCAAATTAGCTTAATTTTAAAACTGCGTTCAGATTTATTTTACAGTGTAGTTTCAACATTTTTTATTTTTTTTTGCAGATCAGATTTCTATTTTATATGTACACTACCATTTTTGTTTTGCTTGTATAAAATACAATAAAAACTGTAGTAGTGTGAAATATTATAACAGTATAAAAAATTATATTTTAATATATTTAATTAAAAATGTTGTTTATTTCTGTGATGGCAAAGCTATTTTTTTAGGAGCTATTACTCCAGTCTTCTATTTCACATTATCCTTCAGAAATCATTCTAATATGTTTTATTTATTTATTTTTTTTGTTTTGATTTTTTAACTATTGTCAATGTTGAAAACAGCTGTTTAATATTTTTGTAGACACTTTTCTCAGGATGACTACAAAGTGCAAAAGAACGGCATTTATCTAATGCATCCTTACTGAATAAAAGTTAAAAAAAAATACTTTTAAGTAAAAGAGTATAAATTTTTTTACTCCTTTTGATTAAGTATTGCTACCAAACTATAATTGTCACACCCCAAGACTATTTGTTGTGTTTTCATTCCCCTTGTGCTCTGTGCGACCTAGTTTTCCCTCATGTTTAATTGTGTCATTATGTTCAGGTGTGTCTGTTCATTATCCTCATTTATGTTTCCCATGTAAGTTGCATTCAATTCAGTGTTTCTTCGTCCGGTCTCGTCTACGTCAGCTGTGTGTGTGTACCCTGCATTCCTATGGATTACCCTTATGTGCATTATTAAAGACTGTTTCTCGTTATCCTCTTTGTCTTCCTGCGTTTCTCCTACACCACACCGTGACAATAATAAATATAGCAACTGACAGAACAGGAAAGATGCTATCTGTATTTACCCAGGAATCACAGTCATTGCAAACAAGAATGCACATTGCATAAAAAGTACATTTGTAAGAGAATGAAGAGTCTTCGGCTATTTTCTACCAGTCGTTGTGGTTTCATCTCTGATATCAGTATCAGTAACCTTACTGGCATCACATACTAGAACGCCCACACAGGTCAGGTTATTCCAGCATCTGAAGAGTGTTCGATGGCTATTACAACTATTTTTGTGTGTTTTATTTCAGGTAGCATTTCAACCACTTTTTATCTTTTTATTTACTCGCATTAATTGTGTTAATTTAATTTTTGAAAAGCTAAGTTCATCGTATTATTTGGAAGAAATGAGCTCTAGCAAAATAAAGCCCGCTCCAGAGTCCAGCCTTCTCACTTGCACCATCAAACCAAGCTTCACTCTGCGTCTTAGTTTGAGTTTATATAATAAGCCTGCCTTATGCTTTACTACATGTATTCAAAAAAAGAGCAGGAGACAGTTTGCCAGAAGTGCTTGTACTGTACAGACTGCTACACCCACCTCTAATGGATTTTACACCAGAGAGAGAGAGAGAGAGAGACAGGAAAAGTAGGTCATGTCAGTTTGTGCTGGGTCAGAATCACACAAGCTGAGGCTTCGCTTTGAGAGAATGTCTCTCTCTCTCTCTCTCTCTCTCTCTCTCTCTCTCTCTCTCTCTCTCTCACTGTGCCTCTGAGTATTTTGCAAATGAACTCATCTGTAGTCTTTTCTCTTTTTATGGTCATGCTGATTTATACATTAAATTCTGGCTGCCATAGGTCATGTATCTTTCCGTGGTGGGCTGCAGTACTCTTCTATTAACAGAACTAGCGGAGTGGGCCATGTATGTCATTTTATACAGCACCTGTCTATGTTCAGCTTTTGTTTGTGTGCACGCATGTGTATATGCATTCATGTGTAACTGAGAGTGTGGAGGTGAATGTGTGTGCACCCGTATCTGCTCCGTGTGGAAGCTGAGTGGTTTCTTAACTCTGTTGGTGGCTGATGGAATCACCTGCAAATACCGTGATATGAGCTATTGTTGTACTTTGAACATGCACTATGGTAATGCATACATTTTTTGTGTATATTTTATTTTAAGATATATATAGAAAAACAAAATTTTAAATGTGATAATATGATGAGTCAATAGAAAATTCAACATTTTTTGAGTTGCATGAGCTGAATGAATGGGAAGCACTGAAGCAAATAATCTGTAATCTTTAAACTATATTTAATGTGTTAAATGCCTGTCAAAGTGAAAGAATGCTTAAAATTTGTGAATTACTCAAAAAAAAAAAAATCAGGGACATTATTTATAGTGGTTTCATTTTTCAGTGCACGTGAATGGTACATTTTATGGCTCACAGCAATATTTCATTTTAGTTTCTTTGTCTTTTTCCATATTACCAAAGATTTTTCCATATAAATAAAATAGATTAGATTAAATTTCATTAAAAATGTTAAGCAAAAGTCTCAATCGTCCATTTGGTCTCATTGCCACTGATTTCTCTCTGCAATTGATAATAGAGTTGAGTTAAATATTTAAATAACTTAATGACCTCTGTATGTTTTTGTCCTTTGTGGCCTGAAATAGTTTTTCCGTGACCAAATTTTACTATGGCTGAGATATGAAAATTGATTACATAATCTGTCCAGTAGATTGTGGGAAAACAGAGAGAGGAAGACTGTGTCAAAAGTTGTAGCTGGAAAAAATTTTATGCCAGGTACAGTTTAGGTCATGTGAATTTTTATATGTACCAGAAGGTCACCTGATGTTATAGCTCATTTTATCTCACTAAACTTATAGCTTCAGTTTTGTCATAATAAGGCCTCAAACAAAAGGACAAGCGTGTGATAGTCTTATGCCGAGGCTTGTGAGGAGAGCTTTCTTTCTTTAGTTTTTAGACAAGACACATATTTTGCTTTGCCCTTGAGTACAAGCCACAACAAGCCTTTATAGTGCACTGGAGAGACTAACCTTCAGATTTCACCAGTCAGAGTTTACAAAATGGCTTACTTGACTAAAAGGAAACAATCCTGTCATGGTAACTTAGTCTTTTCATTTATCTTAGGTTTATCTTAAGCCCTATTGCCCAATTATTCTAAGCAGCTGGTTTGTCTGGTTAGGTCTCTCTGTTCATGTGTGTGTGTGGAAATTTCAGTGTTGTTTAGATTTTTGATGGTAGAAGGACTGTCCTTTTAATTAAGGATGACAAATCAGATAAGAGATGACAGATCTGTGAGAATGCATGTGCGCGTTCTCCACATGTTTTCCCTCTGTCTGTAGAAGTATGCTGGCAAAGCACACTACTCCTCTGTGATACAATCACCCGAACACAGATCTCTGCTTGCTGAAACTGTGAATTTCACGAATGACCTTGTTAGTCTCTTTTATGTAGTCGTTCCAAACCTCTATGACTTTATATCTTCTGTCAGTACCAAAATCAAAATCAATCAAAGTTCAGTTGGACCCCATTGAATTTCATTTTATAAGTTTTATTTTTGAGTAAACTATGCCTTCTTTTGGTTGTCTAGAATATGTTAGACCTGTAAGTGACCCAGATTATCTGTATTTTATTGTTTTTTTGTGTGTGATGGTGATCTTAGGTTGGTTTCAGCTGATACAGCTCAATTCCACTGGAGATGCAAAAAATGTTTCTGCTGTGCATATTTAGGTTGGAACCCACCCAGTCTCTATCTCTTGGTGGAATCAGATATAAACTTCTTACCAAAAAGATTTCTCATTCTTGCACAACCGTTTTTCTGTGAGGGAGATTTTTTTCATACTTTACTCAAACAGAACCATACTCTTTAAATATTGTTATTACTCAGTACAGTTTAACTGTTGAATGTGATATAAAACATTTTGAGAAACACCTGCCCTTACAGCAGTTTTACCGTGGAATACATGGATATTTTGACAAAAATAAAATAACTGTTACAATTTATTAGTATCAGCCATCATTGTTTTCTAAATAAGATTATTCAGTCGGGCTGCTTTTGTAAGTGTGAATACAAGTCTACCAGTATTTTTCACCATTTGAGACTGTCTGTTTACACAGAACTCTTCTGAGACGCTCAGTCACGCAATTACTGAGAAACTAATCGGTTATTCCAAAACAATCCACACCCATGGCCTTTTTATATCTAACCCGGAAGGGTCCTTCGCTTTTTACCCATCTGACCTTCTGTGTGTCACCTCTGTCAAAGCGTGTGTCAGTGTGTGTGTGTGTATCAGGTAGCCTGCAGTTATCAGAGACCCAGATACAGCTCACTACCTCTTTGATGCTGGCTCTCATAGTCCCATAATGCTGCTGTGTTGCTGGTAAAGGAAGCAGGGTGATAAACAGAGAGTTTTCCCTCCAGACATACGCTCAGGCAAAAAAGCAGCACAGATAACAGCACTGGGGAACCAAAATCACAACATAGATGAGGTCTTAAAGCACACACTGAGTTCATCTGCATTTCCTTAAAAACAGCACCCTTTTTTGTAGTTTTGTGTTCAGTCAGAAATCGTTTATTATTAAGGTTGTCAATAAGCGGTTGTGAATCTTGAAAATTTATGGGTGAGTTCAGTTATAGAATGTGGCTGTCATAATTGCACTGTTTGTGAACATAAATTTTTGCAATTTAAAACAATTGCTTTTCATTATAAATTACAATATCAGCATAAAAATAAGTGAAAAGTTGGATTGAAAAACATGAATTCAACAATAAATTTTTACTTTTAATGACAGTCATGCAGAATTTAATTATTTCTTATACAATAGGATGGTGAATTTTTCAGTTGACAGTAGATCGATTCAATTGATGATTTACTGATTCAAAATCATTTTTAGAACTACTTAGAACTTCTTAAGTACACAATTTGTCATTTGATGTAGTTACTTTATTTGTATTTATTTTAAAGTACTGTACACTGGTGATTGTCCATTGATTCAATTTTTAGCATTTTAAATTGCTTATAAAACATAAAATGCAAACATAAAAATTCAGTTTAAAATTAATATTGCACAGCACCATGATTTCTAAAATCATACTGAATCATATAATTATATTCTTCCATAAAATTCCATACAAAAACTGAATCTATGTATCTCAACAGTGTTATTGTTTGTGTGTGTTCTGAACATGGTCATGCACTTTAGAAATCACACTGAACAAATTTAATGTCAGATTAGACAAATCTGTTAACTGCTAAATAACTTTAACAGTGTTAATTTAATTTGTCGCAGAAGTTAATGTGTCAACTTTATCAGCCCTGTTCATTATCATATTTATTCACTCCTCTCCTGCCGTCTCGCTCCCTCCCCTCGTCAGGTGTTCGTCTCTTTCTGTCTGCCAGTATGTTTTCCCAGGAGATGCCTGCATCCGTAACAGAGAGAGCTCTGATAACTGCAGTCATATGACCGTTGTCTCTTATCGCTGTTTCCAGAGCAGTACAGAAGCAGCATTTTTTCATTCTCAGAGTTGAGTCTATCACAGATACATCTCATTGTCTGCTCTGTTTGCATACAGTATATGCTGCTGACAGTAGACATTGCTGGGGAGACAGACATTTAAATAACGTCTCCATGTCTTACATTTGGTAAAGGTGGTTCCTCAGTTAAAATCAACAAAGAAATACTGTGAGAACATTACAGGGAGACTGTCCGCTCTGGCTTTGCTACACTGAATGGCAGAGCTCTGAGTAAACTTGATTCTCCTTCAGTCTAATGGATGGAGACTTTAAACTGTGTGTTTAGCATTAATGCTCCATGACTGTTGACTTCTGTAGCATTTAATTGTTTTCCCTGATGTCCATTTATAATGTTTGAAACCCATTTGAAATTTTACAGCGATCAAGTTTCTAGTAATTTTCAGTGACTGACTTTCAACAACTATCTGAAAATTTATAGCTGTTACTAAAAGAAACACTTAGCATAGTGGTAACCCCAAAAATCTTACGCATTTACACGCAACAGAATTGTTTTTTAAAGGTACAACATGAGTTTGCTCTGCTCGAATACTGCTTGTGTGAAATTTTACTTTAATAGGCTGTTTTTGTTGCTATAGTTTTAATAATATATTATGTGAGTGGGCTCTGTTATGATTGGCTAACCTCTTCACATTTAAAATGAATAAGAACACTTGTATGCAGTGTTGATGACTTTAATGGAAGCGTTTTTGTTTGTCACGTTATTTGTTTCTGGTATAGATATATGATGTAATGGAAAGAAACCGGAAAGACTGTGAGAGGGGGAAAATATCTTTGATCTAACAGTTGTCTATTACCACAGAAATCTTTAAGGTGGTCACTGCTTACAGAATTTCCAGAACAGATGTCTAGACAAAGAGAGTGAAGCACAAGAGAGGCAAAATACAGCAAGAGAGCACTTCTTACTTCAGAGAGAACAGCAGAGAGAGTGAGTCTGTATTACAGCTCATTCTGGTTCTGTGGTAACTGTCAGACACATGCTGCCTAAATAGACATGACGATGGGTCTAATTATAGAATATTCTAGCTTTAACCCTCTAATCTTCCAAACAGGCCAATAATGTGGAAAATTAAAGTTATTCATGGCAATTCTAGAGCCTCCAAATTCAACTACAGTCAATAAAGTCTCACTGACAGTGTGTGTGGCAATAAATCATCTCCGTCATGCCAGCAGAAGTCTGCTGTCTCTCATCTGTGGAAACTCAACTGAATTTGTCTGTGTAGGAAATAAGGATGAGTTTCCCATGTGTTTGCACAAGCGGTCCAGTGGAACAGCACAGAGCCTCAAAGTGTACAGTCTAACTTTCCCACACTTGTAACACTGTAGAAAATAGCATAATCTGCAGAATCTGGTAAAGAAAGTATACTACATATAGTATATAAATGTGCATAACATAATATAAATAATAAATAAAATAATGTTGCATTGAAAAACAACATTTTATGCAAAACAGTTTTTTTTTTTTCCAATTATTAAGTAAACCTTTTCTTTTTCTTTTGGCCTGAAATACGACACATGAATCTTTGAGATCCACACACACACACATTAGAATATCATTTGAGAAAATTGTTACTTTTTTTCTGAATAAGTGTCTGTGTCTTATTTATCCTTTCTAAAAGGGCTGAGGTTTGTTGGAGACAATGTTTTTTTCTTGCCGTACAAGTTTCAACTCTTAACATTGCTGCTCTCTTGTCTGATCATGATTGATCTTCTGGACTTTTGCCCTGTTTGTTGTCATGGTGCCACACTCATTTAGGAGTCTTTCAAAGACCGCAAACAGAACAGAACAACATCAGAGTGAACTAGAGAGAATGAGAGTCTGTGCAAGTCCATGATCACCCCACCCAGTACAGCACTTTCCTGACCGCTCTAAATCAGAACACATGCATGCCTCCATACTATTACGTCACTCTTTCACATCAGTAATTATGTTTTATGTGTATGTGGCATGTGCCTTTGAGTTAATCATTGGGCAAGTCCCAGATCTCATCAGGATATGACGTAACTTTAGGGAATGGCTCTTTGTTTCACTATTTGTGCTTTAGAGAGAGTGAGAGATAGATGAAGAAAGAGAGAGACTATTAGTTTTCCTTAGGGAGTGATTCAATTAAGGTGTGACAGGAATTGGAAAGGTCGGGCTCTTTCGGTGAGTCAGTCATCTCAGGAGTCAATATGCATCACATATAAGTTACAATCTATCCGTTCACATGCTCCCAGCGTCCTTCACTCTCTTAACACACAGAGTTGAAGCGAGGTAAGGGATGTGACTCAGTGTTTCTCAAAGGAAACTGCTTCTGTTCAGGTGCTGCTGAACATTCAGTGGAACGTTTGTCTCTGAGTGTGACTAAATGTCTTTTATAGTCTGCAGTGTGCCAGTAAACAACTGAATACTAAAAAATGACTCCATGTTTGTGAATATATCTCAGTTCACCTCCTATATGGAAAAGATATGCACTTAAATGTAAACAAAATTATTTATTGATTTATTTGTATAAATTTATAATTCATTTATTTATTTCTAATTAGTATGAAGCAATGTTAAATGAGAATACAACCTTCCATTTAAGTTCCTGACTAATATATGTTTTGGTGATTAGTGACCCAACAATTGTATGTTTTTTTTTTGTTTTTTTTTGGTTGTTGTTGTTGTCACGGACCATGGTACCATTCCCAAAAATCCTTTAATAAATACCATGTTCATTTTTGGTCCTTTTTTTGTTGGTGTAATCAAACAGAAAGCTATATTGTCTAAAAAAGATACATGGAAGGTATGATGTTTCTTTATACATTTCTCTTATAATAGATAATAGATTACTTTTTCTTTTTACTTTAACCTACTTTTTACTTCAACTTATTTTTTAATATAGGTTAAAGTAGTTATGATTCATACAGGCCTGTATTTATCTTTTGCAAGCTTCATACTATAGAATTGGTCTCCTAATATATATCAAAATATACAAATATATTAACATCTTTTTTGTCCATTTGTTATGTGATGAAATGTTTGTTTGTTTCAATATTGCAAAAGTTTAACCATGATTGCCTACATATTGTATGCTATTTGTGTAATAAGATTTTATATTGTGTTTGTAGGTTCGGGAGATTCTGGGCCAGTGCTCCTGTCCGTCACAGTTCCCCATGACCAAAGTCTCAGAAGGGAAGTACAAAGTCGGAGACTCCAGCGCGCTCATCTTTATCAGGGTACATTGACTTTAATTGACTCGCCAGTTACTCATTCACCTGTCTGTTCTGTCAAAACATTGAAGCACTGTCTTTTTCTTTCTCTCTTTATTGCTTAAAGCTGAAGTTTGTCTTTTTTTTTCTTTAAAATGGATTGAAAAAATTCTGAGCTGAAGTGTTTTTTTTTTTATTATTATTATTATGAAAAGCAGTTAAATTCAGTTAAATGTTAAATGTAGGTTGATTCAACCAGTGCCAATCAGTTTGAAAACAATTATTATTTTTGCTATTTCATTTGGTGAAGCAAGTGACACAGAATGATACACCTCACTTTCTTTCATTACAAAGTTTTGTACAAATGCTGGTGTCACACCCACAGACATCAAGCCATCGATTCTGTTATTTACTTTTTGAATCTGCGCTGCTGTATCATTGGAATCTTTAACATTCCCAGAATAGAGGCCAAACTATAATAATTATAGCTCCATAATAAGTCATCCCGAGGTTTGAATGGTGTTTACACAGTTGCCAGGCTGACCTATTCAAGACTTAGCCTGTTATCCAGCTTCATCTAAAAGCACCCACACCCATTCATACTGCAGACAGAAATGGAGACTTATGTCATTTCCTGTCCTCTACCAAGCTCTCTGGATGCCGTGTGTGTGTGTGTGTGTGTGTGTGTGTGTGAGTTGGTGTATGGGTATTTACATGCACTTTATGCATGCATCTGTGTCTCTTTAATATGTTGTTGGGTCTACAGATTTTCACTCTCAGCTGGAGGAAATTTAGATGGAATTTTATCTTCCTCCAGTGCAGCAGGGCTGAATCAATTAAACTCGATTTAGGCTCATTCTCCTCCGCATGGATGGCGTAACGGCAACCCTATATCCTACTCCCTTTCTTTCTGTCTTCATCTGTCTTGATCTGCTCAGTTTTTGTGCTATGTGTGCGTGTGGATTTTGTTTTTGTTTTTTTTTGTTTTTTTTTGCAAGATGTGTGTGCAACTTCACTGGTGCTGTTAGATTGAACCCTTTTATTTACTGAGATTATAATTATACATAGACCCATCATCCTTCACCAGCACAAATTAACACTAGCAGCACAGCGTGAGATGAAGCAGAGGCCATTCACATTCACGGCTCAGCTCCCCTGTGTTGACATCTGTGAGGAAGACAGAAGGTGAAAAGCAAAGAAAAATGTCATCTGTCATCTTCTGGATGATCACCTTGTTTAGAAGCTCAGTGCTCATTTTGATATTGGTAAACTGAAAGAAAACGTAACAAAATTGCTGAAATCCCTGGAGATGAAGACCTTGGCACAAAAGAACATGCGCTTTGTTTTCTGTTTATTATAATTATGGTTTCCGCCTGTTGCCATGGTGATGAATCCCAAGTGCTTTTTAAAGGGCAGATGATTTTGGCTGCCAAAGAGTGCAGCACTCCCATTGGCTAAAGAAGAGGTACAATAAAAGCCAATTGTTAAATTGGGGCCTAGTGCAACAACAGATCTACCTGCAGTTACATTTACCTAAATACTTACTTGGGTTGTCAACTACAGATGCATCTCAATAAATTAGAATGTCGTGGAAAAGTTCATTTCAGTAATTCAACTCAAATTGTGAAACTCGTATATTAAATAAATTCAGTGCACACAGACTGAAGTAGTTTAAGTCTTTGGTTCTTTTAATTGTGATGATTTTGGCTCACATTTAACAAGAAACCACCAATTCACTATCTCAACAAATTAGAATATGGTGACATGCCAATCAGCTAATCAACTCAAAACACCTGCAAAGGTTTCCTGAGCCTTCAAAATGGTCTCTCAGTTTGGTTCACTAGGCTACACAATCATGGGGAAGACTGCTGATCTGACAGTTGTCCAGAAGACAATCATTGACACCCTTCACAAGAAGGGTAAGCCACAAACATTCATTGCCAAAGAAGCTGGCTGTTCACAGAGTGCTGTATCCAAGCATGTTAACAGAAAGTTGAGTGGAAGAAAAAAGTGTGGAAGAAAAAGATGCACAACCAACCGAGAGAACCGCAGCCTTATGAGGATTGTCAAGCCAAATCGATTCAAGAATTTGGGTGAACTTCACAAGGAATGGACTGAGGCTGGGGTCAAGGCATCAAGAGCCACCACACACAGACGTGTCAAGGAATTTGGCTACAGTTGTCGTATTCCTCTTGTTAAGCCACTCCTGATCCACAGACAACGTCAGAGGCGTCTTACCTGGGCTAAGGAGAAGAAGAACTGGACTGTTGCCCAGTGGTCCAAAGTCCTCTTTTGAGAGTAAGTTTTGTATTTCATTTGGAAACCAAGGTCCTAGAGTCTGGAGGAAGGGTGGAGAAGCTCATAGCCCAAGTTGCTTGAAGTCCAGTGTTAAGTTTCCACAGTCTGTGATGATTTGGGGTGCAATGTCATCTGCTGGTGTTGGTCCATTGTGTTTTTTGAAAACCAAAGTCACTGCACCCGTTTACCAAGAAATTTTGGAGCACTTCATGCTTCCTTCTGCTGACCAGCTTTTTAAAGATGCTGATTTCATTTTCCAGCAGGATTTGGCACCTGCCCACACTGTCAAAAGCACCAAAGGTTGGTTAAATGACCATGGTGTTGGTGTGCTTGACTGGCCAGCAAACTCACCAGACCTGAACCCCATAGAGAATCTATGGGGTATTGTCAAGAGGAAAATGAAAAACAAGAGACCAAAAAATGCAGATGAGCTGAAGGCCACTGTCAAAGAAACCTGGGCTTCCATACCACCTCAGCAGTGCCACAAACTGATCACCTCCATGCCACGCCCAATTGAGGCAGTAATTAAAGCAAAAGGAGTCCCTACCAAGTATTGAGTACATATACAGTAAATGAACATACTTTCCAGAAGGCCAACAATTCACTAAAAATGTTTTTTTTATTGGTCTTATGACGTATTCTAATTTGTTGAGATAGTGAATTGTTGGGTTTTTGTTAAATGTGAGCCAAAATCATCACAATGAAAAGAACCAAAGACTTAAACTACTTCAGTCTGTGTGCATTGAATTTATTTAATACACGAGTTTCACATGGTTGGTTGTTTTTTAAAGAAGTCTGTCATGTAATATTGTGAAATATTATTCTAGTTTTAAATAAACTTTTTTATTTCATATATTTTATAAAACAATGTGTTCCTATGATGGCAAATTAGGATTTTCAGCAGCCATTACAAAACACACACCAAAAAAAAAAAAAAAAGAAGCTGTCAGAGTTGATATTATGATTTTTTTTTATTTTAATATCATTGAAAAAAAAAAAGGTCCAATCCACTGCAGTACATTTTGAAATTACACTGCCCAATCTGTTAAAGACGTAGTGGTCTAACTTACTGATTTTGTGCTGCCTTCTTTTAGTAAGTGTGGTTTGGCGAAACGTGTTGTATTAGCAGCTGGGTGTAGGCTGACCGCTGTCTTCTGAAACATTGTTTTTAGGTGATACTTCAAGCTTGAATTTAAGCAATGATAGGAAAATTCCTCACTGCAGAATTTAAATACTCTTCAGGAGGCATTATTAAATGTTCATTTTTATTATGAAAATTAAATTAATTGGCCAAAATGCTGCAAAATCATGACAGAAATCATAAATGTTAGTTATTTCTCTTTATATTGTAATTATGATTAATAATGTGGATTAATAGAATGCACATTGTTTTGTGTAGGGCTACTACCTCTCACCTTTATGTAGGTAAGACGTCCAAAACAAGCAGAGAACTGTGTAGAAGAATTACAGCCCTAGATATTAGCTTGTATGTGTGTTTCAGTCTTTGTATAAAAGAGAGCTTGTGTAAGTTTGTGCAGGTGGGCATTGTGCCAACCAGCAGATGTGCTCTCTTTTCATGGCAACACCACACAGACACTCATCACATGATTATTCCTTACCATGTGCTCAGCAGATGGAGTTTAGCAATGCTAAAACTATAAAGAGCTTTATTGCAACAGGTTCGAAGTACACAATCAACAACAGTGAAAATGTGAAAGAGAGTGATTTCCTGACTGAGCTTCTTTTTTTTTAAATAAAGGAATCAATAGTAGTCTCTTATCCTACATTTCTCTCTGTTCATCAGAGAAGAGCTGAAGAAACAGGACTTGGAGCAAAAGGAGGGCAGTTTCTATGCTCAATCTCCTCAATTCCCCTCTCTGAGTGGGGCTGAATAAGGCAGTGTGTGTCGGTGCGTGATGTATTTTTGTTCTCTCTCCAGCTCTGTCATTGCGTGTTGTCATGATAATGAAGGCGGATGGAGGCAGCAGTGAGATGGATGGAGGAAGTATTGGTGGGCAGCTCTGTTATATAGCGTTATAGGACATGAAGACTTGGAGCTTATAATATTAAGATGACTGTCATGTTGTTCCACCTGTATTATTAATGGTGTTTGAAGATAAGCATCACTGTTATTATTATTGCCCATACTGAGGGTTAGGGATTTAAACAAACTAGCCCTACTGATTGTGCTAAGGACATGAAAAATAACTCGTACTTTGCGGTTCGTTGTGGAGAGGTATGATATTTCTTTTGCTAAGTGATCAGGCTTATGATTTTTTTTTGCCTGATGAACAGATAAAAAAAAATTACTTACATTGAAGGAGGGACCTGAGGCATATAGTTATAGTATAGAGACTTGGGGATGGGCTTCTTTTGACTTGGGCCAGTAAGAAACCACACATAACTCACAAGGCATAAACTAGCATCACCCTAGGAACTACTCACACAGGAGCAGTGGAAGTGACTTTTGCATAGGCAAGCACTACTGAATTTTTCTTCAGAAAAATCTAATTTTTTAGTTTGTTTCACAGCTTGGCATATGAGTCACATTTACAAAAATAGACAAAAACAAATGAATAAATCGATCAATTTGATGTTCGTACTATTCCTTGCAAATCTAACCTCTACAGATTCATTAACTGTACTGAACAACAAATGATATCATACCTTTAAAGTGTATGCTGTTGTGTTTTTGTTTCAAAGCTCTAAAACTCAGAGACTCTTTTACTACTCTGTTTTGCACTTTTCCATTTGGCAAAACTGTTATTTACCACTGAACAATCACTCTTCAGTCTGGATCTTTTAATCAGCTGTTTACATTTCTAGTGCTACAATCATGAATCTTAATTTTTGATTTTCTAAAATTCTTTTCTCAGCTGTTTAAAAAGGTTTATAACACAATTTGGATATTTGATACTGTGTATGACAGGTATATTGAGTGTTTTATTTTGGTTGTGCATGTTAATGTGTGTGTGTGTGTGTGTGTGTGTGTTTGTGGTGTTAACATCTCTCTTTCTCTGTGTAGGTGTTACGGACTCATGTGATGGTGCGTGTGGGTGGAGGTTGGGACACACTTGAGCATTACCTCGACAAACACGATCCCTGTCGCTGCGCCGCATTCGGTGAGATCACCACTTGTGTCACTTCCTGTCTCTGAGCTGTGAGACTTCTTGGAATTTTTCAAAAATACTACATGTGTTTCTCATGTCTGATTGTTTACTTTCTTAAGGTTTCATACAATCAAGTTATACAAGTTTTTGTTTCTAGTATTATTATGTGGTTAATGAGGGTTATCCCTTCATTATTCAGCACTAATAGAGTAATTCAATCTGTTTTGGGGCTTTTACAACAGATTTGTAAAAGCTGCCTCAGTTCATATATTGATATATCGCCATATGTAATCACATATAATCCATATACTGCCGTACAACTTACTGAAAAACTATACAAACACCTTTGCTGACCAAGGCTGAATTTATTTAATGTAAAATACAGTAAAACAGTAATATTGTGAAATATTATTACTGTTTTCTACTTTAATATATTTTAACATGTCTTTTATTCTTGTGATGGCAAAGCTGAGTTGCCAGCAGCCATTATTGCTGACATTTAATGAATAAAAGTATTAATTAAAAAAAATCTTACTGACCCTAAACTTTTGAACAATAGTGTACAAGACACATAAAAAGGCTTTTCATTTCAGTTTCAATTTTAAATGAGAAACCACTTTGTCAAAAATTATCATCTACATCTGTATTAGGTTTAAAAACACTTATGATGTTGAAGTTCATCATCATTTTTCTTGTGAATATTAAAAGAGCTGAATGATGCCTTTCTTTGACCTCAACAGCTCACCGGTATCAGCAAGCTAAAGCGAGTGGCCAGGGTCCTCACAGTAAGAGCTCCAGCGCTCACTCCTCCCGCTCCACAAGCCCAGGACCTCACTGGCGCAATGAGGGCATAGCACCCTACAAAACCTGTGACAGGCGTTCTTTGGACCCTGTGTTGGGCACCACGGCGCATTCCTCTCCATCGCGGCCTGGCAGGTCGCACCATGCAGCTGTACCTGTGGAGATGGAGACTAACACAGGGCGGCCCACGACACTGCTGCCTCGACCACCACGAGACAGATCAGAACCACGCCACTTTAATCCTCTCAGGTCAGTGCAGGTGTGTTTGGGTGTTAAGCAGTGTGTGTGTGTGTGTGATTGTATGCATGTTTACAGCTCATTGGAAAGTACCTAAAATAGAAAAGTACCCAAAATCACACTGGAACCAAAGACACCTAGAAAATGAATGTGAAAGTCAGCCCTTATTTATTTTAGAGAAACTTTTCTTGGGATATAAGAAGTGAAAACATGACTGATCTTGTTAACACTACCTAAAACAATTCATATATTTTGTGAATATACATTTTTTTAAAGAAAGTGTATGTTTCATAATGTATTATGTTTATTGATAATATTGAGTTTTGATGTTTGTTTTGTTTTGCTAAGCCAAAGCCAATACCTTCTCCATTCAGAAAGAATTATGAATAGTAATAAAGAGAGAGAAAATAAATAAAGTAAAGAAAAAACTTAATTCACAGAATCACTATATGCGTGCATGGATATGGAAAGTGTGCAATCCTTGTATGGGAAGAATTGAAGCTTGAAGCATTATGACCGGGACACATGCATGATTGTGTTTTTGTACAGTTGTTTTGTCTGTAGATCCCTCAGGGTGTCTGCCATTTGCTCACACTGACCTAGTTAACTCAACACAAATTATAGCGCTCTGCTTGTGCACTGTACCTTCACAATGAGCTGCATCTTAAGGCAACCGTGCACATGCTCACAAACAAATACACACACACAAACACAGATTATTGCAAGCAGATTTGAACTAATCCCAGGTGACATTGTCCTGACATCTAGCCTTGTCTTGTCCAGTTTGTGACTCCCCCTTGTGTTAGAAAAGAATAATTACAATTTTATAACGAGACAGTCACAGTGTTCCCTCTGCCTAATTATGCAAGTGATAACATGTTTAATTTTATTTGATAAATTTATTTTTTTTTCCAGAGCAAATGGATAATTATACATATTTGTATTTTTTATTATTATTATTATTTTTTTTTTACAACCGTCTAAAAATGAATGTTTAAACATGACTATAGGAACTCCACGTTATGCATTACTGCACACTTAGTAGTGAGCAAATAACTCATAAATATCCTGAAGTTTCAAAAGGTGCTTCGTTATTTCCATCAGATGGTATACTTGTACATCAGTGTGTGCAGCCAGGACATTGTATAACTGGACCATGAACAGCTTGTTGGTTTATCTTGGCTGTGTGCCTCAATTTCCTTAGGCTGACTAATGATGCAGGCCAAGCGTCAGAGCAGCACACTTTAACACTTGCACTCGCAGAGCTGCAGGTGAGGCAGACTGGATTACTGAAGATTAGGATAATCTCAACCCCTAGGCCTGTCACTGCAGAAGCTGCTCAGAACATGGTTTATGCAGCTTACATTACAGAACTGGGCTGTCAGGGTGTGCTTATTTCACTTTCTTGTCTAAATAAGTGTGCATTTGAATAAAATCAAATGAGGACAGAATAGGGCACCACTTTCACTGTTCTTAGGTGTTATCTTAGAATCTAGAAGTTCTAAGTTTAAGAAATGATTTTAAAGCAGTGATTTTATTCTTATGCACACTCTCCGACTGTAGTTTTTTTTTCTCTGTGTACACAAACCGGTCTTTAAGGTTAAAGAAAAGAGTGACAATGTGACGAAGAACTTACTAGTAGTTCAAGAGTGTGTGTAAAGAAAGTGTGTCTGTGTGCACGTGTTTGATAATGCCAGAGGATGAGTAATCCCTCTCTCTCCATTCCTATTTGATGGTTCTCTTTAATCTCAAAAATGTATCCTGAGGATACAGCCGTGAATACAGTTCCCTGCATGCTTTGGTACAGATTCTCCATGTTGTCAAAAGTGACAAGTATCCAGAGGTGAGTAGTAACGAGTTACATTTACTTCGTTACATTTACTTGAGTAAATTTTTTGGGTAACTAATACTTTTAGAGTATATTTAAAAATGGGTACTTTTACTCTTACTCAAGTACATTTTTAGTGAAAAAACGGTACTTTTACTTCGTTACTATGGGCGACGTTCCTCTCGTTACCTTAATGTAATACAAGTTAAAAATCCTTCAATTTATTCCAAACGCGCCGTCTACTTTTTTTCTGGGCAATGAGCGATGCCCGTTCGCAAATGATTCATTCTTTTGAGTCAATTCTGTTCGAAGGCTTGATCAAACCAGTTGGCAAACCAGTGAATCGGTTCGCGAATCAGTTTGAATGATTCGTTCAGTTCTGCCGCACGCGCTGATCGTCTGAAGCGGATCTCACTCAGAGCTGTAACATCAAGAGCGCTGAAGACGTGGCTTTGGATCTACAGTCAGTTGAAAACAAATCTGCAAAGGCTATGGTTTGCTAGCTATGAAGATCTTTATTAGATGAACACCGCGTGTGCTGTCGGTTCCACAGGTAGAGATTCGATTACAGTACACGATACTATTATGACATTACCAGTTTGTTGTACATGTACCTTACACATTAAATACAATGTATAATTTATTCATTAAATAAGCCGTCACAGAGTATGAAATGAACACCCGCCAAACCCGTTAGTTCCAGGAGGAATGCCTTTGCCTAGACACAATTAATATTGATATTTTCACAATATTTAAGCTTGCAGAAATAAAGGCTACATTTGTTTACATTTTGCAGAACAGACGGAATAAGATCCGTCAATGTGTATTTGTTTTGTTATGTTCAGATGTTCTGTAGCGGTCATGTGAGGAGTTTTCACTCTTCTCCGTGTCAGAGGTTATATACATATACATTTATAATACATAATTAATATACTTTAAAATTTAATTTAATTCAATTCAGTGATGCAAATCAGAATTTTTAACAGCTGTTACTCCAGTTTTCAGAGTCATATGATCCCTCAGAAATCATTCAGATATATTGATTATTATCAGTGTTGTTGAAAAAAAAACAGCATCTGCTGGTTATGTATGTTTTGAAGCTGGGATGATGGTTTATGCTGGTCCTTAGCTGGTTTAAGCTGGTCATGTGTTGGTCATGCACATGTCCAGCTTAAACCAGCTAAGGATCAGCATAAACCAGCAAAGGACCAGCTTAAATCAGCTCAAACCAGCATCCCATGCTTCAAAACATACCTTACCAGCAAAAGCTGTTTTTTTCAACAGGGAACAGTTTTGCTGCTTAATATTTTTTGGAACCTGTGACATTTTGTTCAGGATTCTTTTATGAATAGAAAGCTATAAAAGAACAGCATTGATAATAAATCAGGCTGATAAAATTCTGATTTGCATCACTGAAATAAATTACATAAAAAAAAAAAAAAAACATTAAAAGTATTTTGAATGGCTGTGTGTGTGTGTGTGTGTGTGTGTGTATATATATATATATATAGAGAGAGAGAGAGAGAGAGAGAGAGAGATAGATATTTAGATAAAATTTATATATCTAAATAAAAATAGACTATTTTCAGTATATGATCCAAAGTAACTAGTAACTAACTACTTGAGTAGTTTTTTTATCCGATACTTTTTTACTCTTACTCAAGTAATTATTCAGACTATTACTTTTACTTTTACTTGAGTAAATATTTCTTCAAGTACTTTTACTTTTACTTGAGTACAGTTTTTGGGTACTCTACCCACCTCTGCAAGTATCATATAAAATCATGGAGATAAATGGAAATCATAGAAATTATGTTGAGTAGTAATTCTAACAAAGATTACCAAGAAAGAATTTTTTTTAATTGATCAAAATTAATGCATTAAATTGATCAAAAGTGACAGTAAAGACTTTTATATGTTCACCAGAAATTCTTTTAAATAAATGCAGTTTTTTTAGGGCCAGATTTACTAACAGTTTGCACCAGCGCAAACCGTCTTTTGGTGTTAAAATAGTACTGTCAGGATTTACTAAAGACGAGCAGTTAAGAATTAGCGCTGAAGAGGCATGGACAGTTATTTTGGTGCCTGACCTTATTGAATATGCATTTGTAGGAGTTGCCTTTTCAGACGCAGAATTTATGGGAGGAGTATTAAAATGAATTTGTCAAATTAATCTGGCCCTTAATGTTCTATTCATGAAAGAATTCTGAAAACGTGTGTTACTGTTTTCACAAAAATATTAAGCAACATAACTATTTTAACATTGATAATAATATGAAATGTTGTTTGGGCACCAAACCGGATCATTATGATTTCTGAAGGATGATGTGACATTGAAGACTAATGTAAAAATTGGAGTGTCATCAAAGGAATAAATTACATTTTAAAATATATATTAAAATAGAAAACAGTTATTTGAACTGGTAATATTTTTTTTTTACATTATTACTGTTTTTACTATAATTTTGATCAAATAAATGCAGCCTTGATGAGCATAAGAGATGATTTTCAGAAATATAAAAAAAAACTTACTGACCTCAAACTTTTGAACGGTGGTGTGTATGTGACACAAAATATGTAAAAAAAATATCGGGCAGAAGCATATTTAAGAATTATGTCTCATACATCCTAATACCTATCTTAATCTTTCTCTCTTTCCTCTTACACACAGGAATAAGGAATCTCTTCTTCTGACTCGCAGGCTATCAGGAGATAGTGACTCTTCCACAGCCTCATCCAAAGGTGGAGGAGGAAGCACAGGAGGAGGTCGCTTCTCTCTGGGTACACGGCATGCTCACGGAGACGAGGTGGTTCTGCTGGTGAACCGTAAGGAAGGGAAACACGTTATTGAGCGTCCTGGAGCAGGAGCACAGATTCCAGCCCTGAGAACCCCTCAGACCCGTGCCCGCAGTGCTTCCAGAGAGCGCCCTGCACCACAGTCCACCTCAATCCTGAAACCTAGTCCACCACAGGGCCCAGCAGAGGTACATCGAACTCCCCGCCCAGAGAGAGGCAGATCACTGGGGCCCGAAGGTCCAAGGAAGCTGCAGGCTCCACGCTCCCTCAGCCAGGGCAAGACTCCAAGAGCCCGATTGGGTGATGTCAACCCTGGATCATCACCTCGCCGCAGAGACCCTCAGTCTCTTTCAGTAGAACTGAGACCCAAGCACATGCCCGCAGCATCCTCAAAAACAAGTGGAAGTTTGACCCGAAGACACGCATCTTCCTCTGCCTCTAACTCACCTGTGAAAGGCTGTGCCAGCGGAAGTCCTGCGAAAAAGGGGATGGCAACGCCACGACCCCCTGCGCCTCGGTCACCTTCCACTGGGAGTCGAAAGTTGCTTCCCCCCGTCACGCAGCCAGGGCGGCGCTCTCCACATTCTTCTCCTCGATCGGGTCATCACCACCCACCACGTTCCCCTCGATCCACACACAATGCACGATCCACAGGGAGAGACCAAAAAGCTTGGGCAAATCCCTACAACCAGCAGCAGGAGAGCCAGGAGGACAGTGGTATTTTTAGTTTACACCGGCTGCCAAGTCTGGACCCTCAAAGGGAGCAAGACCTATATCGCAGCTTTGAGGCAGAGTTTCTGGCCAACACGCAACAAGCCAAGGCTGTGCAGGGTACAGCATCCACTGGAAGGGAAATGAGGTCACTACAGCTCCCTGTCTCCCAACAAGGTTTAGGGGTGCTCCCAAACTCTTCGGCTGACACTAATGTAACAGACTCAGCTTACTCTTCTTCTAACTCTTCAACGTCTTCTCTTAATATCGGAGGTAAGGTGGGAGTCCTGCCTGATTTGCGAGAGTCTAAACGGACTAATCCTCGTGCATGTGCACTCGAGGACCCTCCTGCCCTTCTCCATAGCCAGATTCGTGGAGGCCTCCCCAATGGAGGGCTCCTGGAAGGAGAGCGATGGGGTGGCAAAGGAGGAGGTCTTCCTAAGCTCCCTGCCATCTCCAGCTCCACAGAGGAAGGAGAGGCCTCAAATCCAGGCCTATCCAGGCCAGTGGGCCTCCCCAAAGACATCAATGGGAGCCTCCCTTTGACGGAGGTGCCAATGGAGAGCCAGCAGGACCTGGAGGAATGGGCTGGGGTGGAGGGAGACGTACCACAAAGTACCCAACATCACCCGGACCTGCCATATGACAATGCTGACCTACCACTTCCTGAGTCATTTCCCTCCCCTCCGCCACCTCTAGATGACTGTTCTTATCAGGACTCTTCCAGTGAGAGCTCCTCCATGTGCTTGAGTCTGAGTGAGCCTCCATCTGAAGGTTCCTGCACTCCTCCTCTACCGCTGGCCAATGGGGATACGGAAGACGCAGTCGTCCTCCGTGCCAAGAAAGGCCAAAAGAAGGCAGAGAGGGTGCCCTCCATCTACAAGCTCAAACTGCGGCCGCGGATAAGACCCCGCACTGACAACAGACCCGACAACAGCCCATCGCGCATCCCTACACCTGTGCGATACAGGAATCATTGTCAACAGTCTCCTGCCAATTCGTCTCCCCTCCAGACCCCACCACAGTCTCCACGTTTAAACAATCACCAACCCTCACACAAAGCTCTGCATCAGGCCTTTGCTGACCTCATCCAGCCCCAGCAGCATTCCCCAGCTATGGGCTCTAGAGAGTGTGCCTATTCTTCAGAATCCAGCCTAGACAATGAGGCCTGGATGTAGTGAATAATGATGGTGATGATGTATTCCTTTGCTCAGCATATACAGCTTTATAGTCAGATTAGAGCAAAAAAAGCACATTTGTAAGACTAAGAGACCATGCACATCTGACTGTTGTGTACAACATGTAGCAGGATGCTGGAATCCTTACTGTCATTTCACTGGAAGCATAGATGTGTCCTAAAGTGGCTAAGAACATACAACACTATTCTTGACATCCTGGACCAACGTAGCCTGTTCTGAAGATAATCTGAGAGCTACTGTACATGCACCATCTGAGCTATGTTTAATTTCATTCAAGTCGTTTTTCTTTTTAGATTTGTTCTGTTTGAGAAAGGAAATGACTGCATTTCCCTTTAGGGATCTGTAGTTTTTATTGCCCTCATGACCTGTTTTTGAATTCATTACATGAGGACAAATTTTAACTGGTAAAATTTTCATTTGGTGGAAAGAAGTGTAAAAATCTTATTTTAATCAGGGAATTGTAATATACAGAGTATACTGTATACTGGAGAATAAGATGGTGGAATCTTTTTGGTGTAATTTTATGACAGATTTTAAGACAAACGCCTAAATGACGTTTTGACCATACTTCCATGTGGAATCCAAATTATCCAAATTGGAAATACAATTAAGTGGCTGTACTGTTGTTTTAGCCCAGGCTAAATAGGATGGTATATCAACTTGTTGAATCGGTTCTCTCATAAACATATATGAGAGGACATAAATCACATATTTTCTGTGCAACATCACCTTGGCAGACAAACAAACCTTGCATTTGTTTATGTTCTGTAAAAACTAATACGGTTAATGTATATGTTTATATGTAATATATGTTCATTTGCTTACATGTGTGGTAGTGTAATGTAAATATAATTATTATTAATTGACTTTAATATTAATGTACAAAATGTATGCTGTTTATTTCAGTATGGTAATTCTGCCTTAGCTATGCAATGTTGCTATTGAATGTTGCCTTGACAAATTTTCTTGCCTTAAAGTAAGGATGAGAAGTTGTGTTTGTGAAGTAGAGATGAAGAGATGGTGTGTGTATGTATCTGGGTGGTTAAGTCTGAGTGTGTGAGGTAGAGAATGTTTGTTATACTGGATGAATCATGTGTTTTGGCCCATTGTTAACTATGAGACAATCGCACATGTTTAAGGTCACAGTAACAACAATATCCTGCTTTATGAGTGTTCCTCTGTTTAAAATAAATTGCTTGATTTATCTGCAAGTGAGAAATGAAAAAGATAGTGCCATATCAAACATCACTAGGATGTTTTCAAAATATGGAAATCACTACAAACTATATATATAAATGGTAATTATTCAGGTAATCAGGCCCTTTTTATTGTGAAAAGCCATATTGAGTCCAAAACTGCTTATGAAGTAGTGATATTTTCCACTGTCATCATCGGCAGGCATTACATTTCTTTTAAAGCTTTATGGCGCCACCAAGTGGTTGATTTTTTTATTTTTTTTATTTTTTTTTTACGTTAAGCTGATTGTTACCGGTGATGTTTTGTGTGACTTGAAAGTATAATATGAAAGTGTGACTTGAGTGGGTGATTATAAATTGCGTTTTTTTTTAAAACCTTAAAACACATCTAATCTTGAATTGGTACTGGTAGACACCATTGCATAAAATAGGAGAAAACATTGACTCCACCTAAATGAATTACACTACACACATATTGGTTTAGCATTGGATTGTTTATTTATATTAAATGAGTAAGTTATTAAGCCTTGTTGATTGGTTGTGGGTGAACTGTTTTATCATAAAGGGACAATGTTGTATGTTTCTAAATGAATGGATGAATTGTTTACTTTTGGTATGTTCTCTTTCGGAGGCTTTATACAGTACTGCTGTGTATTTATGAGTGCAAGTGTTTTATGGAGAGGTGTTCCGATGTTGCTGTTTTAGTGAATCAAAAAGGGGCAGAAAAAGTAAGGGAGATTTTATGGAAATGGATTTCAGTGTTCTTTTTTTTTTTGCCTCAAGGACTGCAACCATGCAATATTACTGTTAGCTTGGCCATTGACACTCCACAACACCTCTTGTATAAAAGCTGCGATACAATGCATCACTGCACATTGCTTTTATGTTCATTGCCATTTAAACGTCTGTTGTGACACTTTAGGACAATGTTAAATTTCTTAAATAGGTATAAATAAGGACAGTAGAGCTTTCTGCGGTCTTTCAAATTATATTAATGGTTGCTGTGCCTAATTCACACTTTAGTCAAACACATTTATACACACTACACATTCAGTAATCTTTACAGTATCTAATTATTAACTGCCATACATTTGTACAGTTAACTCATTTTGAGCTCCAGTTGTATTTATTATGTTCTGCTTTCCAAAAAATAATTACAGAAAGAAGTTTCTTTTCTGTGATGACATTCGTTATGCGTTTCTAATCACATTTAGGCATTTTGAAAAATTATTTATTGCATGGATGGGTTCTGTTCTTCATTCATTATTGACATCAATACTACAAGAGTGTGGATTCAGAGGTTTTATTTACTTGAGCGAACCCTTCTGATTTGCATTATGCAAATATGATGTTCAGGTGTGATCTACAAAATGCATGTTGAATCTATGTCATGCTCTGGTTTCAGTTCATGAAAAGGCTGTTGGATGATTTGAAATCTGAATGTGTATTGATTTACTTTAATTCCTGCAGTTTGTTTGGCTGATTGTTTTTCTTTAATGTTGACAATGAAATGTAAGGTCTTGACATTGTGGAATTTGTCTGTGTTGAATAGCAATATTGCAAGACCAACATTCCACTGTTCCTTGAAAACCAATTGCTGTTAATTTAATTCTTGTAATAAAAATGTTTTGGATGAAATGCTTTGTATTGTGGAGTGTGAATTGTGGTGTGGAATGAATAGAAACATATGATGGCTACAATGACCTATTACAATAGTACTTTAATAATATATCTAAAATAATTGAGGGAAGATTTAGTAGAAGAGACACAATGACCAACAAAGGCAACATGTAGCATTTGAAAATTTATATTCAAGATATCCTGATAAGCTGAAAAATGCATAAACTTGACATTATGTGAAATGTCAAATATGATGATGGTTTTGTTATGATATATTTATGTGAGGACACAACACTGAATAACCTATAGAAAGTTTTGCTATTTCTAATAGAATATAAATTACAAATTAGGTAGGTTATGCTGTAATTTATGTTGACATAAGAATAACATAAAATCTCTTCGTATGTTTAAATGAATACAAATTGAAAACCAATGAAGATTTTCCTGTAATCTGAGTGCATTCAACAGTGTAAGCTCCCCTTAATGAAGGCGGAAGACGGAAGTGTGAATCATATGATGACAAAACGTAAAGTGGGAGGGAAGGAAGAAGGCCGACTTGTACACACTCACTCTTCACTTCGGTAAGCAGCATTTCTCGGTGTAACTGAGGTACGGTGCCTGATTTCCACTTATCTATGGCTTTGTGCGCTGCGTGGTTGGACAGTAATACAGTCCGCTAGATTAAAGGCTTAACTGCGCTCCCATAAACCCTGATTAAGAAGGTCATGAAGCTTTAGCCGTTAGCATACAGCTAGCACACCATCGACTATCTACATCTCCGCGAGGAGGTTCATTCATCCGCCAAAAATGGAGTGGGCAAGTCAGCTTTGTGTGAGTGAAGGTCCAGTTCGCTCTTAGGATTAGAAGAAAGACCCGCTGATCATTCTGAATTGAAAATTAGTTTAAAAAAAGGTCGGATTCGGGGCGTAATAAATGGGTTTTGCTAGTTAGCTCTAGTGAGACTGTCACCTGCTGCAGTCACCGCTGCGCCACGGATATATTTAACCAGTTGTTGTGATGTTACGGTTGTTGGTAACGTTAATCGTCGTTCAGTGGAGTCCGTCAGCTCTCGGACAGTTGAGAGTTACTTTATCTGTAAGAGTTACTGCACTAACGTTAGCTGGACGCCGCCTCACAGGCTGAGCAGATAGATTATTCTTCTTCTTTAAAGGGAACCCTCTGCAAAGGCTATGGTTTTTAGATAAAGCATTGATAAAGAGGTGTACTGTTCCGATATATTCTTGTTTATTACTTTTTGTGCCTGCCAGCTTTATCAACTTTGAAATAATACGGCCTTTGGCTTTAGTTTTCCACTGCTAGGCTTATTAAGTCTTTGTTACAAAAAATGCTATATTTATTGTAAAGTTTACATCTCTGTAAAACAGAATTAATGAATATGTGGTCTTCGTACAATGTTAGAAGCTTTCAGAGTATTATACACATATTATCTATCTATCTATCTATATCTATCTATCTGTCTGTCTGTCTAGGTCTTCCATTCAAAAATGAAAAATACTGTAAAAAAAAATGTAATTTAATGTTTTAAACGTAATTTATTCCTGTGATGGCAAAGCAGAATTTTCAGCAGCCATTACTCCAGACTTCAGTGCCGTATTATACTTTATTATTATTAATGCAAAAAAAAGTTGCTTAATAATATGGTGGGAACCATGATGCATTTTTTGAATAGAACGTTCTAAAGAACAGTATTTATTTGAAGTAGAAATGTTCTGTACCATTATACTGTAAATATCTTTACTGTCAAATGTATATTGTTATTGATTTACTAAATTGCTAATGATTATTAATTATTATTGCTAACACTCTAGTTAACATGGTGCATTTTTTAAAGGAGTGTAATGATAATATAGTGATTTTGATATGTTTGGTAATGAAATACCACAGCAGTCCTTGATCAATGATTTATACATTTGGAGAGTTAGTGGACTGGTAGTGTTGCCTTACCAACTTACTGTCAGTGTCAGTATTGTCATTCATTTATCAAGGGCCAGTTAAACAGGGGTGAACATTAACAGACAGATGTTCTTTCATGGATGATCATGATACCGTTTGTATTGAAATGATCAGCAGGGTTACACAATGCATTCAGGTGCACAGATCATAATTCTGCAGCTTCTTTATTGTAGCTGTAAGAATGAAAATGTCTCGTGTTGTTAGTCATTGGGGAAGAAGAAAGGCTGTAAATGCGACAGGTTTTTCCAACAGTCAGTACATTTACATGGACAACAATACTCAGATTTTAATACGATTAAGACAATATTCTGATTAAGAATGTACCATGTAAACAGAGCTTTTTGATTACCTTAATCCGGCTAAAGTCATAATTGAAGTAAACACAAATCGAATTAAAACGTGTAGTATTCCTATTTTAGTCGCATTATTGAAGTGCAGTACAGACATGTAAACACCTTAATCAAACTATTACCGTCGTGTAGGACTTTTGGCCGCATTTTGCGACAGGCTACACACAAGGCAGTGATCAACCGTTTGACGGCAAATAAAAGAGCTTCAACACCGCCGTCGTCTGTATGCACATACAAATAATTAACTACACTTGAAGCTATCATAAAATTAAAATTGAAACACCCAAAACTGTATATGGCATCATCACAAAGACGAACTATATGTTTATACGTGAAATTCTGTAGGGGACGTCGGATGGCGTCGCGTGGTGACGTAATGACGCGTCACTGACTACGTTTACAAAACAATATTATGATTAAGGTGTTTACATGAGTTGCTTTTAGAATAATCCTTTCATGTTCCCGTTTTACATGTTATAGTAAATAGATCTATTAATGACATGCGTCATTACGTCACCACGCGACGCCATCCAACGTCCCCTCCAGAATTTCACGTACAAACATATAGTTCGTACATTTAAAAAAAATGTTTTTTAAGCACCAAATCAGCATTTTAGAATGATTTCTGTAGGATCATGTGACACTGACTGGAGTAATGGCTGCTGAAAGTTCAGCTTTGCATCACAGAAATAAATTACATACAATTACAATAGAAAACAGTAGAATAAAAAAAAGTTAGTTTAAATTGTAATAACATGTCACACTATTACATTTTTACTTTTTTTAACCAAATAAGTGAATCTTTGATAGGCATACTGACCCCAGACTTTTGAACGGTAGTGTATATAAAAAATAAAACTTGTCATCAAGTCAGCTGAATCGAATGAAATACTGTTGTATTCTAAGGTTTCTCTTCCTCTTAAAAGACCTTTCAGGTGATGGCAAGAGTCTAATGTTCAATAACAGGAAATGGGAAACTCTTCACAGCAGATTTAGAGAGCGTGAGAGGGCAGTCACTGCACATAGAGAATATAATTTGCTGACTGAAAGAGAACATCAAGCTTTAACAATGTGTTTTTGGGCAACTTTTTCCCCACTCCACAATCTGTAAGAAACATCAGGGAAGATATCAGCAGGACAGGGACTCGACTTCCTCTTATTCCCCTGCACTTGCACTTTTACAGTATCCTACCTCCCTTTATTGTCTTCCACACTTTTCTTATGAGCTTAAGAATCTTCTTTCTCTTCTGCAGGAGAACCGTGGCTTGGGATCCAAAATGACAGACTCCAAATATTTCACCACTACCAAGAAAGGTCTGATGATTTCCTGTTGATGTTTTGTTTTAAAGATAGAGCTGTTTTGAGATTATTATAACATTATGTCAGAGAGATTTAGTCATTTACTGTGTCTGTTCTGGCCAATGCAGATCATCAAGTTCACTACACCATTACACATTTAAATACTGTTAATTAAATCAACATTTAGTGCTTTGATATTCCTGCTCTGTTTCTTTCTGCAGAACCCAATAAACTAAAGTCTAATATTGTGTAGTCTTATTTAACTGCAGTCTAAATGAGGTTTGGCGTTCTGGCTTTATTTGGATCAGACACTTGCAGGCACATGATTGTGCCAGAACAGAGTATTTGAACTGCAAATAGAGCTGCACACAATACTTGGTCAAAGCCAAGAAAAACACAGAATTATGATTATTTTCTCTTTTATTACATAAGGTAAACAACTCCTCGAGTACTGTCTGTCTAGACTTGCACATTATTTTCATCCTCTAGTTGTGATCTAAAATTCATAAATTCTTGTGTGTCGGGCTCTTTAGGGGAGATCTTTGAGCTGAAGGCAGAGCTCAACAGTGATAAGAAAGAGAAGAAGAAGGAGGCAGTGAAGAAGGTCATTGCGTCTATGACGGTGGGAAAAGATGTCAGGTAAGACGAGCCTTTTCACATGCAATGTTTATATGAATGGCTCACTGTTTTATATGCTACTCTGTATGTCATCCATCCCGTGTTTCCGTTGGGACAGTATGAGTTTAGGAGTTCTGATCTTAATATTTTTGTTTCCAGTGCTCTGTTTCCCGATGTTGTGAACTGCATGCAGACGGATAATCTGGAGCTGAAGAAGCTGGTCTATCTGTACTTAATGAATTATGCCAAGAGCCAGCCGGACATGGCTATTATGGCAGTCAACACCTTTGTGAAGGTAGAGTTCTGGTGAAATGACAGATAGTATTTTTAATATTTTATCACACAATTTGCACAGGCAGTAGATATAGATTACTAGATATTCATTTACTTTACAATGCAAAACCACTGTAATATATGGATTATAAAACACGCTCTGAAGTTTAGACAGATGAAATTCGCACTCCGGACTGTGAAGTTCTTAAAAGGCATGACATAAGCCTGGCAGCAGCAGAGAAACTCTCATCTCTCCGAGTGCTAGAATAGTCAGTCTTTATAGGATGGTAGAGGCTGCACTAATGCACCATCAGTACTAATGAGTTTTTGCTGGCTTCCCACACACCTGAGAATGGAACGAGAGACACATTACTGAATCAACTAACTAGACGAAGACTAAAGCAAGTAGGTAATAAGGCCCATCACAGCAAAAAGTTTCTAGGTCCCTCAGGATGTCTGTCGTGTATTACACATCTGTCTTATTTATCGGTCTCTCAGTGTTGGACTTCAGTGGTGCTACAAACAGCAAAGCTATTAGTTTATTTACTTTTCTCAGTAGACTTTTTTCATTGCTAGTTTTTAAATTAGGCTTTTTTTTCAATAGCAGAAAAGTAACTGAGTAGCTTTTTTTCATGGTGGAGACTTTCCATTGGCTTTCATTGTTCTTATTCTGTGCAAATGATATTTTCTATAACTTTCACAGAAACATTATTTGATACGTTTATTTAGCTGTTTCACACGGTGTAACTAATGAAATTGAAAATATGTAGTAGCTTTTAGCAAGGAATTTTTGCCATGTTTGTAACTTAGCTCAGCTAAATTTTCTGTATAGTAGTTGATAGCTTAGTATATATTTATGTATATTCATATTTAATACACACAAACACACATAAATACAATAAATTGATCAAAAGATGCATTAAATTGATCAAAAGTGGCAGTAGAGACATTTGTTACAAAAAAAGTTTATATTTTAAATAAATGCTGTTCTTTTGCATTCATCATAGATTCCTGCAGTAAATAAGTTTATATGTGAATGTGTATATGTCAATGTATTTTCACAAAAATAATAATAAATAAACAGCGCATGTTTTCAACATTAATAATAAGAAATATTTCTTTCAAAAACATTAAAAAAAAAATCTATTTTTGACTATATCTATATTTTAGATGTAATGTGTGTTTGTGATCTGTTCTCTCCTGCAGGACTGTGAGGACCCGAACCCTCTGATCCGTGCACTGGCTGTGCGCACCATGGGCTGCATCCGAGTGGACAAGATCACCGAGTACCTGTGTGAACCTCTAAGGAAGTGTCTGAAAGATGAAGACCCTTACGTAAGGAAGACTGCTGCAGTTTGTGTCGCCAAGCTGCATGACATTAACGCCCAGCTGGTGGAAGACCAGGGCTTCCTGGACACCCTGAAAGACCTGATCTCTGACTCCAACCCCATGGTGAGACATTATAAGCCAAATAAGATAAAACCAACTTAAACTATATAATTGACATGTGAAAGGAACATAAAATCCAAGTCCTGGTAAGATGCTGACAATATTCCTAAATAAATAATCTCTGAACTTAGGTAAATATCCCTGAATGCATTTGTACTCATGCTAATTCACTTGCCCATGCACTTATGTTTGTTTTAAGGGCATCCGTGGGCTTGCCAGTGCCATTTAGCTCTCTGTTAGTCTCCATGGTGTGTAATTACATGCTATTGTTGTGCGAAACTCGAGACTGTTCACACACACTACCACTGTATTGAGTTTAATGCCTCTTTTTTTTTTTTCCTCCATTAGGTGGTGGCAAATGCAGTAGCGGCTCTGTCCGAGATAGCAGAGTCTCATCCTAACAGCAACCTTCTGGACCTGAACCCTCAGACAATTAATAAACTCCTGACAGCCCTTAATGAATGCACTGAGTGGGGCCAGATCTTCATCCTTGACTGCCTGGCCAACTACATGCCCCGTGACGACCGCGAGTCACAGAGGTCAGAGGGCAATGTTATTTCATCACTCCTTTGTGGTGGACTAAACCGTTTCTCTAATGAAGTCTACATAATACATAGACTCTAGATTCACTAATAAAGCTGATCTAGTGTAGCACCTAGTATCTGCATTGATTATCTGAATTTAATTCAGTTAGATCAGAGTTGGCGTTGAATCACTGTTGATTCAGTTACAGATTTTAAGAATCAATATCGGATTGTTCAAATGTATATTGCACTATGGAAAATCAATGTATAATTATTATAATTTTTTTTTACCAGCCCTAATTCATGCAGTATTAAAGTACCCAGCCTGTCTTTGCTCTTAAAGATTTGTTTTTTCCTCTGCCTTGTTGAAGCATGTTTCTCTCTCTCCTCCCACAGTATCTGTGAGCGTGTAACTCCACGGCTGTCCCACGCTAACTCTGCCGTGGTTCTGTCTGCTGTGAAGGTTCTGATGAAGTTCATGGAAATGCTTCCTAAAGATCTAGACTATTACGGCACTCTTTTAAAGAAACTTGCTCCTCCGTTAGTCACGCTGCTCTCAGCTGAACCTGAACTGCAGTATGTTGCCCTGAGGAACATTAATCTCATCGTACAGAAACGGTAGGTGCAGAGCTGTGGAAGCTAAATTAGTTTATATGAAATGATGATGGTTTGTGTATTTCTAAAGTTAATGCACAAATAATTTTTTGTAAATAAACTTTATAATAAATTTTTCTTTACATTTTTCTACCAGCCCTGAAATTCTAAAGCATGAGATGAAGGTTTTCTTTGTGAAATATAATGACCCAATCTATGTCAAGCTGGAGAAGCTGGATATCATGATCCGCCTGGCGTCTCAGGCCAACATTGCTCAGGTAAATGAAGCACCACCCACACCACTACACTTCACTAATGTAAAACATGATCTCTGCCTGATCATTTATGTTCATATATTTTTTCAGTTACACCACCCAGAATACAGTGGGGTCCAAAAGTCTGAGACTACTAGTGAAAATACATCTGTTTTGCATTTTTTTTTTTTTTATTTGTTTTTTCCCAATTTTGCATTAATAGCCGGGCTTCCATCCAAAGTTGCGAATTTAACTTGTGCTCAAAATTTATGACGTATAAAACATTTGTGAATAAGCACCGTTTCCTTCCGACAAAATCGTCACTTCCTGATAAATTCGAGACAAAATCGTCACTTCCTGATAAATTGGCACTAAATATCACAAAGAAAAGTGGGAGAAGCCACTGAATATAATAATTTTCATATATAATAAATGACTTGTGCCTCAGAGCGAGCAGACGAAACACAATGAATGCAGTCATTGCTTCCATGGATGCCTGCTGTTCGGGAACGCGGTTGTGTAACAGTTCTGGGAGGCAATAATACAGAAATACTTTGACAACAGATTTTGCTCGAGCATTTCAGAGTGACCATAACAACATTTCAGATGCTGTGCAACAAGATCGGTCCACTGGTTAGTCAGGTTATACCGTCCCATTGCGCAAAGTCACATAACGTTTTTTGATGCGCATGGAGGAATTTATTAGGCAAATGCATTTCCATCTCCCATTTAGGGGTGCGCTGATCCGATATTCAGTATCGGTATCGCTCCGATACTGGCATTTTCTGCCAGATCAGGGTATCGGTCAGATCAGACAGAGACCAATCCAAATCCGATGTTCTGCGTATACTATTTTGTGTTATTGTTAAGCCCCACGAAAGCCACAAAAACATCATAAAGCACCATAAGGTTTTCGTGCACTATATTCCAAGAGTTCAGAAGCCGTTCCGTAGTTTAATGTGAGGTACAGATGAATATTTAAGTGGTTAAATTCGAGTTGATGTGAACTCTTCTGTCCGCTGCGGCTGTCTGTCATCCTCCATTCAGCATTCAAACTGCCTGCCGCCTTCGGTTACGACAGTCAAGACGATGAAACTCTCCAAGATGATTT
Source organism: Spinibarbus caldwelli (assembly GCA_039654775.1). Classification (NCBI taxonomy): domain Eukaryota; kingdom Metazoa; phylum Chordata; class Actinopteri; order Cypriniformes; family Cyprinidae; genus Spinibarbus; species Spinibarbus caldwelli. The sequence goes on from CM077223.1 coordinate 34,482,331, forward strand.
AATGTTCCTAATTTTATACTTGATCTGTAAATAAAGATAAATGGTTTTGATTAAAAGGACTTTATCTTGCTGGAGTTTCGTTTTGTTTCTAAATCGTGTGCATTTCTAGCGTGTTAGATCACAACACTGGAGTAGAGAGCACTATGAATTGTTCTTCACGAGCACATGAAATTCAAAACTGTTAAAAGAAAAGACTCAATAAACTATCGCACAGATTTAATACACTATGCATCAATAATGTCTCTTCCCTTTGTGCTTTGAACTTCTCTATGAGGAGCGCAGCACGCTGTGACTCTGTGTTGCTTCAAGCGCATCATTCTGTGCACGGGATGCGCATAAGCGCTTTGTGCCGCTCTGTATTGGAGCCTTTAGTATCATAATACTTTTGTACAGTGACAGATTATTAATAGACTTTCTTGTTCGTCTTATCTATAATAGGTTGCTGACTCATTACTCACAACTGCTATACATTTAAAAGAAATGTATTTTAATTTTATAGTAGGCCCTATATATTTATATATAAAATATTACTTTTTTCATGAATGTATTTTACAATATTATAAATAGCAATGTGTAACATTTTACCAGATTTAGTCCAATACTTATTCACTTTTATTTGTACCCCACTAAATGTTTTTTTTTTTTTAGATTTTATAAAATTATTGTGCACTCATGATTTTTCTAGAGTAACTCTTGCTGCTGAATTATCTACTAAACTAGTTTATAATAGTATTTTGTCATAGATTATGATTTTTTTATATATATATATATATATATATATATAATTTATTTCCATTTGTTATTTTTTCATTATAAGAAAGTTGTCTATATTTAGTAGATTGTGTGTAACACAAGAGTGATGATCAGTTCAACACACATTGAGGTATAGAAATTCTACACAGATTAAAAAAAAAAACTGCGCTATATCGGATCGATATCGGTATCGGCCGATACTCAGAATTTTTGGTGGTGTCGAGCCAGCCCTACTCCAATTATTTGCATTAACCCTTTTTCACACAAGACAAAAACCACCAAGTGAGCGTAAAAACATTTTTGCGAATTAAGGATCTTTTTTTTTTTTAATTCAGCGTTTCCATCACTCATTTCTGATGCAATACTTCAAAATGTACATTAAAACATATTTATATGTTACATATTTAAAGTATATTTATGGTCTTAACAGGGCTCTAGAGTGGGACCAATTTGGTCGCACGTGCGACCTAATTTCTCAATGGTGCAACTAAAAAAAATCTGAGGTCGCACCGGTGCGACCAGCCGTTGGAGGGAAAAAAAAAAGTCTCCGCGACTCCAAAAGTCTCCCTGTGGTTCAACAACAGACACACATTAGGCCCATATCGTGGTCTAAACCAATCAGAGAAGGTGAAGGGCGGACCCCCCCCCGATTGGCCATGGTCCAGATATTCCTGTACGTGTGTGTACGTTTGAAAATGCGTGTGCTGCAGTCAGACAGAGAGAGGTGAGTAGCCTAGGCCCGTCAGATAAACAGAGCGGTTATGTCAAGCCCTGGTCTGGAGACGGCATTTAGATAAAGAGCCACATACGATCGAGTCCGAGCCAGAGCCCACTGAAATTAAAAGTGGGAAAGTGTATACATTTCAAAGAGAGTGGCTTGACCAGTTTCCCTGGCTAAGATACAGTAAAGCCGATAATATAATGCACTGCATTTACTGTAAAGAGTGTGGGAAGACCATGGCTGGGAATAGTGCATTTGTGACTGGTTCTAATACATTTCGAATTGAAACGCTGAAAAAGCACAGTGCATCTATAAAACATCTATGTTGACCAGATTGTTAGTTAATCATTTACAAGTCAGTATTGCCTATATGGACAGCGATTTAAAAAAAAAAAAAAAAAAAAAAAAAGTGAACTTGTAAAACTGCGGTGTTAAATGCGATGCGGTCGAAAATTTGAGTGCACCTAACTTTTGTGCTGGTGCACCTAAGAAAAAAAGTTAGGCGCACCAGTGCAACCAGTGCAAAAAGTTAGTCTAGAGCCCTGTCTTAAGCATACATTTTTAATGTCATGAGACAACTATTTTTGTCAAGACAAACTTGGAGGGACTTTTTATTTTTATCAAATATAATTAAATAATGTTTAATATGTACTTAGAAATTTGTTTAGCCTTTATTCTTTTTTCTAACCTTTTTATTATTTTATTGTTTTATTTATTGAATGTTAAATCTGTGTCTTTGAAGCTGAAATGGCAATAAATGTAAATATTATTACTACTACTACTTCTACTACTACTTAGATTTTATAATGTCCATCATTTTTATTTCTGTTGTTGTTTGATTAGTTTTTATGGTTTTTCTTTTATTTCCATGTTTATGATTGCTTTTCAATCCCACATGTTAACATCACTCACTTTTGGACTCCACTGTGTATCACATTAACATTTGAAATGCATGCTTGTGAGAGTCTGTGCTAAATTTCTGTGTGTTTGGGTGATGTAGGTGCTGGCTGAGCTGAAGGAATATGCCACTGAAGTGGACGTGGACTTTGTGCGTAAAGCTGTGCGAGCCATTGGCCGCTGCGCAATTAAAGTAGAGGTGAGCTTGCCTGACCCTGATCAGGATAGCATTATTATTGACTTAATTAACACTGGCAGTCTGATGAGTGTTAATTTTAATTGTAAAGTTCATCACTCCTAATGAAAGGATTCAAAACCTGATGCGAAACAAAAGCCAACTGCTTAATTGGTTAACTGATGATACCGTTTATGCTTTAGCAGATTAGCTGATCTGTCTTTCTGTCTCTCCTGTCCTTGTTACAGCAATCAGCAGAGCGTTGTGTCAGCACACTGCTTGACCTCATTCAGACCAAGGTCAATTATGTGGTTCAGGAAGCCATTGTGGTCATCAAGGACATCTTCCGCAAGTACCCCAACAAGTAGGTTTTTCTGTGTTTCTTGTGCAGTTTCCACCATCCCTGACCTCTTTGTCACTAAAGCTGTTTCTCTCTTTCTCTCTCTAAACTGCATCCTATTTCTGTTTGGCTAAGGTTCATTGTCCAGATGTTAGAGGTTCATTGTCCTGACACAGTCTCTGTTCAGCCATGCCTTTCATAGTAAAATGTGTTGAAGAATTCAATAAAGATTCACTGAACCCAGCCTTCCCCCCACTATGCCATTTTGCTGCTTCATTGCTGCTTTTTTCTTGAATGTATTGTCAGGTATGAGAGTGTGATTGCCACTCTGTGTGAGAACCTGGACTCTCTGGATGAGCCTGAGGCACGGGCAGCCATGATCTGGATTGTGGGAGAGTACGCTGAGAGGATCGACAATGCAGATGAGCTGCTGGAGAGCTTCCTGGAAGGCTTCCATGATGAGAGCACACAGGTGAAGTGCCTTTCAGATTGCTTTATTAAATATGCTGTAATAAGTACAGCAGACTTGGATATGCATGCAGTGTATTAAGTTGCTTCAAAGCACATAAAGAAAAACTACTGAAATTTTGGTATCGTAACAATAGGGCCATACTACCCTAGTGAATACTGTAATGAACTTGCATGAACTTGTCTCTTGGAAAATCATGTTACAGGATTTGTCCCTGTGTTGATGTTTTTTCACGCTTTTCTTTCAGGTGCAACTGCAGTTGTTGACAGCTATTGTGAAGTTGTTCCTGAAGAAACCCACTGAGACCCAGGAGCTGGTGCAACAAGTGCTCAGTCTCGCCACACAGGTGAGATATCTACACGAGGGCTTATCAAAGCACACGTTTCAGTGGGAAAATGACTCTGCACATATACTTGCTCACACCTTCATGGACACTCTCTGTAGGTGTTGCCATCCTCAAATGGCAGATCTCTAAAGCAAGGCCGTTTGGCTTTCTGACTCACTCTGAAGAAAACGAGATATTCAAAAAATTGTTACTCAGCACCCTGATGCATTTATTCTTTTTAATAAAATGCTGTAATTGCTTTTAGTAATTGCAGGCAGACAATAAGAGGATAAACAAACCACAAAATGGAAGACTTCTAATTAGTAAACATGTCTCAAACGAATGTCAGGTGCACAGGAAACAAAGATGATGATTATAAAAGCATCAGGAGTTAAGTTGAGAGAGGGATTAGTGTCCTGCTCCTGTGCTTCCATTACACTACATGACTACATGACCTGCTCCGCTTTAATATGTTATATACATGCATATGTACATATTTGTGTCATAATGCAATATAAATAGTAAACCACCATTTGGGTTAGAGCTTGTGGGCCAGCGTTTTTAAACCCTGTACCATACACAACAGGTTTATGACAGGTTTATATTTATTAAACATGTATGTATGTATGTGTATATATATATATATTTGTTAATGCTTTCTTCCTCTGTGCCAGTTAAGAATTTAATTGCTATTAACATGTTTTTTCATCATCAGAATAAGCTTTTTAAGCCGCAGTGTTGCAGAATAAGGGCACCTTATTCTTTTTTTTCCCAGTTAAAGAGAGTGCTGCTTATCCATTAATTTCAGATGGGTGCAGCACAAACGTGCTTGCTTGACAAATGAGTACCAACTAAGTTCTCGCACATCAATCCACACTAACCAATTTTGGCACATCAAGCAAGCACGACTGAGATTATGTATAAATACAAAGGTGCGTTCACACCAGACGCGAATGAAGCGTTAAGCGCGAGTGATTTACATGTTAAGTCAATGCAAAGACGCGAATAGACATCCTGCGGCGTGATTTGCGCGAATGAGGCGGCGCGAATTACCAAATTGTATTTACATAATATGCTTTTCTAAAGCCAATGACCTTTATTTATGTTAGAATATGTATAACTTAATATTTTAACTAATTGCAAAAGCTGAATAATCAAAGTCTACTGATTAATCAGTGAAATAATCGACGATTAGTCGATTAATCGTTCTAATAATCGTTAGATTAATCGATTACCAAAATAATCGTTTGTTGCAGCCCTAAATAAAATCTATTCGTCATATAAATTATGGTGGGGTTGACAGTAATAATAAATTTATTTTAATTAGGCTCCATTTTAATGAACCAATATCAGTCCTTAAATTGCTAATTCCGAAGCTCTTTTAGTCTATGCTGTTTTCTTTTGTGAACAAAGCTTCACTAAATTTTGTTTTGTAGTGTGACTCCATCCAATAACTGCAATAAGTCTTGTGCTTTGTTAATATTAATATGAATGCATTGGCTTTCAAATTTTGAAAAATTGTATTTACGTTGTATTTAAATCAGGAAAGTCATTCAATGTCCATAGATCAACTGTCCACTAGAAAAAAAATACTTAACCTGTTAGTGATGTCTCATTGATTGTTTGTTTGAATAAATCTGTCATGAAAATTTTTGTGACAGCCACAGTTTAAATGATTATATTTCAACAACAAACTGGAGTAGAAACATAATTATAGGCCCTATCATTAAAAAGTTGATGTGTAAAAACTTAATATATTAAGTACTTATTATATCTAAAAATGAATAGCCATTTAATTTGGAATCTGTTGTTAATTTTAATCTTTATTATTATAGTTATGATTCCATGTATAGTTTACAGAATTAGAGATTTTCCTTTAAAAAAAACTCATATGCATACTTCATATATACCCCAATATAAACTAACTCAAATCAAGAGCTTGTGAATCAGATTTGAATCGATTTGTGAAATCTGTCAATACCCAGCCTTAATATTAAGCTTTCATGTCTTTTCAGTAGATTTGGATTAAAGCACTTAATTCATATGGTTTACTTTGTCTTTACGTACCTTTTGCAACTTGAAAATGTTGATGACATAGACTAGTTTAATATTTGTGTGTGTATCAGCCAGAGCATGTATGTGTGTGAGATCTCATTAATATTCAGAGAAGCTGTGAGCTTGTGCTGTCAGACTGGGATCTGAGATTGAATCTTGTCATTATTAACTTTGAGGTTCAGTGCCACAGGCTGTACTCGCCGCCAGGGTTCTGTCAGAATACCAAATGTCCTCCTTTATCCCAGGTGCCGTTTTATGGCCTCAAGATCTAATTCTCTCACCGCTGTTTTGCTCTGGGTGTTGCTGGCATACCACTTGATCTTATCACACAGATGAATTGGTGCTCAAAGGAGTTTTGCATTATTTACACAAGACTTGTCCTTCAGATGAGGTTTTGTGGAAAGAAACAGTCACCTCATTTTCTCTTCCTTCCTCTCACATCATAAACAGTGTATGATTCCCTTAGGTTCACTATTGGTCAATTTCACTTTCCCTGTATTTTGCTCTCTTTAACTCTGCAGGATTCTGATAATCCTGACCTGCGTGACCGTGGCTACATCTACTGGCGTCTGCTCTCCACTGACCCTGTGGCGGCAAAAGAGGTGGTGCTGGCCGAGAAGCCTCTGATATCAGAGGAGACGGACCTGATTGAGCCCACCCTGCTGGAGGAGCTTATCTGCCACATTGGTACTCTGGCCTCAGTCTACCACAAACCTCCCAGTGCTTTTGTGGAGGGCAGCCGTGGCGTTCAGCACAAGAGACTTCCTGCTCGCGCTGGCTCGTGAGTCTCTGTTTATACTCTTTTCTTGTTTTACTTTATATATAGAATAGCAAATGTAAAGATTTTTATATCTATATATATATATATATATGCATATATGCATGCGCGCACACACAAAGAGAATTTATAATAATTATTATAGTTTATAATATTTATATTGTTATAGATATTATTTTACATTCACCTTACATTCACATATATATATTTTTTTAAATGCATCTTATTTAAAAATGTTTTTTTGTTGTTGTTGTTGTTATTATTAACAAAATATATATTTTTTTGAATTATAATTTGAAAATTTCTCTCTCTCAGTGGAGAAAGTGCCGAGAGCACTGATGTTGGCCAGTCTGGAACTTCTGAAGCTCCACCTGCTGTCATTCCATCACAAGGTGATCTCCTAGGTGACCTGCTGAACCTGGATCTGGCCCCACCCACTGCCTCTGTCCCTTCAGTGCAGCCCTCAATGCAGATGGGAGCCATGGACCTACTGGGAGGAGGTCTGGATAGTCTGGTATGTTCATCTCCCGCCGCCTCTCTCTCTGCTACACACATAATCGCCACTTTGTGGTGAAATTAGATTCATTTAAAGGGAAAAACAGTGTAATTACTGGAATGAATATACCCATCTGTTCCTTAAACAATCTGTGCGTGCGTATAGGCTTTCCGTGATGTGTTTGTCAGTTGTTCAGCTCACACATGATGTAGGACATTTATTTTGAGTTAGCGTTGACCTGAACAGGATCCAAACCTAAATCAAGATCATTTAATCCCAGATCTGATCCCAGATCAGCCCCCTTCTCCTTAAACACACATCCAAAGTCTCTTAACCAGTGTAATTGTGTCTGTTGAAATCACAGATGGTCTTGCATAATTACAGTTAACTTTCCTTGCCTGCATTTCCCCTCTGGTCTTCTTTCTCTTTTTTTTTTTTTTCCTCTCTTTTATCCTCACGCTACACTTGCAGATGGGCGATGAATCAGATACGGTAATTAAACTAAGTAAAAGAGGAAGCAGACACTTTCATATCATGCCATTTCGTTAGCCTAAATTGCAGATCTGTTAGTATGAGTATCCGATGTACTCCTCACACCAGCAGAGGGCTGCTTCAGCTACTGCAGAATGCCACGTACATTTACAGCCCCAACATTTTTATTTACAATCACTTGTGACTAGTGTCGAAATAGGTAAAATATCTCCAAGATGTTTGTTTTGTCATAACACACCTTGCATTAACAGTCCTGGACTTGATGCAGCCACATGTTATTTTTCTGAAAGTTATGTCAATATTTTTAGTCGCTGTAAAGTTCATGAATGTTTGTAGAGTTTTGGAAATCCCCAGCCTCATTCCCCTCATTTCTTCTGCTTTCATGCATTGGAAACATTTCATCCTTTTCTCATTCCTCTATCAGCCGGGAGTTTCCCACAGGACAGAGGTGCAGTCTCCCCAGCCATCTTCTGATTATAGTGAGAGAGAGGTCTGTGTGGGTGTTCTCACCTTTTGAGTTCATCCTTAAAAAGTTCCTCTGTACTGATCTTAGACTAGTCCCTGTTGCCCAACATAAACTGCTCTCAGATCAGTATGAAGGAACCATAAGAGCACCTTTCCTCATTTTTGTTTCAGTGATTGAGTTTGTAGCTTTAGTTGTAGTTACACACAAGTAGTCACATCTCATTCAAAATGTTTAATATGTTGAAAGTAGGGGTGGGTGATATGATATGATTTCATGAGTCATTTTTGTCCCAATAATTATATAAATGTTATTTTTGTTATTTTAGCTTTGTTATTAAAAATAAGAACAAATATGCAAATATAAACAAGACAAATACAATATTTTTTTCATGTGCAGTTTAACAATAGCATTTAAGTAAGAAATACTAAAAAAAGAGCAATCAATGTAAAATTTAACACTGCATAGTCTTACAAACAGTGTACACTGATTTTTATTAAAGCTACAAAAGTTGTTCAATCAAGAGCAGTGAGTGATTCTCTCTTTTTTTTTTTTTTCTTTGCTATTTAAGGACATAGACAGTATCAGGTATGTTAGACTGCTGTCACTTTAAGACTTCATTATAAAGATCCAGTATGTTGACATACATCTGATTTCATTCCCAATGGTTTGCATTCATTTAAGACACAGCTGACTGTGCTTTTGTGGATACTCACCAAGACATACATTTTATGGCCTTTTTTGGCTTTATTAGATAGAGACAGTAGGGATGAGACAGGAAATGACAGAGGAGAAGTGTTAGGGATGGGACTAGGAAAGCACCTCGTGACCCTGGATGCAAACTTGGGTCACTCATGTACATCTTTCTGTATCACTTTAACATCTCAATAACTTTAAGCAGTCCTGTGCTGCGGAGATATATTTACATGCTGCGAAATAAACAAAATCGTTATCGATTGACATTTCATATTGCCCATCCCTAGTAGAGAGTAAAAAGATTAAAGAAACTGTCCGTAGAATGTCTCACAACTTCCTTAGCAGCTCATTGACTTGTTTCCACCCACTGAGCTAGTTCTCCCTTCATCAACCTCTTCATAATTATCCGCATCTTTCCCGTCTACTGATCCTTACTCACTTTTTGTCCTCTCTCTGTTCCCAGCTGGGAGGAGACATCGGCGGAAGCCCTTCGGTAAGTTAGAGAAAGATTTTTTAGCAAAGGTCACCCAGATTTTGATGAATGTGCTTCATTGTAGGAGTAGTAGCATCAACAGAGGGGTTTACCTTCATTGATCAAGAGTCTTTTATCTTAGTTAATTTGTCTTTTTCGTGACGCTCTTGTAGCAGTCTAGAAAAGTTGTAATACTTGTCTCCCTCTGCTCAGATGGGTGCCGGTTTGGGGGCGGCCCCAGCAGCCATGCCTGCTGCTCTCGGCGGTGCTCCTGCTGTTGGAGGTGGATTGGGAGACCTTTTTGACCTTGGTGGAGGTGTTGGCATGCCAACAGGATCCTACATTGCTCCTAAAACTGTAAGTATAGAATCAGTCAATACTCTGAATCAATAACTTTGGTTATGACTTCAGAAGTCTTTTATAAGCAGTTTCCCTGCTTTTTTAAGTCAATTTGTAATGCGGCAGCGTTTCCTGGACTCTTAGTGGGTGTGCACATGAAACGTCCAATAGAATTCAGAGCACAATTTTAATCTTAAAAATAAAATGCTTAAAAATGATGTTTTAAAAAAAACAGCAAGGTGCAATGCAGGGGCCCAAAGCGTCCATCTGATGCATGTGTACAGAAACATTGAGACGTCCTGTGTGTGTGTCCCTAACTCTTTCTTTCCCCCACACTCTCAACCTGTTTATCTGTGGGTTCAGGTGTGGTTACCGGCCATGAAAGCTAAAGGGCTGGAGATTTCTGGGACATTTGCCCGACGTGGTGGGATCATTCAAATGGATCTGTCTCTTAACAACAAAGCCATGAGCGTTATGACTGACTTCGCCATTCAGTTTAACAGGAACAGGTGAGTCCAACATAAGACTGTTTTGGAGGTCTCTTCAAGGTTTTGCTCTTCTCTCTGTGGTATCTTCTCCGATTGCTAATCAGTTTGGAGGCCTGCCTGGAAGACGTTCCATTCATTTATATCGTTTTGTCAGTGGGATCATTCAAGGACATGCTGATATTCTAAAGAGACTTAAACGTGTTAATGTCAATTGAGGACTTCTGTCTAGAAAATTACTGCTTGTTTAGTAAAGCAGATTGTTGTAATATATTCTACTTAGATCTTTGACTAATGCAAGGGCAACAGAAGGTCATATTCTTATGTATAGATTTATAGAATGGTGCTTTCTCACACAAATCTCAAGCCACAATGCTAGGCTGTTGTGAGTGGTTGACGAGTTTTGCTATGGATTTGTTAGGGTGGTTGGTTACTTGCCCTGTCAAAAGTGCACACATCTAAGTCTTTGTGATGTTCTTGTTCCTAGAAGGTCACTCTACCTGTAAATGTGCTACAAATTTACAGATTGCAAACAATAAAACAAAATTTCAAATCCTGATCCAAATATTGATCGGGTCTTAACAGGTGATGCAACCAAAACAATTAGTTTTGGAGGGCAAAATCATCGACTAAAATGTCTCTAATGGCACATTTTGACTGTGTCGGTGTCTTATTTCATGCACACAGCATGGATTAGCTACAGCCGGTAAACATATCATCAGTCACATATATCACTGTGACCAAAAATGATGCTATAGTATGTAAAATCAAATGTATTTGGTTGAATATATATATATATATATATATATATATATATATATATATATATATATATATATAGAGGTGGCTCATTGCAGAAGAACTGTGAAAATGACATACGAATACGGTTTCAAATTAAATGACCCACGTTTAACTGCAGTAGCATTAGTTTTGACTAAATTAAACTTTAATTTAAAAAAAAAATTCAGTTTTTGTTGCATCGCTAATCTAAACTATTTCTCTGTTTTTCTGTAGTTTTGGTCTCGCCCCTGCTGGCCCTCTGCAGGTTCTGACTCCTCTGAGCCCCAATCAGACCATTGATGTTAGTCTCCCTCTCAGCATGAATGGCCCTGTCATGAAAATGGAACCTCTCAACAATCTGCAGGTAATGTATCCACTGCATTTCTGCAGCATCATAATTCACATGCAGTATGAAATGAGTGTTGTGCTGGTAAGCAATAAAGCAAGCCCCTGTTGAGTATTATTAGCAGAGGCTGCAGCCCAAAAAAGCCACTCCAGAGACAGTATAGACATTAAGTGTGGGTGGTTTCTAAGGGATGCAACTTCTCAGGACGGATTCAGTAAAAAAAATAAAAATAAAAATCATCATTAGTGGTTCTCCTTTGACTGTTTGCTCTCTCTTTTCTGTCTTTCTCCTCCTCTCACTGCATGTCCATTTCTGTCATCTTTTGATCAGGGTTATAGGTCTGCAGCAGTACAGCAATAGATCTGAATTAACTTTGCCTCATTATCTCTCTCAGTGGAATCATTCACAGTGCTCTCTCCGATGACTGCATTGGGAAATAAACCACAAATCCCACAGACTACAATAGGAAGGCATAGGCATTATGGAACAGTGCATTCACTAATTTGTTGTAATTAAACCAGGAAAAGATTGTGTTGAGCTTCAGGGACTGTTTTGGTTGGGTGAAGCAAATGCAAAAATGTAGGATCTCTCTTCTTCTCTCTCAGAGCCCTAAAGTAGATTAAAAGAAGATAGCGTTTTAATCTGAAGATTTTATAGAGCCCTTCAGGCTTTATCTAATGCCATTTTCAAATTAAATGCGTGTTTTGAGCTTTTCTAGAGAGAGAGATTAGTGAGCCTCGTGTTCAGGATGCACATGTTCGATTGGCTTTAAATGTTTAATCATAAATGTCTCTTTCACGTTCTGCTCTGTGCTTATCGTTGAAGTCATCGGCAGGGGTTTAAGAGAGCCGTATAATAATAATTATGGGATTTGTCACTCTGAATCACAGGAGGCAACATGAATTTTATCTCCATTTTTCTAGGATTGATGTAACAATATGTCTGGATATCAGGCAGCTCACAGCTTCAGCACTTGTATTTGATCTGGACGTGCTTTGGCTTACCATGCGTTTCCAGTCTTTGCAGGCATGGATTACAACAGCTGATACTTCCAGTCCCAGAGAGGCTTGTTGCATTAATTTCACACGTGGCTGCCGATAATAGATCAGTTATTCATTGCAGTGGCATCACATGAAGTGAATGTTACTCAGACTGAATGAAACACATCATTTATTTAATTTTCTGTAGCTTGACTCATTGTCATTATTTGCAAGGCCAATAATACTGTAGATAAATCTGAAGAGAAACCAATTCTAATACGTCATGTTTGGTTCAATTCCTGACAGTTACACAAAATGAAAAGTTAAATTTCTGATTTAACATTATTTAGTACATTGTTTTTCTTCATATTATTTTGCCTGATGGTTCTATAGTATTTCTAACCACAATTAGACAAGTGAGGGAGGGATGAAGCCGGTATATGCAGCTCAGAGCGGTTTGGCTGGATGAATTATTCAGAAGTGGAGTGTAGCAGGTCTGGATGTCTATGTGGGACTGCCTGTCCCTCTCTGAGGCTGTGTAGTCTCTATTCTGATGGATGCTGTGCACCTGCTGTCAGCTTTTATAAAAGCTCCCCTGGGTGCCTTTCAATCCCTCATGCTCTCAGAAGATTTACAGCCGTAATCAGATGAAGTTTGGTGTTTTTTTTTTGTTTTTGTTTTTTTTTCAGCTGCAAACTGAAAAAATGGAAAAAAAAGAAATGATTGGCTGTATTTAATCTGAGTTGTTAAGCACTTTTTGTATTTCTGTAAAATTCACGCAAATAAAAACTAAAGTAGGATGATTTTTGGGGCAAGAAACCTCAACTTGTAACATTTTACAATAACATAGACAGTCACTCACATAGAATATATATATATTTCTGATTCTTTAGGACAGTTGTTTTTGAGTATGATTGTCCTGGACAGATACACTCACTCTGTTTTCTTGAACTGTCAGTGGGCATCTTCTATCCTATTAGTGAGTTTGCCTCATGCATGTTTGAATTTCACATATTGGCGTGCAAACATGAACTCCACGCACAGGAGCTGAACCCAACCTTTGCAAAGCCACAGAGGGTCTTAAACAAAAGAATAAAGAGAGAGAGAGAAGCAAAATGTCAAAGAAAGAGATGATCAAAGGACCATATTTCCCTACTATTCTGTGATGTGTGTGTGTGTGTGTCTGTGTGTGTGTCTGTGTGTGTGTCTGTGTGTGTGTGTGTGTGTGTGTGTGTGTGCCATTCTTTGAAAGTACTGGAGAAAGAGGCCCATTTATTTTGGCTGAAATTATGAACTGAATTCTCTCTGCTCTTAACAGGGTTTGAGAGTCTTGTCCACAGCCACAATGTCTTAAATCACAGTCGTAATGTGTTTCTCTCTCTATCTCTTTGTCGATGTTGCAGGTAGCTGTGAAGAATAACATAGACGTGTTCTACTTCAGCTGCCAATATCCCCTCAGCCTGCTCTTTGTAGAGGACGGAAAGATGGGTGAGTGTGCTTGTGTGCACCCTTAATCACTGCCTGCGTCCTCGGACCTAAGCAGCAGCTCTTCAGCTGATTGTGACTGTCAATCTTTTAATTTTGTTCTTAAGTTTTGTTTGGGTATTGTTTTTAAGTTCTGACTCATGACTTGTGCATGAGAGTGTGAGCACACGTGCCAGATCTGTGTCCAAATGAGTGTGTAAGAAAAGATGTTGGTGTTTATGTGGAGATGTGTGTGAGTGTGAGAGAGACAGCTTATGCATAAATGCCTTCCCCCAGGAGTCTCTTAAATGGAGTTCAGTCTCTGCAGGATATCACACAGATGCACAGTAGCTGTGTTCAGAAAAAAAAAAAAATACTGCCTTTGCAGTCAGAATATGCAGGTAGGAAGGCATCAAGGCACACTCGAATCATTTTGGGATTAACCATATGGGCATTTGGACACGGCTAAAGCGGGGCACCATGCAAGGTGGGAAAAATATTAAATCCATATGGGCCCTTTTTCCTAATTTCTACCAAGAAATAAGGATATATATTGCTTGGTTATCTCTAAAGCTTGCTAGAATGTGTTATACATCTTTAGACATGACAATATGGTGCCTGAAAAACCAGTTTAAAAGCATATTTGATGTGGGGTGCCTTTATACAAAACATCTGTCTGACAGCAAGACAGCAGCCTTCAGTTTCAGTTACAGCCAAACTGCATTCTTTTTTGCTTTCTACCTTTTTTTTTTCCTCTGGTGTCCTCTCACATGAACTCCTTTTGTCCCTCTGCTTCTCAGAACGTCAGGTGTTCCTGGCCACCTGGAAAGACATTCCAAATGACAACGAGGCACAGTTCCAAATCAAAGACATCCACCTCAACTCAGGTAACAGGAAGAAATGTGCTGTGCATGAATGAATTGGGAAAAGTGTGTGGAGGAAGATGGGAATGAATGAAATGAAGGAAATTAAACAAATAAGCAAAGATAGGATGGAGGGAAGTGCTCTACTCTTATCAGTGCTTTGTATTATATTGACTGTCGCACGCTCTGTCTTTTAAAAGAACACACTGCCCTGTTGAGGTCTGTCTCTGAAGAGTGCTGATCCGGTGGCATGTCTGGGTGTAATTAACTCGAGGCAGGTTTTTGGGGAATAATCCTCTTCTGCATGACTGTTTGCATAAAATAATTGTGAATCACACAGGCATGAACATGCACACACACTCTCAGTGATATTGCTAATGAATGCACTGTGGGTGTCTTCAGTGCTCTTTTTTTTTTTTTTTTTTTTGACTCTCTCTCTTCTATCCATGTGGCTTGGTATTTAATATAGGTGTTTGCTACATTGTTGTATATAAATCTGTCCCAAAACAAAATATTTTTATGTTAGCAAAGATTTGAGCTTGCAATTAAATGAATATGATGAGAAAGAAAGTCAGAGCAGCACAAAATATATACAGTAGATTGTAAAGAGACAACTCAGCTTTATTGTTTGTACCCCATCAGTAACTTTTTTTGATAGAAATTAATACTTTTATTCAGCAAGCAATTAATTTGATAAAAAGTGGCAAAGACATTTAAAATATTACAAAAACATTGTTTTATATAAATGCTGTTTTGAACTTTCTATTCATAAAAGAATCCTGAATAAAATGTATTTGATCAAATAAACAAGATTTCTTTAAAAAACATTTAGTAATTAAAACTTTTGAAAAGTAGTCAATTAGTCACATCTGAATCACAAAATAATTTTGTGAGATGGTTCTTTTTAGTGAATTGGTGAATCCATGTATCGTTTAAATTAGTGAATATCAAATTAACATCTCATTTACTCTTTGAAGTGCAGATCAGTGCTTTTGTTCTATGAAAAAAAGTTGAAAAAAAAGTTTGAAGTTGAAAATTGGATATTTTTGAGCTAACTTTTAAATCAGACTAATTACTGAATGGTTCATATGTCAACGTGTAAGTAAAAATACGTATTTGCTACAGAGTTGCCATAGAGACTCACTCAGGTTCACTTTGTCTTCAGAAAACCTGCTATGTGTGTCTGTGTTTTGTTAATGAGTAACTTCTCTCTCACAGACGCGGCCAGCAACAAGCTGCAAGGCAGTAATATCTTCACCATAGCCAAGAGAACAGTGGAGGGGCAGGACATGCTGTACCAGTCTGTCAAACTCACCAACGGCATTTGGGTGCTGGCAGAAATGCGTATACAGACCGGCAACCCCAACTACACGGTAAATGGGAACAAAGAGACATGGAGGATGTTGTAGTGGATGTGAAGAGACTAGCAATGTACCACTCGAACACACATAGATCGATAAAGACAAGAGGATGTGCTGGAGGAGACAGTAGTGGCCGCATGTGAGAGAGTGTGTTTTGCAGAACGACTCTCCTGTTATTTCCTAATGAGTCATGCGGGAGCAAGATCTGTATTTATGTGCACGCATGAGAGAAGAAGCGGGTAAAAGGGGAAAGGACTGCTGGGTAGATCAAACACCTTCTTAAAGCCTACTGAGCTGCATGCCTAGATAGCATTTTACTGGCATTATAGGTGCCTCCAAGTCCAAAAATGCTGTCTAGTCAGGCTGCATGCTAGGTTGGAGACCCAGCCATTGTGTTCAGAGAGAAAGAGTATTTGGCAAATCCTGGGTGGGTGAAGATAAGGAAAGAAGATTGTCAAGAAAAGATGTCAATCCTCCTGTCAGTCCTTTCTCCCTTTGGTTTTGTGGGATTTGCCATTATCACTCAGCCCAATGCGGAGTGTTTGTTTCTTCTCTCTCGTGTTCCCTTTCTCATTTCCCACATGAATCATGCTTCAAACACAATTGTAGGGCACCATTTATTCTCTCAGATCTCAGGTGTACCTAGAATTGTTTATGCCAGCATGCTTCATTCCTATAGCAGAGTATGCATCCACTAGAGTCCTAGAGAATTGAATTATTAATATATTATACAATTATAATTGTTTTTACTCGAGTTAATCAGCATATTCAGCTGTTTTCATTTGTTATTAATATTAATTATTAAAATGTTGCACATTTATTATGTTATTCCCGCCACGATTTGGCACCTTTCTTGAGTAGTGGGTGTACCATTATTTTTCTTTAAAGCAATACATGCACAAATCCCATCTTCTTTAAAGACGACACTAGATATGTTACATAAACTATTATCTAACACAAAATTAATCACATTAAATGCACCTAGCCCCTACTGAGTGCTTAATTTAGGCTAAATCTGTGCAATGCACCCACGTATCCTCTAGCACATCTTATTGTCTAAGTGACGAATGTTATTATTTATGATGTTTGATTTTGTTGTATTTTTTTTCTCTGTGTGTGTGTGCTCATATCTGCACTCATCTTTGATGATGACATCACAATGCAGGAAATGGAGGTTGGGAGTTTTTTCCCCAAAAAATAATCTTAACTTAAACTAAACATCTTATCTTTTACATCTTGCTGCCTTTAAATGAGCATGGTTCTTTCTTTGACTTCCTTCTATCAACAGGAAACAGTCCACTGAAACAAAGCATGTCTGTATTAACAGTGAATGTCACAGCTATATGACTTCGTATAAGAGCAACTGTTTTGAATGATCAAGCAAACCACGAGGAAATGTGTAGAAAACATAGTTATATTTCCTAGTCCTCTGTCGTGATAGAAAAGCTTGATATTATAGGAAGATACAGAGGTTGTGCACAGAATTGTTTTCCAGATTTCATTCCAGGAATAATCAAATTGAATAGCCTTCATCAAAGGAGTTGCTCTTCAACAGGAACCCGTCGATTCACAGCATGTGCTTTTAATGTGCACAAGACTCTCTCTCCTATACACTCACCAGTGTTTCCTGCAACGCTTTCAAGCTGAATCTAAAAATCCGCTGTTAAATCTGCACCGCCACCACAAAATTATATTTTATCTGAGATATGAGCTGGCAGTCTGAATTGAATGTAATGGGATAAGATGGAGTGCTGCAAAATTATAGCAAGAAAACAAGTTGTTCTCGTGATTGCACACAAAAACAAACTTGATCAGTGTTGTCCGAATCACTGATACGTGACTCACTTCTTTTCAAGAATCATTTAAAACAGTTTTTACAAACATTGACAAATCTTTCATTGAATAAACTAAATTTGTCGAAAAATTTGATTCGCACACTTAAACTGCAAGTTAGCTGTACGGGGCACAAATTTCTGAAGGAAACACTGACACACAACTCATCTGTATGGAACTGCTAATCTTCCATCTCTCCTCACATCCTAACAGCCACTTTAAGAGGCAGAACTGTTATTCACATCTCAGACACGTGCTCCATGAATCATGGTTGTTTTGTTCCTTGTTGTTGTAGCATATAAACAATATTTGTCTGAAAGGACAGAAAAATGTGGCAGTGTGGCTATACTGTGAACTGTTGTGATATGTTGTTTTCTCTAAATATCTAGCAATGTCTCCATTAGCTACAAAGCTCTACAATTTGTCACTGTTCGTCATCCCTATGGCAACTAGGCGTCAAATGGCACGGCCCGATTCCCCTTTAAATGCTGCGAGCGTCTGATGGCAGGGATCTGTTAAAGCATTCCTCCGCAAACCTTCGTGCAGCACCCTGCTGCTTCCACTCTTCCTGTCATCCCACCATGTCGTCCGTTTTCATTTGCGCTTTGATTACATTCTTCCCTATTGTTGCAACCCGCTGCTATATCTCTAAGTCTTAGTCACACCATCCACTCTTCCTTCGTTCTGTGGTTCATGCCCACCACCCACCTGTGCAGTATCTCCAGTCAAATTATAGAACAATGTAACTGTTAATAAAACGCCTCTGCGTACAGGAAACTGATGCCACAAAGCAAGTCGGCACCAGTGTGATTGTGCATTTGTGCACCCACTACATTCTGCATGAAGCTAAGACAAAATCCTCCAAATCTTGAAGGGGAGCAGGCTGGGGGTTGATTGATAAGGACATGCCACCTCATTCTTAGATGTTCTCAGCAAATTCATTCAAATAATTTACCTGTCTAAATTTTACTGGTGAGGAGTTGAATGATTTTTACACTGTTCCCCAAGCTGTATATTGATCTTTATTTTATATATCTTTGTACAGTATATTGTATTTTGATTTTGTTAGATTTTTTTAATATATACTACCATTAAGTAAGACTTTGGGGTAAGTAACTTTTTTTTTTTTTTCCTTTTTTTTTTTTTATTGGAATACTTTATTTATTTATTTTTTTTTAATGAATACTTTAATATTCATCAAGCATGCATTCAGTAGATCGAAAGTGACAGTAAAGACATCTGTACAATGTACAAAAGCTTTCCATTTCAAATAAATGCCGTAGTACTTTCAATTAGTCAAAAAAGTCCTGAAAAAATCACTGCTTCCACAAAAAAATATTAAGCAGCACAAATGTTTTTATCATTGATCATAAGAAATATTTATTGTGCAGCAAATCAGTGTATAAGATTGATTTCTGAAGGATCATGTGACACTGAAGATGAATTATGGCTGCTAAAAATTAAGCTTTGCCATCACAGGAATATTGCATTTTAAATAAAATAACATTTCAATTTTAACATGCAATAACATTTCACAGTATTAATGTTACTGTATATTTGAATAAAAGCTGCCGCCTTGAGCATAAGAGACTTCTTTCAAAAACATTAGATATCTTACTCACCCTAAACTTTAAAGAAGTAATATGTTACTTTTAATGTTTTTTTAATATATTATCATATGCCTATATATAAATCAGTATGCATTAATTGAATAAATTAATATATTCCCCTTTAATATTCCGGTTGGCTGTGATTCTATTCTATTATAAAGCTTTTTTACCTTGAAACAAACATGCAAATACTCGTCATTGGAAACACGTTCCATCATCCTTGGTGAACACAGTATTAGTTATCTCTAACTTAAGAGTTCTTTCTTTTGACTAGTGGGAGCCTCACATTCACAAATCCGCTGTGGAAAGCTGCAGGGTGATCTCATAGAAGCCCAGAGAGATCTCTTGGGTTTGGGAGGGATAAATTGTGCCATTGATCTCTCCCTCACGCTCATCTCTTTCCCTTTCGCACTTCTGATGTCCTGTTGCGCAGTACCCGCAGGCTTTCTGATTATCCTCTGTATGGTTGGTCCGTGAGAAGTCCCAAGTCTGCTGCAGCGCTCACTTGACAAAAGAGGAAGCAGGTGTTGCAGTAGATGGAGGTCTCCACTCATGTCGACCTCTCCAAGCACAGTTGCTCCTCTGACATTAGTCTGAATTTGTTTGTCTGTTACTCTGTTAGTGCCACATGAGATCCATTTAGGAGGAACAGCTTTTTATGTGGTTCACTGCAAGTAAACACAACTTGCTTATGAATTTGCTACAGGTGGTTAGTTTAAATTGTTTCTCAAAAAGGGGTAAAGGCAGAGACATTCAACACCATTCAGATGTTTGTGGTTGGCAAGACTTCATAATGCTTTTGAAAGAATATCTAATCTTCACTAAGGCTGCATGTATTTTATCCAAAATACGATAAAACCGTAATACGGTGAAATTTTACAGTTTTATTATTATTTTAACATTTTAAAATGTAATTTATTTCATCAGCCATTACTCCAGTCTTCAGTGTCACATGATCCGTCAACAGTTGTGCTTTGTAATATTTGTGTGAAAACCATGATGAATTTTTCAGGTTTCTGTGAAGTTTAGGGTTTCTTATATGGATTATAAATGGCTTTATTGTCACTTTTGATTGTTAATGCATGTTTGAAAGCATTAATTTCTATTTAAGTCTCGCTTGACCCCAAACATTTGAACAGTGGTGTAGTTTAGTGTACATTTATAGAATTGATTTTATATATGCCTGGTGCAAGTAAAATGTTGTGCTTTCAGATTAGAAATTAATGTAAGAACCTTTTCTTCAGCTAATAATAAGGCAAAAATTGTAAGTTTTATTCATAAAGTTTAAGCTTGTTTTTATCTTCTACATGGCAGTGTTTGTAATTTTGTGCTCTTGGCACAGTGAAGGAGATTTATATTGTATTAGTGTGTTGGCAGGCTTTCAGCACTAATAGTGTTTATTTTCTCTCACCTTCTTTTTCACCGTTTTGTAATGTCTAAATTTTCTTAGCATGCCCTCAAATCTTCACTTAACAATTTTATGAAACTTAAATTGATACTTGCCAGGGTATTTTATTCTAATCTCTCTTTCTCTGTTTCTTTCCTTAGCTGTCGATAAAGTGCAGAGCACCAGAGGTGTCTCAGTTTGTGTACCAGTGCTACGAGTTGGTGCTGAAGAACTGAAGTGGGGGGAAACCAACAGGAAACCGCAGTTCCCAGCCATCGTTTGGGTGACTGAAACTTGATTGGACCAGTCAGAGAAAGATCCCCTGCTGTCTTGCATTTCCCTCAGACTGTGCTTTCAGCATTGACTGAATCCCAAGGAATTTTTCTTCATTATTTTGTCCATTCCCAACACCCATCTTTTTCCTGCCTGTTTCCATCTTTCAGTCCTTAAAATATTACAGTTGCAGTAAAATATGACACAAAATATAAAGACATCATCTCTATTTCACATATGTGCAGGTGTACTACTCGGCAGATTTCATTCCTGTCCTACATGATTGCTTCACTGTTTATCCTGGGTGATTGTTTTTCCCCCTCATGGAGGTTAAGCATCATACACAGATGATCTCAGAGTTTTAGACCAGCCTGTATTCGTCATCCATCCAGTTGTAGGAAGGGTGTGTTTACTACAGTTGAGAGAAACCTTTCAACACTGCTGTTTTTAATTTAGTCTTAATAATCAGACAGTGGGTTGCTGGGTTGGTATTCACACAAACAGTTCAAATCTTTATTTATTTTTTGTTCTGTTTTATTAAAGCTCTCCCTGGTCTTTCCTCAGTAATTTATGTCGCCTGCAATTTCTTTTAAGGGAATGCTGTGTGTTTATCCAGAAGCACTACACAATTGCTGAGTAAACTTTTTCTTTGTCTTCAAAATATCTCTGTATTTGGTGATGACTAAGTTTGCAGTCATGTTTTGCTATTAAGCTGGGTTTATTTTTAGTTACTTCTGTCTTTTGTGTGCTGTGTATCAGTTGTGTGTGTGTGTGTGTGTGTGTGCGCGCGAGTTGGAGTTGTAACGTGCTGCATGTTCTGTTCCTCCTCCTGGCAATATTCCCTGTCCTCCCTTATTCCCCTGAATGACTATGTACATGCCCATATATTTGGGTGGGTTGTTAATTTAGTGTGTGTGTTTGTGTTGATAAACTGTTGGATCTGTGAGGGAGACTCGACTCCTAAGATTATCCTGCAGAAAGTGATATTCTTTATGGTATGAATCTCTTAAATCACACTGAACACGATGCACCTGAAGTCTCCTGCTTTGCAAAACAACTTGTTCACTGAACATGTTTCTTCTCTCATTCTTTACGGGACAGGGAAATGTTGTTAATTTCATGTCCATACGATGCTTAATTCTTTTAAATGATGTTGACAAGGTGGACAGACCTCTCTCAAGCTTAATGTAAAATACCACCAGACAAAACACTGCTGACCTGGCACACACAATGTTGTGTGTGTACACTTAGAAGTTCCCAAATAATATTGATTATTGTTTTTCTTTTAATCATAGTTTGTTGATTCTGTATGTGTGTTATATTCTGTGGGTTTAGTCATGGGGGTGACTACAGACTGCATCGGTTATAGAAATTAAAAAAGTATATTACCCACTGATTTAAAGTGTAATTTATTCCGGGCTGGATAATAAAAGTAAAAATAATGTAAAAAGCATTAAAACTAAACCTAAACCCTTGGCTTAAATAACACGGACTGTCCAAAAAGTGCTTCAGAAATGCGTGATCCCTCAGCAAATGCAAGTCATTATATTTTAATACTTCATGACTATTGACCACTTTTGACTGCTTCGGTTACAGTCATAACACCTTGTATATTGTCTTATTCATTCATACTCTTAGGCAGAATGACTCAAACATGCACACCATGCTGCAAACTAACTAATTTAAACTGGACTTCCAAATATA
The DNA here is from genome assembly GCA_039654775.1 of Spinibarbus caldwelli. Classification (NCBI taxonomy): domain Eukaryota; kingdom Metazoa; phylum Chordata; class Actinopteri; order Cypriniformes; family Cyprinidae; genus Spinibarbus; species Spinibarbus caldwelli. Next base: position 34,504,888 of record CM077223.1, read on the forward strand.
ACTTTTTTTTTTTTTTTAAATAGTAAATGTGAAATCCTGGTGGGCACAAGCTGAACCTGTATCTCATCTAATGACATTTTCTTGAGTGAAACTAATAGGCTGTCTTGCCTAAGATGGGGTTGCAAAGGTTTCAAGAAATGCCATTTATTATGGTTTGTAGGCATGCATCATCCAGTCCTTCACTAAAACATTAGGTATAGTCTGTGTTTACTCCTAATTGGTTGTGTAGAGTAGTTCTGTAGTGTCTTAGCAATATTTCTGTTTTGTTTGGTAGGTTTTTTTTTTTTTTTTTTTTGCATGTCTTTTTGGAAGCTATGATGGACATGGTATCCCCTTTTTATTCAGTATGAATCCTTGCTGAGCTCATGTTTAAGCACAGTTTCCTCTTTGTTGTGTTGACTGTCCTGTGGTCATGAAATTACAGTGTAATGTAGAGTAGGAGCTAGGGGTTGCATTTGTGTATCCGACCATATAATTCAGTGGAAGTGCACTCATAAACCAAGCCAGAAGCTCAATTTTGAAGCTGATGGCAAGCAATCTAAGCAAGGAAGACAGGAGGCTTGGGTTGTAATCTATTGCTCATACTAATGAACTTGGCCTGGCAATTGAAAGCTATACATTTAGATTTTATAGCATTCACGATTGATGTTTAATGGCCAATACTGTAGAGTTGTGTGTGTGTTGACCATCTGAGATATGACTCCCGACTATTTGTCAGGTTTAAGAATGGAGATGGAGGGAGAAAAATCATCATTTTAGATGTGGACTGAGGACAAAAACCCAGAGCAATTAATATTTCTTGTAAATCAAATTGGACAAATGGATGAATGTATTTCAGATTAGTAATCCAGATATCATTAGATAAGATTACAGCCCATGCTATTTTGCCCAGCGCTTCTATTATCCAAATGAGACTGGAGAAATTAAAAGCTCTGGATTAGAGACACTGTGACTATTCCTGCCGATGACCATTAAATCTGAAAAGCAGAAATTAGAAACAACGTTGCCTACTGTTTTGTGTCAAGATCCATGCATTCTTCTAGTGAACGTTAGTGGATTTGTCTGATTTTGAGAAGCGGTTTCTGAGGATGGATTGGAGCGGGTTTCTCTGGCTAGTGAGCGAGGAGTGGCAATTGAAAAACCTGGACTGGAATTCCAGTGTATAATGGAATGTGATGGGAATGGGAATAATGATAATGGAATGGGGAATCTCTTCAGCTCCGCGCCACTCAGACAAGCAATTCCAGACCTTTCCAGCCTTTCAGGTTTTTTTTTTGTTTTGTTTTTTCCTTTGGTGAATAAGAAATATACGAATTAACTTGACTATGGTAACTTAAATTTCTTCTTTGAAACTTTAGTTACTCGGTATCTTGTACTTTAATTTTATGCATCATAAACAGTACATCAGTGTCGTACTAAATATCAATACTTTCGTTTGTTTATTAAGCAGTAATCATCATTACTGTTTGAGCTAGACAGTCGACAGCCACCTTATATTTTCACCTTGTATTTCTTCAATAATTTAAGTAATTTCCGAGTGACCTTTTTGAGCTGTTTATAGCCAGTAAACAGCGCAAGCCTAATAAAACAGTCATGAATCCGCGCGCGTCAAGCTGAACCACATGAGTGCGCGCGGAGGAGCAGCGCTTAGACCCGCACAGCAAGCACTGGAGACTGCTTCACGTGTAGCTTCAACGACAACGAGAGGTCTGTGCGGATACAGTCCATCTACAATCTTACTGAGCTTAACGATGGACCTTTGCGCAGACTGCATTTGGCGTACGGCGAGGTGCACGGTGAAGAGAGCGCGCAGCACGCACTGCTGAGATGATGAGGGAAGCTATGAGAGGTTACGAGGAGAAAGGGTCAATGGTAACCTCGAGATCGAAGAGCACACGTTATGCTGAGAGCTGCCAAATGGATGCTGTTGGAAAATGACGGGTTTTGAGCTCCAGAGCTGTGTGTAGGAATATACTGTGTATCGTTGAGGACTGCTCCCCAATGGAATGCAGAAAAGACAGCGCGACTGCCGCAGTGAATGAAGTTGGTTTGTCGATCCATTCATTAACGCGTGATACTGACAGTATACTTAACCAAAAGAGATAACGAAATGCATCAGAAAAGAGAAGATCTGTAAACAAACTCTTATTTATTTGAACATCCGCGAAGTGCGTCCTCGTGATTTAAGCACAAAAAGGCGCACGCTCACAGTTCCTGTTATTGTTTTGATTTGTTGAGCAGTTTCCAAGTGTCTTGATCGCTATAGTGTTCGTCTGCAGACGTGATCCGCGCGGGATGGTCGAGACGCTGAGCATCGCTGTCATCGGAGCGCCTGGAGTCGGGAAAACTTCTATCATCCGTCAGTTTATTTACAATGACTTCTCCGACACTTACACCCCCACCCAAACGCGATACGTGTACAGACCCTCGGTCATTCTTAACGATGTTATGTACGACCTGAAGATTTTGGATGTCCCGCCAATATCCTCCTTTCCTTCAAGCCCGAGTCAGGTAGGCTACAGTAAAGCGCTCGTGCGTCAATGTAGTTTGTGTGATAATGCAACAGAGTACAACACATGAAAAGTAAAGCACATGAAATGTAGGATAAATACCCTATTGTAGACTATACAGGTGCATCTCAATAAATTAGAATGTCATGGAAAAGTTCAATTATTTCAGTAATTCAACTCAAATTGCGAAACATTAAATATTAAATAAATTCAATGCACACAGACTGAAGTAGTTTAAGTCTTTGGTTCTTTTAATTGTGATGATTTTGGCTCACATTTAACAAAAACCCACCAATTCACTATCTCAACAAACTAGAATATGGTGACATGTCATTGACACCCTTCACAAGGAGGGTAAGCCACAAACATTCATTGCCAAAGAAGCTGGCTGTTCACAGAGTGCTGTATCCAAGCATGTTAACAGAAAGTTGAGTGGAAGGAAAAAGTGTGGAAGAAAAAGATGCACAACCAACCGAGAGAACCGCAGCCTTATGAGGATTGTCAAGCAAAATCGATTCAAGAATTTGGGTGAACTTCACAAGGAATGGACTGAGGCTGGGGTCAAGGCATCAAGAGCCACCACACACAGACGTGTCAAGGAATTTGGCTACAGTTGTCGTATTCCTTTTGTTAAGCCACTCCTGAACCACAGACAACGTCAGAGGCGTCTTACCTGGGCTAAGGAGAAGAAGAACTGGACTGTTGCCCAGTGGTCCAAAGTCCTCTTTTCAGATGAGAGCAAGTTTTGTATTTCATTTGGAAACCAAGGTCCTAGAGTCTGGAGGAAGGGTGGAGAAGCTCATAGCCCAAGTTGCTTGAAGTCCAGTGTTAAGTTTCCACAGTCTGTGATGATTTGGGGTGCAATGTCATCTGCTGGTGTTGGTCCATTGTGTTTTTTTGAAAACCAAAGTTACTGCACCCGTTTACCAAGAAATTTTGGAGCACTTCATGCTTCCTTCTGCTGACCAGCTTTTTAAAGATGCTGATTTCATTTTCCAGTAGGATTTGGCACCTGCCCACACTGCCAAAAGCACCAAAAGTTGGTTAAATGACCATGGTGTTGGTGTGCTTGACTGGCCAGGAAACTCACCAGACCTGAACCCCATAGAGAATCTATGGGCTATTGTCAAGAGGAAAATGAGAAACAAGAGACCAAAAAATGCAGATGAGCTGAAGGCCACTGTCAAAGAAACCTGGGCTTCCATACCACCTCAGCAGTGCCACAAACTGATCACCTCCATGCCACGCTGAATTGAGGCAGTAATTAAAGCAAAAGGAGCACCTATCAAGTATTGAGTACATATACAGTAAATGAACATACTTTCCAGAAGGCCAACAATTCACTAAAAATGTTTTTTTATTGGTCTTATGAAGTATTCTAATTTGTTGAGATAGTGAATTGTTGGGTTTTTGTTAAATGTGAGCCAAAATCATCACAATTAAAAGAACCAAAGACTTAAACTACTTCAGTCTGTGTGCATTGAATTTATTTAATCCACGAGTTTCACAATTTCAGTTGAATTACTGAAATAAATGAACTTTTCCATGACATTCTAATTTGAGATGCACCTGTATAAGAGAAAATAAAGAAATAGCCTAAGTGAAATAGGCTATTTTACTGTAAAAGTAGTCTAGATATTGTTGAATAAGTTACATGGTAACTTTAAACATTTTTATACCCAAAACAAATAGATTTTTACAGTATTTACTATAATACATTTTTCACAGACTATTGTCTCGTTAAATGTAGGCTATTCACCTTTTATGCCAAGCTAATTTATTGAAAACGTTTTAATGTAGCATTTTTAATGTTTTTGCATTTTTAAATCATATTTAAATTTGCGTGTCTGCTGTCACTAATGCTCACACGTCAAAAGTTTGTTTCTTTCGGTCTCAAAATCAGTACAAATGTGGGATATGTAAGTTTTAAGGCACAGTGAACATTTTTCATTATTACATTTATTAGTAATAATATTATTTAATTGTGAAAAAATGTCTTGTCAAAAATAAGGCTCTTTATAACGTGATTACTGTAATGTGGTAACACGTTATAAAGTTTCAGGAGCCTGTTGTTTTAATGGAACATGTTAATCCTTAAACCATCGATCTGACCTTGCACATCCAAACTGTCATTATTCAAATTCACACTTTTCCAATCAAAATAGAGTGTCCTTTTGTTCTTGTGAACTTTCATCAGTACAGCTGAACTGAATCTTCAACAGATCCATTAATAGACCAGATTCCTGAGGAATGATAGTGTATTGCTTCAGGAGAGAGGGGCTTTCCTCTAGAAAAAAAAGATCTCATTTGGAGTAGTTGCTATGGCGACATGGCTTGAACTGAGCATCTGTAAGCTTGTTTTCTGTATCCTCCCTCTGGCAAATATTTCTTTCTCTCCCCCAGCTCTCACTCGCTTCTCTCACTCTCTCTGTCTCACACACACTATTACTCTTCCTCTTATTTTGTCTAACAGTCTTGGAATTTAAAACACCCCTCCAGTTATTCTTGTAGGAAGCTCCTCAAATTTCCAATGTTTTGGAATAATCCAAGACCCCAAAACATCTGTTTTGTTAAGAAAGAGGCATAGCTATGTTGTTAGCAATTTTACTACATCTCCAGGTGTTCTTGCATCACATGAGTTTTCTGTCAGTCAACTGCTACATGAAATTCTTGCAGTGTATTGCGCAGACATCTACCTCTGTCACAGGTTTAGTTTGTTTAGTTAGTAATTAACTGTCTGTAATATTCACACAAACACAAAAGCTTTATTAGCTGTTTCATGTGTGTTTCGCTGGAGCAGAAAATCAACGCTGCAGGAAGATAGATTTTATAACAAGGTAAACATAATCAATTTGCGCTCTCAAGAATTACATTAGATTTAAATGCATTCATTTTGCAGACATTTTGATTTATCCAAAGCCATTTACAGATCAGATTAATTATAAATCCAAGAAGTGCTACTATGCCAGAGTAGCACAATGCTAGATCCTTACAAATCCTCACAAATCCAGACAAATAATTTCAGCTCACCTCCTATAATACACTCAGAGCATTTGCATGCAAGACAGGGCCAAGCAGGGATCTGCGGTCTCCTCGGAGCAAACGACTGAAAACCCAGAGCACTGCCTTTTCACTTTTGACCTTTTTAAGATTTAAGGCTGACACAAATTCGACAAAATTCTCACAAATTCCCTTTTGGTCTGTCATCATCTGAAAGACTGAGAGGTTTTCAGAATGTAAAATCCTATTTGTTCTGTGAACAAACGGAGCTATTTTCTCACTTATTTTCCCTGGCAGTATTTCAGAGTGAATTCCCTGCATCGTGACCACTTCACACAGCTTGAAGACCCTCTCCCTCTCCAACAAGGGATTGTGTTGATTGTTGCCAGGTTCTGTATTACCAAACAGAGTGTTGACACCAGTGAAAACACAATGAGAAAGAAATGTTATTATAGAATGGAGATGAGCGTGTTGAATGAAGAAATAAAAGGGTTGCTCGTTACGGTGGTGTCATGACGTCCCCACAGGGAATCAGAGAGGTTTTAGTGGTTCTGATGTCAAGTCAGCAAACGGAATGTAAAAATCATGAACATGCTGTGCTGAGCTACGGCGGGGGCATTGCTTTCAGCGCTCAGAGTGCATTGAGACACTGCAATCTAATTGAGCCGGAGCACGCTGCAGCTAAATGCCATTTAGCTCCCTTTAGAGCAGGGATAGGCAACATCAGTCCTGGAGTGCCGCTGTCCTGCAGAGTTTAGTTCCAACTCTAGTCAAACACACCTGAACAAGCTAATCAAGGTCTTCAGAATTACTAGGGCTACAGGCAGGTGTGGTTTTTTCATGTTGGAGCTAAATTCTGCAGGACATCGGCACTCCAGGTCCGACGTTGCCTACCCCTGCTTTAGAGCATGGCAGGCTGGAGCACATAGAGGAGAAGGTGTGTGTGTGTGTGGATACATCTTTATTAAAATGCTTCTGGCTTCTTTTGACAGGCGCTGGTGTTATATGCAGACGTTTCTGATGAAAGAAGGAATAAAACCAAAAGTTCAAAGACATTGAAATCAAACATGATTTTAAATGGCTGTAGAGATGAAAGTGTAGCAAATTCATAGATACAAAAAGCAGCTGAATTAGCTTAAAACCAAATACTAATAAAAGCTTTTAGACTAAAAAAGGTTCAGTTTCTTTAACCATTAGAAAATTCATAAAAAGCAAGTTACTTCTAAGTCGTGCAGCGTGAAGCTAAATTCTGTTACATTTGAGTTTCCTCTGATCTAGGACCATTTTTGGCTGGTTTGCTTCAGCGGATAGTCCCTGCTGGTAGATACCATTACAACAACATTCTGCAGACAAAAGCATGCTTTCCCAATGAGGAAAAAAAAAAAAAAAAAGTTGTGTTCTGACTTTTTTTTTTTTCAAAGCAACATAATGTATAAATTACAATAAAAAACTATGTATTTATATTAATCATTAATATATATTAAATATATATTGTTTTATATTAAATTATATTATATTGTACTACAGGGCTGTTGAATGCTTGAATCTGATTTTAATATGTTCAATTTTTTATGGCTAAAGTAGTTCTGCTACGCGTCATGGCCACATTACCACCTTGGGTGTGCATTATTTTCTAATAATTTAACGGCCCGTTGTCAATTATACCTTACTTATTGTACATTAAATTTATATTAATGGAAATAATGTAATTGTGTCATTTATTTAATTAACATAATAGTTTAATTTATATTTATTTTTTTCTGTTTAGTTATGGTAATAATGGCTACACTGAAAAAAATTGGTCTCAGAAGTTGCTAGTAAATTTCACAATTATTTGCAAAGAAATGTCAGTGACATTAAATTAAGCATGAATTTTTGAAGTTGAAAGACTGAAATCTTGTTTTCTTTCTTTTTCTTTTTTTTTAATCTTTTTAATTTTATGTTTTCTTGTAAAACATACTCCAATAATCTTTTTATTCATTTACAACATTTTTTTTTTTTTTTTTTTACAGTGTAAAAAACAATGACAATGAACCCAAATTCTACATTCAACATTGCTTGCTTACACTTTCATATTCCATGCTAAAGATGCTAAATCCTCACATCTCCCCATAATACATCATGGAATATCTCTTTACTCTGTCCACCTTATTTTTCCATAAGAGGAAATTCAGCTCCCGCTGATATTCGTCGTATAGACAACTGTGAATAATAATCTTTGACTGCTTGGCAACTTTGGTGACTGAATGTCGCAGTTTGTTCACATGATGCCATGGCAGATGGAGCAGATCAAAAGCCAGCATGATTCAGGATTTCCTGTTACTGCCAGCCTCTCTTTCTCGCTCTTGTTCTCTCTCAATTATGACAACAGAGGGCTCAGTGACACGTTCCCCCACGTCTACAGCAGTTGCTTGATCATGTAATGGTCCTCAGAATGTGATAGAATTCACTTTGCCCAGAGCCATGCACTTCCTCCTGAACTGTTTCTCACCACTAGCTGAGGAGAAAATGTGCTTGTGGCAGATTTTGGTTGTTCTTTTAGCCAGTGAAATTGAGGAATATTAACTTTGGGTTTTGATTTTCCTGCTCTGTGCTCTGACACGACTGACTCTCAGTGGCTGTGTTACTTCTCATTCAGCTCTGGTTTGTCACAATGCTTTTGCCAATGTCACACTGCTAACTCTTTAGAGGAAATACTCTTTATTGACATTGACTCTTGCATTCTTTTCCTCTTATTCTATGGCACTCACTTTTTCTTTCAACTACTCTGTCTCTTTCAATCCCCTGAATAAGGGTGTTTTGTTATGTGAAGGATCATTTTGTTACTTACAAAATAAACGGAACAATCTATCACTCTTGTCAGTGTTGTCAACTGCAAAAATAATTATGGTCTAAGCAGTGGAGATTCACACAGATTTTCTACATACACTCACTCATGCACAGCTGTAACAGCTTTTTAAACAGCTTTTCAAAAAATGTAAAACAAAAAAACATTACATAAAATTGGAATGAAATATTCCTGTGAGTGACCGTTCTCAAGCATTTAAGGCAATATTAAATTCATCTGCCTTTAAAACAAATGCCGTTCAGAACTGGGCGGTCTCATTTTTTTCACACCTTAAAACTGTAATCTCTAATTTAGAATGCATTGTCAAACATCACAGTGTCAGCGAGTAGTAAAAAGAAACCAACACAATAAATCTAGCTGTATACCTTAGCATAAAATTAAGAAATATTATTTAGTAAATATACCATCAATTATCAGGGACTGAGCCAGAAATAAAGATGATACATAATAAACAAGCAGTTTAGTTCCCTGGCATGTAATGATTTAACTGAGACATGCAGTTATTTGACTTAGTGCTTTTCTGGATTATTTCCACATCTACATTTGGCACCTCTGGCACCTGACTGTTTTATAGATGAATGAATGTTGTGCTGAAAGAATGATTCTGTTTTGCCTTCAGTCATGAATAAACAGGTGGCTTAGAGAAAATGATTCAGCAGTATTATGTAAAAAAAAAAAAAAAAAAAAAAAGAAGAAGAATGCATTAGGTATTGTATTAGAAGACAGAAATCATTTTGGTGTACTCCTTTATTCAAACTTTTTATTTATTTTTATTCATTTTATTTTACTTTTAATTACTGTATTTTATGATTGTGTGTGTGTGTCTATATATATATATATATATATATATATATATATATATATATATATGTGTGTGTAAAATATGTTTAATACAATATCATATATATATATATATATATATGTGTGTGTGTGTGTGTGTGTGTGTGTGTGTGTGTGAGAGAGTGATATTGTATTAAAGGGGTCATATGACGTTGCTAAAAAGAACATTATTTTGTGTATTTGGTGTAATGCAATGTGTTTATGTGGTTTAAGGTTCAAAAAACATTATTTTCCACATACTGTACATTATTGTTGCTCCTCTATGCTCTGCCTTTCTGAAACACGTTGATTTTTACAAAGCTCATCGTTCTGAGAAGCGAAGTATGCTCTGATTGGCCAGCTATCCAGTGCGTTGTGATTGGCCGAATACCTCAAGCGTGAGACGGAAATGTTACGCCCCTTACCGTATTGTGATGCCGTGTCCCGGTGCGACGAGACAAAAACAATAAAACCCATTATAAACGAGGCATTTGTTGCATCCAGTGGGGACATCATTACTGATTAGTCAGTGGCAAATTATGAAAACATACTTACAGGCTGTGAGTCAGAAGCGCCAGACTGTCCTTGCAAAGTTGGAATTGCCCCACTTTATAGAAACAGCCTTTGTGCACAGACAGTAGGCTACTCTCCCAGGTTCAGGAAATAGTCCTCCGTAAAATGCGCTGCACACACTCGAATATTTGGTTTGAACTGTTCTGGAACAGTGTTGTAAATACAACTTAACCACTGATTTCTAGTTGTGTCCTCTTTTGGAAGCCCAAACAAAGTAGTTTCGCTTTCACAACGAAACACAGTGTCTCCAGGACATGGCACTGGCGGCAGCAACAACACTACAGCGAGAATAAAAATCACGCCTTCTTTCTTTGCGTATACATTTGGGCGGTGTTTTGCAAATCTTCCGACACAGTGACGTAGACATGTGGGGGCGTGTTTAAATGAGGTGTTTTAGGGGGGAGTGGACAAGTCTTAACTTTTATAAAGAATATCTCTTTGGGTTTGAGACTTTAGTCTTTGCAACTTCAGGGATCTTATCTATGCATGAACAGCTTGTAAAACTCCAAAGAGAAAGGAAAACTTGAAATTGCATCATATGACCCCTTTAAACATATTTTTATGAAATGTTTATATTATTTTTTACATTTCATATATATAAATAATTTTAAAAAATATACATTATTACAAATAAACAATTTTATTTTAAAATTGAAAAAATATACTAATAAAAAGTTTAATACATTTCAGTGTTTAAAATATATTTTTAATCCTATTTAATAGAATTCAAGTTTTTATTATTGAACATCCTTTAAAAATTTAGAGAAAACTAAGAATAGAAAAAAGACATTTCGAGAAAGAACTATCAATGAATTATCAAACTGATGGAGCTCTATGCAGTCCTGAATAGAGTTCCCTTCCTGCTCCTATTTTAGCCTAACAATAGTGTCTGTCCAAGCTGTCCATTCAGCAGAACATCAAATACACGCGTGGATCAGATCACATTTATTTGTGAACACGCTTGGCAGCTTTCAGTAGCACAGCTACCCATTCAGCAGTTTCTGGTGGACATCTTCCAAATTTCCAAAGAAATTTTTGCTTAAAGTGGATACCTTCCTTGCCCAGAGGAGAATGTTGAATTATGATGAAAGTGAATCTGAACGTGTCCTCTCTCTAACTCACACTCGCAGGGAAGAACAGAACTGAGGCTTGACAAGGAGAGGGAAAGAAGCTTCTATTTTTAGCTTTCAGGGGGATGGCAGCGCATCTGAAATATCTCACAGGCACACTGAGGGAACGTTAATGTAAGAACAGTGCTCAGCAGAAAAGACCGAAAGCTTTGAGGCTCATGTTTAATTGAGAGAAATTTGTCTTGCGCTCTAGCACCATAGTTAATGCTAAAAACCACTGCAGATAATTGTTTCAATCTACCACTGATCACTGAGCTAGAACTCCATTAAATCTCATAGAATGTTGAGTTTGTGCTTAATAAGGTCTGAGAAGCGTCAGATTTCCCAGTGGAGACGGAGGGCAAGGCATCTGCTTTTGATGTGCAGAAAATTGAAAAGGGAAAAGAGCAAAAGAGAGGTGGGAAAAAAGGACAAAGATTCCTATTCAGCAACTAAGGACTGTTTAAAACCCAAACACACAGACTCTATCCCCTTCTTCCCCATCTATTTTTTTTGGTTTTATAGATGATCAGTCAGAAGTTGGAGAGTGTGGTGAGAATGCAGAAAGCTATATTTTGCCCAAAAATGTGCCTTGGTGTTTTTCTGTCTATATAATAAAAGTCAGTTTCGAACCCATCATACCAAACACCTTCTTTTCTGTTCCAAAGAAGTAAGGTCATACAGGTTTGGAACGACATGAACGATTTGGAACAATCATGATACCATTTCATTTTTGAGTCAACTATCCCTTTAAATATCCTTCCTCCCTTGTCTGTTACATTATAATGATCTACAATATGTCGGTGCGTTTATCTGCACACCTGATTGCTTTCATTATTATTACACTAATGTGCGAGCATGCACGAGTGCAGAATCACAGTAGTCATCTCTGAGTGTGAAATATTAGCAGTGGGCTGCTTTTCTAACATCACTAGAGGATGAAGGTAATTATTCCTCTGTCAAGATGAATGTGCAACCACTGTCTTTGCAACAGCTGACATCGATTTCCTTTACAAGCAAGATCAGCTTGTGACGAATGGCTTCAATTTGACTTCCTTCTCTCACTCGATCTCTCTTCTGTCCCCAACACACACAAATGCAGATCACAATCAATATGGCAATTAAACAAGATCTACTAAGATCTACTGCAATTTCACCACATGCAAGCTCTATACTCAGTCAACGATTCTTTAGAGTTTAGTTATTAGGAATGTGCTGTGGTTAGTTCTGTGAGGCCAGACTTTTCACTTGCAGCTTTTTTGAAGCTTGGGTTAATTTCACACTGTGTTTGGCATTGAAAACTGTATTTAAATTCAGCATGAAATGGAAATTGTGATAATCTTCCCATATTATCTGAGTGAAACATCTTCTCAAGGTAAAAAAAAAATTAAAAAATTGTAGGGTGGGACTTGATTTAGTTAATTAGGAACTGATTGGATTTTTGGATTTTTGTTGTTTGCTGCGATCTCATGTGAGTGACAGGTTGCTGAAACGGATTATTGAAATATGAAAATAATGATGTGCATAAATGAAAAATCATTTAAAACACAGATTGCAATATTCCAAATAAAATAAGAATTGCCATTTAGGTTCCATGGTGATTTTCCTATGATCGCAAAGGCTAACAGCGTCAACGTCTATAGTCACAGCTTGCTTGCTTGCTTATTTACAGTATATGTATTGTATGTATGTATGTATTTATAATTTATGTATGTACGTATCTTTCTGTGCTCAATTTTCTGAAATAGATGATACTACAAAAATAGACTGAAAAAAATCTATCAAAATAGCCTAACGCTAAAGAATTTGTGTTGATTATTTCAAAGTCAGTAAACAAAGCAGAATGTAGGCCTAATTCTGGTGGTGAATATCTATTTTGCTTGCTTAATGCCTCACACAAACTCTAAATATCTTTCAAAGGTTTTCCATGAATTAGGTAAACAAATTCAGTGATATTTCAGTAGCCGAAGGCTCATATATACATAATACCATTTAATGAGAGAAGAACAAAACAGCTTAAATGAGTTTTTGTTTTGTACAATATTTGATAAAAAATAACTCTGAAGCATAATGTCAAAAAGTTTTCTGAGACAGAGAGGTCTGCTCAAATAATTGATGCAACCTATGTAATTTATCAAATAATACAATAATATTTCATGTCATGGTATGACATGATATACCACATCTGAGGTTGTAAATGAATACTGGAATTGATATTCAGTTCATTTCATAAAAGCTCTCCTGTGAAAAGCGGTGGGGAGGGGAAGGAGGGAGAGAGGAGATGAGGTCAGTGTGTCACGGTTGAAGAAATTTGCTCGCTGCCTCTTTCAAATGTCCCCCATTCAGCACTGTTGTGTAATTACTGTAGGTAAATTATTATTCATGGGCTGTAACCTTATATCCTCCCCCAGTCTATTGAACTAACTAATGATGTACCAGCATACAAATAACAATAGGCACAAACACACACACACACACACACACACGAGTGCATGTTTTGCACTCAGTACCTTGGATGGAGTAGAGAAGTGACAGTAGGAACACAGAAAATGTGTAACAAAGATGTGATTTCACATAAAGTTAATTGTGCTATTTTCTTTACTTGTTTATGTCTTTCCTGTAATTAAAATGATATATTTAGTTACGTATATGGGCCTATGATCATCAGTGGAGAATTTGTGCATAATAAATTAAAGGTTTAAAAACCTAAATTCTTTTTCTTTATTTTTTGGCCTTCTATCAGAAATTCAGTATCAGTAGTTATATTATTATATATTATATATATAATTTATCAATAATTTTATATAAAGACCTAAATTAAAAAACAAAAACAAAATCACCCCAAAAATATGCTGATATTTTTAGGCTATGTAAAGAAAACTGAAAATTTTAGTGTTTGCAACAAATTAATTTTTTCTTAAAGTTGTAGTGTGGTCTTTTTCTGATAATTTATGTTAAGTACATGTCGGCTGCACTTGTTTTTTCACAATCATAGTTTCTTGAACTTTAAATGTTTTCGTACCGCCTCGTAACCTAAACTACAACCAAAATGCAACATTGTGCAATGTTGTAATAACGTTTTTATATTTGATTTGAAGTTATTTTCATAAATGAATTGTACATTGACTTTGTCAAGCAATCAATCAGTGGTGATTAAGAGTTTTTGTCTGTCTGTCTGTTTGTTTCTATCAGGAGTGGCTGGATGTGCGGTGTAGAGGGGTCCGCAGCGCAAACGCCTACATTCTGGTCTATGACATCTGCTGTGTGGAAAGCTTTGAGTATGTCAAGATGATCCGACAGCAAATTGTGGATAACAGGTATGACAGAGCTCATTCAGAACCTGAAATGACTCACCTCAAAGAATAATAGAGAATCATCATCATGATAGATCCAATACAACGCAAATGTTTGACATTCCTTTTATTATTGTTACAATGGGACAAACTGTAGTCGTTGAAACCATTTTTTCCCAGGATGAGGCATATCAGCACTGATTAAAGTAACTGTGTCAGCTGCACTGACAAACTACTGATTGGTTTTGATGTTTTTAATAACAGTTGGCCCTTGTTTCCCCAGCTGATGCTGAGATAATGAGGTGACATTTGAGAATATGGATGAGTGACAGTTACAGAGCATAGACACTGTCACAATTTACTATAGCTGATAAGAATATAATAGATGCCAGTGAGAAAATCCTTTTACATATGCAGGTCTTGTGCACCATAGATTACGTGCAGCATCATGTATTTGCATAAAGGTCTTATGTGAACAGAATGAATGACAGAAAATGATCTGCAGTCTCCTCCTTTAGTCCTTTTCCCTGCCCACAATATCACACTTCTGTTTTACAAATGCTGCTCACGTTTTCACTGCTTTGAGGACACCTCAGTCTTAGTGCAAAAATTCCTTTAGGCAATAAGATTTTAATGATCACTGTATTCATTTGAATATATAGAGACTGCATGGAGATGTTTGATGTAGTAGAATATTGAATGTAGACTGAATACACATGCAGAGGGGGTGATAAAAGAAGCAGCTGTGGTATAAGAAAATTTTACAAATGTTCTTTGACTAAACATGGACTTGAATGGTTTAAGAGAAAGTGAGAGGGTAGACGGGGGGAAGCCATGCTGAGAGAGAGCACAGATAAACTATATGAAAGGGGGATAAATCAGTGTAAAACATGACACAAGCACCCAGACACAGGAGTGAGGGATTGTTGTAGGCTTACTAAACACAATGGCATTGGTCTCTTTGACAGACTATTCACCTCTTTTATGCTGAAATGACTTGCACATTCTTTTCTTTCTCTCTGTCTCTATGCGTATATTGAACACACACATATAATAGCATAATTCCTCAATATCTGACAGATTTAAAATGAGAAGAATCAGAATGATAGCCGAAGTATGCTTTTTAATATTAAAATGAATAATATGGAATACCAATGGGTCCTCAATTAAATTTAACGTGTTAAAATAAAGGTTTTAAATATTTATGATATGTAATTTGTGTATGCATGGAGCCCTTGGTAATTTGCTATTATGTGAAGATAGTCAGTACTATATTAATTGGCCAGACATTTATTTAATAGCTACATATTCAACCATGCTATATTACTCTTGACATTTTCTAAGCAAATAAATGAAACCTCGCATTTTAATTTGAACTCCTTGTGCAACAGTGAATTGGCAATTAAATTTATTGCACTTTTTTCAGATTAGCAAAATGTACACACACACACACACACACACACACACACACACACACACACACACACCCACTTGCCATTGAAGCCCCCTGAACATGAAACGCTTTCATTCTTCATTGTGTGTGTGTGTGTGTGTGTGTGTGTGTGTGTGTGTGTGTGTGTGTGTGACCTTCAAGCACAGTCAAGCGCTGAGAAAGGACACACATCATGCATTCTCCAGCACACATTATGAGCTCAGTGCCATTTTTTAGAGCGTGTCATGGAGCTGAGGGGCTTTTCATGTTTGTGTGTGTGTCTTTGCTTGTTTGCTGAAGATATTATCGTGCAAACGTGAATAAATATTATGTCCAGCATAAATGTCACCTAAGAAACGGATCGATTCTCATGGGGTCACTTTGTTTTACTTGCTAATTCCCTCTTAAACCTCTTTTTTATTGCTCTTCTCCCCTGCCATCTCAACTACCTTCTCTCTCTCATTTCTTTCTGTGTCTTTCCATAAGAGTGGGCAGCAGTAGTGAGGTGCCCATCCTGGTGGTGGGCAGTAAGCGGGACCTTCAGCGGCATCGGTTCACCCAGCGCAGGGCCGTGTCTGTACTGGTGAAGAAAACCTGGAAGTGCGGCTATGTTGAGTGCTCTGCTAAGTATAATTGGCATGTGCTTCTGCTCTTCAAAGAGCTCCTGGGAATAGCCGTGGCACGAGGACTGCGTCCGAGCCACACCTCTATCCGTCTCCAAGGGGCATTGCAGAGGAACCGCTGTAATGTCATGTGACAGATATGTAGCCTTTTTTGAATTTATGCTTATTTAGGACCAGTTTGTTTTATCAGAGTCTTAATTATCTGGTCTTCTTTAACTGGTCCTAAGTCAGTATTGAACGTCAACTTTGCTGTACCACAAGGCTGGAGCTTTCGGGACAAACTGTTAATCAAAATGGCTGGAATATTACCACCTAGGGGCCTCTGTAACTGATGCATTCATCTGATGGATTACCTTAGGTACTACTGATTTCACTTTTCTCCAGTGTACTCTAAGAAACAGGAAAAATGAAAGCAGATAAGGATTTTTTTTTTTTTTATCTTACCAAGTCTGTCAAGGTCGGAGTAAGATATTGCATCTGACTCAAACAGAGTATAATTTGTTTCCCCTTCTTGCTCAGATTTAAATTCAGATGCTGTAGGTGAAAGTGTGACAGTTTTTAACTGTTGCTTGGAAACAGCTATTATGAAGGATATACTTATCGTTTAGAAATAATGATGAGTGAAAGTTTGTTAACCCATTGGAATTATCTGTAGTGCTCGTCAAATTTGACCTAAAATATGAGCTGATCTTTCCCTATGATATCCACCTTCTTCTTCAACGCGGAAGTAAGCCTATGGGTGAGACTTCCGGGTCATTAGCTGCTATACGGAAATAACGAGAAGAATAACAACGTGCAGTAAACGGTAAAACTGTTTACACTACAAACCAGTGTGATCATAATTAAGATAATACATTAAAATAAGATGATAAGACACAACAATTTTCAATGTCAAGCTGCAAAACGAACTGTTTTGTACAGCTAAAAATAGCTGGACGCGGATGAGACCAGAAGCTAGACCCATAGATTTGACAAATGGCCACGCCCATTTTTACGGCAAGAAAAAGGTGGATAGTATCAATTCAAAACAAAACAATAATGGAGACACAGTATATCTGCGCTTTCTCAGAAGCACTAACTTTAAAATAATCCCTGTCCTGTTACTCATTGACCAGTTTCCTTTTTGCAAAACTGCTTCAGGACATTAATATTGAGGGAGTTGCAGGCTTCAAATCCTGCCCCAACATTTCACTTCATAAACCTTATTAACCATATGCTGCGGCTCACAGTCAGAAACCTCACCATTCTCCAATTCCATTTGTAGTAATTCATTGGGCCACCTTACACAGACCCTGCAAAAGTGTAAATAATATTCCTACAATGTGGTTGGAACAGCTTTTATAATAGCAAAATGGTTTTGTCCATGATCATCGCACACTGGAAAAGAAGTGCCACGCCGTGTCTTTAAAATTTGAACATACAGTATGGTTTTCTATGAGTGTACACACCAGCGGCGCCAATCAGCTATGACTGAGGCTGTGTATACTGGAAGACTGTGTATTGTGCATTTTTTAGCAAATGTTTGTCTTTCTGTGAGTTTAATAAAGTTTAATAAAGTGGTGATTAGGTTAAAGGGTTAGTTCACCCAAAAATGAAAAATAGCCTGTGTTTTATTCACCCTCGAGGCATCTTAAGTGTATATGACTTTCTTCTTTCAGACAAATCCAATCTGAGTTATATTAAAAATTGTCCTGGCTATTCCAAGCATTACCATTGCAGTCAGTGGGTTTTTCTGTTGAACAGTCCACAAGACGTCAAATAAAGCACGCGCATCCATAGTAAAACGTGCCTCACACGGCTCCGGGGGGTGAATAAAGGCCTTCTGTAGCGAATCCATGTGTTTTTGTAAGAAAAATATCCATATTTCAAATGTAATAAACACTTATTTCTCACTTCCGGTATCTGTTGTACACGGAAGCTGTTCCGGCAGATGACGTAGGATGTATGCGTTGCGTGCACGCCTGTGAGACATGCTAGTCTCGGGAGTTTGTCTACAGGAGCAAAGGAAGCAAAGTTTCCTTACATTAGCAAAGGAAAATCAGTCTCCCCTTGGCTTATATCAAAATTTCTTTACAAATCCTCAGTTTGTACTTCTAATTAGTGACTGGCGTTTTGTTTTGTTCTCTCTCCGTGTTCGTCACTAATCACGCAACGCCGACGTCTGCCGGAACGGCTTCCGCTTATGACAGATACCGAAAGTGAGAGAGAAGTGTTTATTAAGTTTGAAATATGGATATTTTTCTCACAAAAATGCATGGTTTCACTACAGAAGGCCTTTATTCACCCCCAGAGTCGTGTGAGGCACGTTTTATTATGGATGCGCGTGCTTTATTTGACGTCTTTGTGGACTGTTTAACAGAAACACCCACCCACTGCAATGATAACACTTGGAATAGCCAGGACAATTTTTAATATAGCTCCAATTAGATTCGTCTGACAGAAGAAAATCATATACACCTAGGATGCCTTGAGGGTGAGTAAAACGCATACTAATTTTCATTTTTGGGTGAACTAACCCTTTAAGTATTTACCAGTGAGTTGTCCCAGATGCAATGCAGCACTGCCCTTCTGTTCTGCTGTGCAACTGCCTTAAGAAATGTAGGAAATTTGTCCTTAAAATAGGCACCAGCATTCATACTGATGAGCCGTCCTTCCATGTAGTGCACCTCTCTAGTTCACCGTTGTGTCCCATGGTGGATGTATGAACAAGGCCAAGAGATACCTGGAGATCCTTAGCTGTTATCTTGGACTTCATTAAATCATGTGGACTTATTTCCTTTCAAACTTCTTAGCACATTTGCCAAGATAGGTATATCCCAGCATGCACCCTATATATAACGCATTGCAATTTTCTCACCATATGCCCTGCCAAATCAAGTAAAACGGCAAACATCCTACCTCCTAAATATAGATCACTGAAGAAATGAGGCACAAAAATAATGTCTTCCTCTGGCAGAATAGTGAGATGTTGTGCAGATTTCAGCAAGCATGTACAATCACTGGCACTCTAGAAGCTGTGAGAAGTGATGATAAAGCCAACAGGTCCTCTGGGGCTTCCCTAAACCTGAAGATTTCTGCTGAACCAGGATGCAGAGGAGGCTTACATCCTTTACTGCAGTGGACTGCAGTCTGGTATTGGATGACAGCGCGATCCACATTCTCTCTGGAGTATTTCTGAATGCAGAATACATTAAAGTTAAAGTGCTTTAGTGTCTGCAGTGAGATTCTGGTTGATCTGGGGCTACTGTTTTTTCTCTGCTAGCTTAGAGAACAGGTAGACGTTTGGCTTTAGCTTCAAATTAAATAATAGAGAACATCCCATAGATGTACTGATAGTCAACACGATTGATTGGCTGGCTGTGCGGAAGTCTTGATTCACAGCTAGAGCTGTCGCACTGCTACACCTATTCTGTCACCTACTCTGGTCTGAGGTAATAAACTGTGGAGCATTGGCACACAGTTGGAAATTCGTTAGACAGAGAAAATTGATGGTCCTAGACACCGCGCACCCACCCGGAATGCTTTCCCATGACAGAAAAAGGTCATGAGACATAATATTCTCAGAGTGTGCAAAGGAGAATAATCAAACTTCTTTCTCACAAATGGAACTCTGACAGCCATCTATGCACTTTTACACATCTTACATGACTCAAAAGAGCTAAGACCTTCTGTCAGCAGATGGAAACATAAATAAGTTAGCAACTTGGGTCATCTTTCAGACTTTTTTTATCATAAAGAATCTGTTTTCTGTTTAATGGAGCTGCATGCTTTAATTGGCAAAACCAAAATCATTCAGGGGTAAATTGCACTGATGTACCTACATGAGTGAGTACAAGCAGATCTTTGTAAAAGTACTTCAGCTTTGTTTTTGTCTTTTTGTATAATGTTAGTGCAAAATATGCTTAGCATGTAGTTTCAATGTAAATGATGGAGAAAAAGTCAGGCTAGTGTTATAAAACAGCAGAGAGGAGCTAATACATTTGCATGCCACACAGTGTTGTGCTATGGTTGTGGACTGAGGACTAGACAATGTAGCAGATGTCATGTTCTTGTGGAATATGTCCTGTGCTAGTAATGTTAAAGGCTTTTGACTGAACATTCACACTTGCTGAATATGGATTGTCTTGGTAGGACTGTCTGTTTTTTTTTTTTTTTTTTTTAGATTTTAAAGGGCTACTTGCTTTTTTTTGTAAAATGGAAACAACTGTTTGTTTTCTTTTATGTAGTTGTAATGTTTCATCAATGAAAAATGAATAAACCCTTTCAAACGATGCTTGAGTTATTCTTCTCTTTTGTTGAATATTTAAAAAATCACTTGTGTCTGACATACCAAACCAACTGCTTGTGCCACATTTCAAACGCTGTGGCGCCATCAATTGGTGAACGATCACAAAACATAACATGACTGCAGTCTCCATGTCCTCCTATTCTATGAAAAACCTGGTCACAAAGTTATCACAATACTTTAATAAAAAATAAGAAAAGCAATTCGTTGCAAATGAATGCACTGGAGAACAACAACAACAACAAAAAAAAAGATGACAATTTAAAGAAGACAGTTTTTTCTTCACTAAAAAAAGATCTATTTATAAAAATGCAAGACTGGTGTGAACTACAAAATAACAATTAGCCTACCAAATAGGTTTTGACAAATTGTACACTTAAGAACACTGGTAAAAACGCGAATGAAATATTTTACGCGCTTACCAAGAATAAATATGAGTACAGGTCAGGGATTAGCCTGCTAGCCTATCATGGATTTCATCCATATAACCTAAATATTGTTATTTTTATTATCACAATAACACTTTGATTAAGATCTCCTAAACCTATTGCATGCTTAAATGCAGTACAATATTAAAGTTCCATCCCTCAGATCTGATTGGATAAGCAGCGTTCCAAAAGTGATGACAGGTTTGTTGACACCAGAAAACGTGAGCAATTCGGAGTGAATGCGAAGCGGGGAGCGAAAGTTACGGTGAAGGGATGCAGCAAAATCTGGAAGCTAACAATAAATTAAATTTCTACCTATTAGATTGTGTTTTATTAACGCATACACCTACCCCAACCCTAAACCAACCCCTAATGCAAAAACAGTAGTTATTGTTGTACAGTGTGAGAAAAATTACGCTATATTGATATGCATGCCCAGCAGTTTTTGCTGTATCCCTTCTAGCCTTAACCGAAATTTGCTTGCAGTTTGGAACGTTTTCAAGTCAACGCGCAGTGTTGTCTCTTGTGAATGAAAAGTGAGAGTGGGATCGTCCCGTATTGAAATTTGAAACACGGATCAGTCTCTTATCCAATCAATACGGAACGCGTTTGGTCCTTTTTTTTTTTTTTTGTGTGTGTTATTTTTTTTTTTTTTTACGATTATTTTATTTCCTTTTATGTAAAGCACTTTGGAATACCATTGTGTATGAAATGTGCTATATAAATAAACTTGCCTTGCCTTGCCTATTTTCGTTAATAATAAGTTCTCTCATAGTGTGCAGGGAGCGGCAAACAGAAAATTAAGGCCTGGTTTCACAGACAGGGCTTAGACTAAGCCAGGATTAGGCCATAGTTCAATTAGGACATTTAAGTAATTTTTATTAATGTACTTCGAAAAAAAAACATTACTGTTGTGCATCTTGAGACAAAACAAAGGCACTGATATATTTTAAGATCAGTCAGTGCAAGTTTCTTTCAGTTGAAACAGTTCAGACTTAGCCTACATTTTAGTCTAGGATTAGGTTTAAGCCTTGTCTGTGAAACCGGGGGCTAGAGTTCAAGTGATGGAGTTATTACAGAACGCTTTGAGAGGAGACATTCCGCTCCACTTATATTTTTATCCAGTCCATAGACGTTTCTTGGCGATGTTATAAAGTCCGTGTAAAGCAATATTAAATGTGTTTTGAGTTTGTCACTCCATAGAAAAATGTTATTAAACCACCCAAATTATTTGTATGATAAAAAAAACCTGCCAGTAAATAAAATAAATTGTCAAAATCTTGACAAAATAAGTGGCTTGTCCGTTGTCTGCGCTGAAACCACGCCCACTCGCGGGAAAGCTGCCGCCTCTCTCAACTGTCACACACCTCTACAACCTGAATGGATCATCCCTCTATCAGCTTAATTGGATTTACACAGACATACAACAGGAACAGGTAATATGAATTAACGTGAAGAATGCATAGCTAGCTAGCAAACTGTAGGCTGTAGTAATTAACGGTAATGACAGTAACACTGGACGCGACAAAGCGACCGTTGAAAACCATTTGATCTTTGTGTCAGTAACTTACCTCATAAATAGAAAAAGTGCCTAGCTTAGACTTGTTTATTAGGTGTGTTCGACTTGAAGCGGCGCAGTGTATGACCAAAGCCACTAGAAGGCAAGCCTGCAACCATTAGCCCAAAAAGCGTAACGGCTAAAGCTAACGCTTCCGGTCTGGCTGTACATGGGAAAGGAGACCAGAGGCCGTTTTTTTGAATGGATGTCAATGGAGGAGAGACTTCACTACGTTGCATAAACAGCTTTTTTAGAGGAAACAGCTTATCATTTAATGAATTGAAAGCCTATCTGCTAATCTACAACATGTTGTACACTAAACAATACTTATAAATTGAACTATTTTTAGAGTTTACCAAGAAAAAAATGGTGTTTTATTAGAGAAGTCACAGACTTTTTGTGACAGGTGTGATTCCGCTTATGGCACTTCCCATTCATTCCTACGGTATCCGTAAACGGCCAATGAGTGTCGCACAACTCTGAATGAAATTCTATGACACCAAGGCTGTAATATGATTGGTTATTAAGGGACACATGATCCAAGTTGACCGTTACGCTTTCTCCAATAGTAAGTATTACAGACCCTCTCATCTCCCTATATTAAGACAATCTCTGGTATGACATCAAAGTACCGCAAGAGCGATTTGAAAGCATATATTGCTCTCGCGGTACTTTGATGTCATACACTGATCATTCTGCGCAGCACCGCTTCAAGTCGAACACACCTATTATAGTGTTAGGGGAGGGGCCATGGTCAGTGGCTCCAGTGCGTCATCGAGACATGATTTCAGCTCCCCCCCCCCAAAAAAATAACACAAAAATGGTTTTAAAAAAACTGTTTAATGGTCTAACTCCAAAATTCAGTACTTAGTTACTCACTAGTGGAGTCCAACAGCACGTGATATTGATTAAATGTAAATTTACATAACAGTAATACATAAAATAAATACTAGAATTGTCTATAACATATAGAAGTGTCTATAATAGTAAGCATTTTAAATACTCTTTATTATCGAGCGCATGTTTTGTATTACTCAATACTTCCTAGTATGTTTGTAATTCACGTGAATAATGTAGAGTAAAATGTGAGCGACTGGATGACAAACTATGAGCGTATGTAGCGCGCGGGTGATTTCGCTCTCCTCTCGCGCCAGTGGTCGTCGCTCCTGCTCTCCAACGCGCTGCTTTTCATCTCTCTGGAATCGGGGAGAGTACGCTGTTTCTCTCTCCCTGCCCCAGACCCTCCTCCTCCTCCTCCTCTGGTAGCCCGTCCATCTCAGAGCATCAGCGGTGAGTTTATGGGGAGAGTGGCCGCTCCCTGCAGCGGCCCCGGCAGGATCGTGTCCTTTCTCACCGCAGTTCCGTGCTTATCCTGCAAACAGCAGCAGCGGCGGCGGCGGCGGCGGCGGCATCATCAGTCTGCGGCAGTGGACCGGGGCAGGAGGAGCATGAGCGAGCAGGGCAAGAGCGCTGCGTCCACGCCAGCGAGCGGGACACCAGCCCCGGGCTCGGACACGTACAAAGGCTGGCTCTTTAAATGGACTAACTACATCAAAGGTTACCAGCGCAGATGGTTCGTGCTCAGCAACGGTCTGCTGTCCTATTACAGGTAAATAATGCGCCTTCTGTATGCACGTGTGTTGATGTCATTCATTTAGAATGCAATATATGCATATATTTAGGCTACACTGGGCTATGTTAGTATGTTGTTGTGTGGCCGACCAGTGTAGGGATCTGTCATGTCAAAGCAGGTCATGAGAGCTGTCAAACACACATGCGGACACTCACTGCACTTCATGAGCGCGTCTCTAGTCCGCTTCTCAAAACCCTCGCCCTACTTCATCACCGCGTGTTTCTTTTTAAACCAGGTCCTTAAATGTCGTTACGAGCGGATAAAAGCCTGTCTCTCTCATTAAATGACAACAGTACGCTGTTTTTATTAGCGCGCCAGCTAGCGCTATGCTAACATCAACTGATATTCTCGTGTAGCGATGCTGTGTGACGCTTATGAGAGTCGTTGCACTTTAACATCTGACAACCTACTTTTGCGTGTGTGTATGTGGGCGTGTCTTACAACTTTAGGTTTAATCATATTTATGGCTTGTTTTTATGGTGAGCTTGGTCAACAGCAATTTATTCAGGTCCACATTCAGCCTCTGGCCAGCTAAGTTACAGATGTGTTAGCCAGCGTTAGCTTTAGCTAGAGTACACGCAACGATCTAAAACATCCCTTACAAACATTTGCCATGGTAACCAGCTTCCCTTAAAATATAATATGTAAAAGAAAGAGTTTTAAAGCCAATTTTTCGAATATAAATTTTTATTAATACTTAATTAATTTATATATGATGTGTGATCCACGAAAAAATACACTCTTTTGTTTCTATATATGTTTGTGGCTTTATATGTATACATATGTGTGTGTGCTGGACAGACCTAGATGCGGTAATGCAATACACACACACACACACATCATATAGCAAAACTACACTCGGATTAATGCTTTTTTTTTTTTTTTTTTGTGACAGCATCTCGAATGACAGGAGTTGAGATATCTGATGTGAAGCTTATGTATTCAGTGATACAGTATCTTTTAAAATTTAAACCACCTTCACATGTGTCACCTGTGAGCTCGGCCAGTAACACCTGTTGTCCAAGAGGCCTTAGCCAGCAATGGTAATCATGTTTCATTTCTCCCCTTGTGTCAGACGACAGGTGGATCACACGAGGTAACTGTCACAAAAGATCCTAATTACTGCTGTCTTTTAATTGCTTCATTACTGCATCGAGGTCTGTCCCATAAGAGAAGCGTTTAATGATTTAGTCGAGCAGAAATATTGCCTATTGAAATGTATAAGTGATTGCTATTTATGTGAATAGGATGACGATAGGCATACAGGATAATGTAAATATCTGTTCCTTGAGCTATAAAGATTATAATTGTCATAAAGTATCCTACTCCTGGTGATTCTGCAGTTTCTGAAATATTGCATTACACTGGCCTTAGGATTATCAGTCACTGATCTTTCTTTTAGAATTTCTTGCCCTATATTGAGAATGTTGAAAGTATTCCCAATCTACATTGTTTCCAACAAGTGCATGTTGGACTTTCTCCCAGTAGAAGGAAGAGGAAATGGATGTCCTGGAAACATGTATGGGAGAAATCATAATGGGCATTACCACAACTGTAGAATGTAAATGCAAGTCTTATTTTGCAGCCTTTGCAGTTTTAAGAGGCAATCAGCTGTGTTTATTCTAGAATGTGCATTCGTGTTAGGTGAAACAGCAGAATGAATGATAGCTTCTTACCAGATTTTATCATTTATTTTTAACACATTTTTACATAAGCTAGTTATTCTATCATTTAACAAATAGTTTTGAAGAATTTCATCTTTTTCTATTCAGGTGTATACACAGAACATACACTGCTTTCAAATGCACCTGGAATACTCATACCCTCTAATCAGGCATTCTGACATGTCATGCAATCAAGTCAGAAACATACCTTGCAACTAGTCTAAAGTAAACAAGACATATATATTGTGAACATAAAACCCAAATAACTACATGGGAATTCAGAATAATTTGTTTCTATCACTTCTTTATATGTGGTATCACAACTAAATGTAAAGCAAACTGTAAAAGTGGAGTGATTTACACTGTACACTCGCTTTCCACTCACTGGTCTCTATAGTCATATGATATTATCTATATTAGGTTAGTAGATTAGTGTTTCCTCCATGTTTCGAATTGACGTGCCCTTTCCAACATCACATCTCAACAACTAAATTCTGAGTTTTCCAACAGTAAACACATCTTTGCTTGGTCATTCATGTGCTCAGAACTTGTAATGATGATATTTTCGACTCTACTTGAAGGTCACAATAGTTATGAAAAAATAGAAATAAATGCAAAGACGGCCCAGTAAGCTGATTTGCTTTATGTGCCCTTCAAGTGGAAGTCAGAAATATCACAATTAGTTCTGAGCCAATTACAAGTTTAAAACGTAATAGAACATACACTGATCTTTAACCTAGATAATAACATATATTATATATATAATATATGCTGCATACTGTATATAAATAAGTGACAGAAGGGAATAATTTTCATATTTTTGAATATAGATGTTTTGTTTTGGCTACTTCTGTGTTATGTTTCTGGCTTGAATGCATGATGTCATTTGCCTCACTCAGAGATATGAGTTTCCAAGGTGCACTTCAAGGCAGCATTTAGGTATATCCTGAAACACTCGATCTTCAAAATTATACCTAAAGCTAATACGGTATTAGCTGGTAGGTATTATTTTGAAGATCAAATGTTTTATTAGTAATATGTGAATGCAACAAGGCATACTGAAGACATACAAGAAGTGTATTTGAGAGCCTTTGTGCTATCAGAACTGTATTGTGCACCAACTGTGTTCTAGAATGAATGGTTATCAGATGGTCACGAGGGTCATCGTGATAGCGTCATGGAGTACATCTGTAGTCAAGCGGCTAATGAAATAAGGGCAAAGGCTCTAGTAAGAGCACTGAAGCAATGCCCATCAATCCGTATCTGTACTGGGCAGACCCTGTGGGCCTCTTGACTCTTCACACAGTGGGCCACAGGGTTTCCACCCGCTCTGGAGAGTCTGAAGGGAAAGCAACACTCTGCTGACTGTGAAAGAGAAGAAGCATGTCTCTTGCTGCTCTCCTCTATTAATAGTCTATTATGGTGGAAGGTGATTGCAGTGGTGTAAAGCTAGATCTGCTGTCATCGGAGAGCTCTGGCAATGGTGCTCACGTAGCCAATACAATGGAGTGTCTGTATAACGTGCTGTGCTAATGTCTGCCAAATCAACCTGCCAAATACACTGTTAGGGAGCCAGAAAGAGCAACAGTAAATGTGTGAATATGTTTTAGAGCCAATGTATGATACCGATCATTGGATTATGAATGGCTTCTTGAAAATTCCTTCATAAGATTGTGAGTGTATTAAAATTAAATACACTCACAATGATTAAAATCATAATTAAAAAAAAAATCTTCCTTTGTGTTTCACAAAAGAAAGGAAAACCTTTCAAGTTGTGGTTGTCTCTCTGGACTCTTATTAACAGGACAGCATGGGGAATGAGATAGCATGGGATGTGATTTAGACGTGAACCTGTATTCCTGGCCTGACTGTGTGCACTACACAGCACTACTGCTCAAATACAGGACATGTACTTAGAGTGTATATTTTATGCCTACAGTTTTATTAGTCCATTAGTGGTCAATATATTCGAGTGAGTCGAGTGAATGGAAAGATTTTTACCAATCTTTCAAGCAGATCTGCTTCATGCTGCTAAATATGTGCAATTACAACATCCAACAGCGCTTAAATGCAGAGAGCTGCTGACTCACACTCTCTAGGTGGCCTCTGTATCAGCATTTTCTTATTTTCAACTAATGTCAGTCTAACCATCCCCATGCAGTCATTTTATAAAAAAACAAAAAAACTATATTAAAACATTGTGCAATGAGCCAATACAATTTTATATTGATAATGTGCAATTCTACAATTCTACAGTGGATCAATATTTTTATCTATTTGTAATTTACCATTAAAAAAAATTGGGGCCTGTAGGATTTGAAAGAAGTGCAATTCTATTCTCACCAAGGGCATTTATTTCATTAAAAAATACAGTAAACACTTAATATTGTGACATAATTGCATTGTAAAATAACTGTTTTCTATTTAAATGTATTTTAAAATGTAAATTATGTGATGACAAGACGGAATATTCAGCGGCCATTCCTCCAAACTTCAGTGCCACATGATCCTTCAGAAATCATTCTAATTTAGTGCTCATGAAACACTATTATTATTGCTACTGATAGATTAACTGATAGATTTTTTTTCAGGATTCTTTGATGAACAGAAATTTTAAAAGAACATAATTTATTATTATCATTTCTGAATAAAATGGGGAAGTCGTGGCCTGATGGTTAGAGAGTCGGGCTTGTAACCTAAAGGTTGCCGGTTCGATTCTCGCACCGGCAGGAATTGAAGGTGGGGATTGTGAACAAACAGCACTCTCTCTGCCTTCGATACCATGACTGAGGTGCCCTTGAGCAAGGCACTGAACCCCCAATTGCTCCCCGGGCGCTGGAGCAATGGCTGCCCACTGCTCCGGGTGTGTGTTCACTGTGTGTGTGTGTGTGCGTTTGTTCACTACTCACTGCTGTGTGTGTGCACTTGGATGGGTTAAATGCAGAGCACCAATTTCGAGTATGGGTCACCATACTTGACAATACGTCACGACTTTCGACTTTCGACTTTTATTTCGCATTTTTGGTGTATGTTTTCTCCCCAGTGTGTTCAGAATTTTTGGTTTTGGCCAAGGATTTTCTTTTCAGTACGTCATTAGACTTCATATCATTTCCTGTGGTTCAATTAGTGAAGAAGCAGGTTGTTATAACAATCTGAGTGGAGAAGAGAAAGTACTGGGAGATAAAGCCCTGCTGTGATCTGCTCAATTCAGAGGAGATTTTCTACTCCTGTAACAAGGCTCATGCTTTTTTCCTTAAGCGGGTCAGTTGCTAGTTCATATTTGTTATTTAATTAAAGGAAAACAGTAATTTTATTTCAGAACTCATTTTGAGCAGAAACAATCACAATCCAATTAAGATATTCTGGTGCATCACAATGCATTCAATCTGTTTTGCCTTGACTTCCTGTACTTCTCCTTCCATCGCTTTAAGCAAGGATCTCTGAGCTGACGTGTGTGTGAGTCATTCGAGGGTCCAGCGAGTCTGTTTCTGACACACTTAAGTCGATGGCCCTTGGGTTGAGAGGATGCTGCTCACATACACACCTCTCCATCTCTCTGGGCTGGATCGAACTGATCTTGCTGTCATATAGACTTGTGCATTATTACTAAGAGACACATTAATCAATCACTCTTCTCTGTGTGCACTTCTGAAGAACTCAGTTCTCTGTAGTGCTGTCACTACACTCTGAAGGATATGCTTTCTATAGGATGCGCCTTGGATGTGTTCTGCTGATGTGTTAGTTTTACCGAGAGCAATAGAACCCCCACCACACACACACGGTCCTGTCATCTGCAGCACTAAAACACGTAAAAGTGTAATGGCCTGCGTAAATTGCACTCGGTCACAGCACCTCCCCCTCCTCCTTCTCCTACTTGCGATGAGTCACATATCTTCCCCTCCTATGCTTTTCTTCTTAAACACTTCCTCTCTGTCTGGTTCCTTCTATGCATATTTGATTTCTTAACAGACTTTTCACCCATCTTTAATGTCTGATGTGCTTATTGCAATCAGTTGCAATGGTCTGTTTTAATTAGTTCACGAATAATCTTTTAGTAAAAGAGGGAAATCCAGTGAACATTCCTAGATCAGTATTTGTAAAATCTAGTTGTAGATTATGATTTCTCCTTTAAATTATACATTTTTTTTCTAGCCAAGTATTTATTGGTTAAAGAGGTCATATGATGCGATTTCAAGTTTTCCTTTCTCTTTGGAGTGTTGCAAGCTGTTTGTGCATAGATAAGATCCCTGAAGTTGCAAAGACTAAAGTCTCAAAACCAAAGAGATATTCTTTATAAAAGTTAAGACTCTGCCACGTCCTCCTAAAACGCCTCATTCAAACACGCCCCCACATGTCTACGTCACGGTGTGGGGAGATTTGCAAAACACTGCCCAAAACTATACGCAAAGAAAGAGGGCGGGACTTTTATTCTCGCTGTAGTGTTGTTGCTGCTGCCGGCGCCATGTGCTGGAGACGCTGTGTGTTTCGTTGTGAAAGCAAAACTACTTTGTTTGGGCTTCCAAAAGAGGACACAACTAGAAATTAGTGGTTAAGTTGTATTTACAACACTGTTCCAGAACAGTTCAACCCAAATATTCGAGTGTGTGCATCGCATTTTACGGAGGACTATTTCCTGAACCTGGGAGTAGCCTGCCAGCTGTGCTCAAAGACTGTTTCTATAAAGTGGGGCAATTTCAACTTTGCAAGGACAGTCTGGCGCTTCTGACTCACAGCCCGTAAGTATGTTTTCATATTTAAAGAATTTGCCACTGACTATTCAAACGCGAGTTTTGAGCTGTGTAGAGTAGCTCTTGTTGTTTGTCGTTTCTACGATCACAAATGCAGACATGGTAATGTTTACACAGTGCGATGCAACGCGACGCGTAAAAAAAAAACAGTATAAGTCATTATAGCCAGTAATTATGTCCCCACTGGATGCAACAAATGCCTCGTTTGTAATGGGTTTTATTGTTTTTGTGTCGTCGCGCTGGAACACAGCATCACAATACGGTAAGGGGCGTAACATTTCCATCTCACACTTGAGGTATTCGGCCAGTCACAACGCAGTGGATAGCTGGCCAATCAGAGCACGCCTCGCTTCTCAAAACGATGAGCTTTGTAAAAATCGGCGCGTTTCAGAAAGGCGGGGCATAGAGGAGCAACAATAATGTACAGTATGTGGAAAATAATGTTTTTTAACCTTAAACCGCATAAACGCATTGCATTACACCAAATACACAAAATAATGTTCTTTTTAGCAACGTCATATGACCCCTTTAAGTATATTTTCTTGTGTACATTGTTTAAAAAGATGCAAGGTGTTTTTTTTTTTTAAATTTGCAATGTAATGGAAGTAGCGACAAATCATTTCTTCCATATCTTCATGACATACAGTTGAATGATTATCAAAAAAAGAAAAAGTCCATATTGTGACATACAGCCAAGTAAAAATGGAAGAAAGGAATAAATATTGGGTGGGACTCAATTGACTCGGTTGTTGACTAAATAGATGCAGATCCTAACTCGTAGTCAATTGTAAGAAAGCAACAGGGTTTAAGTGGACTAAGTAATTAGAGAGTGAGCATACATCACCAAGGAGAAGTCTGACATTTCACTGGAAGATCGAGTTATGACATTTTGATTTAAAAAACAAAAAAAGTTCCATATACATGGATGAATTGTTCAGAATAAAACATTAAGATGCATTTAGACAGGGTGAATTTCCATTACATTCCCACTTAAAAAACAGGCAAAACAAAATTATTATTCTGACTTGGGCCATGAGATGAAAATTAAACAGTAATCAAATTGTCCATCATATTGCATATTACATAATAACCAGTATTATCACAATTAGCCAAATGTTCTGTTCTCAGGGCATCTCTAACTCATTCGCTCCCAGACAGTGCTTGACCTTCTTTTGCAATGAGTGATAATGTTCCATTCTGCTGGGAAGAATGTGGTCACATGATCCGAGAGGAGTGTGTCCCTCAAGGGTATATGGGAGGTTAACTGAGAGAAGGGTTTTTTGGAATGTCATTCTGACTCTTTGTATGATGTGTTCACTGACACTTTGCACACTTCCTATAATTATTTTTGGACTCTAAATACAGTAAATTTCACAATTTGAGTAATCATCAGTCATTGCTGAGTGTGTTTCTCTTGCATGTGATAATATGGGTTTTGCAGTAGTAGGCATGATTTATGAGCACTGCAGAGCAAGCCCTCTCTTGATAGTCTCCAGGGGCTAGTATGAGATTGGGAGTGTGTTGCAATGGTGTTAGGACTGGAAAAAGTTACCACAAAAATAAAAATAAAATAAAAATAAAACGTATATAAAGGGATAACAGAATATAGAAATAAAAATAATTCACTTTTTCTAAATGATCCTAATTGATAGTGCTAATGTGACATATATGACATAATATGACACCTGAGCAAGCCAAGTTACAGAAAGGAAGGAGTTGCTGCTCTTTTGGCCACTCAGAATATGGTCAGTAAGATTTTTTTTAAATTTTATTCAGCAAGTACGCATCAAATCGATCAAAAGTGACAGTAAAACATTTATAAAGTTACAAAAGATTTGTATATCAAATAAATGCTGTTCTTTTGAATTTTATATTCCATCACAGAATGACTGTTTTCAACATTGAGCTGTTTTTAATATTGATAATAAAATAAGAAATGTTTCTTCAGCAGCAATTCAGTGTGTTAGAATGATTTCTGTAGGATCATGTGACACTGAAGACTAGTAACAGCTGCTAAAAAGAATAAGCGGAAACAAATTACATTTTAAAATATATTAAAATAGAAAGTTATTTTAAATTGCAATATTTATTTCACAGTATTACAGTTTTTACTGTATTTTGATCAAATAAATGCAGCTTTAAACTGACACAAATCTTTTGAATGGTATTGTATATTAAAATTAACAATGGAGGATGCAACCAACAAGATTACCATAGCAACACTCAAGAAACCACTCAGAATGTCCTGGAAGGCACTCAGAATTGGATTTTTAAAAAAAAAATATATCATTTAAATATTTAACTGAATTTATGGTTGAAAATTCATGTACATATCTGGTAGTATGTAAGTGAATTTCGTAGACTGTCTTACATCAATATCACCCCCTTTTTCTATCCCTCTGCTTTTTATGAATTTTTTCTTTTTGGATAAATTCTGGATAAGTCTCTCATCTGATATTCCTTTTTGTCATTGCCTCACTTTCCCTTATCCTTTTCTTAGTCTTCTCTTTTTCCTTACCTCTCTCTCTCTCTCTCTCTGCATGTTTTAATGACATATCTCTGTCTCTCTCTTTTTGCTCGGCATGGTAGTTCCTTACCCTGGCTTCATGTTCTCAGTTCTGACCCACTTACAGCCATTTGCGTCCAGTCTGTCCCCTGCAGGGTGGGTGAAGCTAGTTTAAGATCTTTGCTTTTACCCTTCCACACCTCCTCCCCCCAGCTTTGTCTTTCTTTCTGCTGTCTACTTTTGCATTGGTAGGGTTTGAGTATGCAATCTAAGCTCTAGAGGTTTTTTTTTCCTTTTGTGTGATGGAGTGAATATGGTTGACGGTTGGTCTCTGAGCTGAATGTGTATCTCTCCCTCCCCCTAGTGACTCGGTCACCTGAGTTTGGATTCAGCCAATTACTTGGTTTGCTTGACTGTCAGACCATCAGTCCCCAGAAGGCCTGAAAAAAATGTAGCCAGAAGAC
Source organism: Spinibarbus caldwelli (assembly GCA_039654775.1). NCBI lineage: Eukaryota > Metazoa > Chordata > Actinopteri > Cypriniformes > Cyprinidae > Spinibarbus > Spinibarbus caldwelli. The sequence goes on from CM077223.1 coordinate 34,538,381, forward strand.
GTTGGACTCTACACTTTCAACACTCACACACACAGTAGGGAGACTATAGTGTCTCGTATGTGGAAAGAGAGAATCACTTGTTTTCTGATTCAGATTTCCTATTATGCTGGTATATTTTTTTTTAATCCCCTTTCTCACACAGTTTGTTCAGTTTCAAAGTAGGCTGCATTACTGAAATGATTATTCAAAATGGAAACAACTTGCTGGGTGCAAACATAGACAGAAATGTTCTTAACATTTATTAGTATTACCATGAACTGCATAGGCCTTAAAATTAACATGACAGAGACTGTACAGTTGTGGTTTTTAAACTTGGTTTAAATGATGGTTTCATGCACAGACAATAATTTAACACAAAATACACAATAACTGTTTTTGCAGTCATATGAACAACCATTCAGTAATCATAGGCTACATATTTAAAGTCCACAAACCTTAAGTACACAAAACTTTGTTTATTTCAAGATTGATAACTTGTAAAAAAGAACTTGGTTTAAATGATTCAGATGTTAATTCGGTAACCACGCTTGACTGATTCAGTCAGGCATATTCAGTGATAGATTCATCAGACTGATTAAAATGGTAACTCGTGAATCTTTTTGAGTTAGGCTATTTCTTAAAAAACACTCCAAAGAGTCATTTGCCCTTCAGGTGGACTACACTGATAATGTATGTGATTTTTCTTTTCTTCCAAACCAGTTAAGCAGAAATCCCACCTCAGCCAATTTCATTGATCAACTTGTGCTGCCACCTGTCAAGAAAAGTTCAGACTTTATGGATTCAGTTCAAAGTTCAGAAAGATGGATCTCATGACAAACAGTAGTGCTATCTATCAGGATATGCTACCACTTAGGTTAAGGTTAGGATGCAGGTTAAGGTTAGGGGTGAGTATTTGTTTCAGCATCGTGTAGGTAATTAGCACTTTGATTGACGTGACCAATGAAATCTTTAGAATTAGCTTTGGGCGAATTTGTTTTGAGAAAAAAAATCATACTGATCATGTTTTTGATACACTATAAATAACTGGTATATATGAGTAATTTGTTTGTGAATCAGACTAACTTGGTTGTGCTGTATGTTTTCTTTTGCATGCAGTTCATGAGAACAGTTCAGAAGAAAGGAATGTTTGCATTTTTAACATTTTATTGGTATCTAACACCCTGCCATATAACACAAGTTTCACATTAAATACAGACACATTAATTTCTACAAACATGTCTGACCGGCTCTGAATGAGTGGAATGCTTCTCACAGTTTCTCTGAGAGGTCTGAGCTTTGACATTCCATTAGAGATGTGCAACAGACACTGGGTAACCAGAGCAGTAACACAGAGACAGGGTTCTGGCTCTCTGTGTGTCTCCCCACTTTTTGGCTCCTCCTCTCTACCCCTTCATGCCTTTTACTGCCCTCACTTTTACACTTTCACTCAACCTCTTTTTCTTTTTGTCTTTCTGAGTCAGCAAAGCCTCAGTAGCGTGACAGAGTTTGAATCAGTGTTTCATAAGCAGCTGAGTGAGGAATCTGTCTTTATTCCCTGTCTCTATCTTTCTTGGGCTGTGTTTTGTGAGGATTTAGGATTTTGTTAGGCTTCTACTCAAGGCTTGGTTAAATTAGAGCTCCTTAGAATGGCCTTTCAAACTCACAAGAGGCTCTGCTATCTTTTCAGACCTGAAATATTTCTCTCATCTATCTATCTATCTATCTATCTATCTATCTATCTATCTATCTATCTATCTATCTATCTATCTATCGTTCTATCGTTCTATCATCATTTTATCTATCATTCTGTTCTATCGTTCTATCTGTCATTCTATCCATATTTTTGACTCTCATTCTATCATTCTGTCTGTGTATGTATACTTCTACAATATATGGGTTTTGATATGATTTCTAACTTTTTTTTTTGCATTCTTGTAAATTATTAAACATGCAATTTTTATTAGATAATATTAGATAATCTTTTTACTCAGGTTCATTAAAATAAAAACAATAATGAAATTATTTCTGTGATCAAATTGTTTGCGGCTGCCGATAAACTTAATATAGCATGCTGTTGGCTGATTGATCTTCAGTGATTTGTCACTAATAGAGATCCTTATGAAGCCTGTATGAGTTCAGGGGTGTTGTAGAAAACAGAGCCTGAAGAGATAATTAAGCACAGCTAGTCTTGCATTTATTGTTCTGGGCTGTGTTTCCCAAAAGCATTTTAAGCCTAAGTAGATCGACTTGATCAACTTAGCTCACGATGCTTTTGAAAAATGCAACCCTGTACTTTTACCAATTTTTTATTTTATTTTTTTTTTTTGGAGAAATGTCATATTTCCATAAGGATACCCTAGTGAAAAATATACTAAAATGTATTTGAAATACATGTATTTCATGCTAAGTATACTACAAGTGCATTTGCATATTTGTATGCTTAATAAAAATACCCTGCAATTGTACTTTTATTATACTAAACTGGTATACTTGCTAAACTGGAACAACTATTTTTGTGCTTAATGCACTTTAAAGGTGGGGTATGTAATTTTTCAAAAACACTTTAGAAAACTGAGTCGGGGCCGAGCATAGACATATATAGACGCCCTATTCGACCACTCCAGGCACGTAGATGCGGCCGCCATCTTGGAACGGTCCACTTGACGTCATTCACCATACTGTAGGTTCGCACAGAGCCGTTGGGTTCGCAGACCATCGGCTGTGCAGGATTGTGGCATCTTTCGAATATTCAGTGATTACTATGGTGAATGACGTCAAGTCAAGACCGCTACAATATGGCGGATGGCTTATGTATAATGGCCCATAGAAACAGTCGCTAATGAGGCTAGAATATAGAATGAGAATATAGAATTCTATCTATAAAAGATATATATATCTATGGGGCCAAGTACCAAAACAAAGTTGTAGCCAATCAGCAGTAAGGGGCGTGTCTACTCATGATGTAGAGGAGAGAGCACTCAGTACACAGTAGTGATGGGAAGTTCTGATCATTTTACCGACTCGGACCTTTGAGTCTCATTCAGCAAAATGAACGAATCTTTTTTCGAGTCATTTCGTTCATTTCGTTCATTTTAGCAAAACATAATTAAAATGTTACGTGTTACTTCCCTAACACATCTACTACTTATGCAAATGTTGATCACACTACAAACAATACAAAACTTTAATGCTATAAGAAACAGAAAATATTAATTCATTGTTTACCTGAGTCTTTAGTCTATGTTTAGCTCACCTCACCTCTTATCTGACAAGTCTTCGGGTTTGAGTCGTTTGGCTCCGGCTTCCGGCTCAGACTGCATTGGTTAAGTTTATGGGGCTGTCACATGATGAACGAATGACTCAAAAAAAAATTAGCCGAGCCGAGTGACAGAAAGATAGAGATGGCGGATAAAAAAAACAATAAGGCAAGAAGTAGGACCCGTGTAAATATCAGATCATCTCTCCAGCGCTGGAGAGAACTCAAGGAGTGGAAGGCCTGCGATTGGACGCCGAGGTTGCTTTGTTTCTTCTCGATAGGTGAGTAACACCGTGTCTACACCGGACGCGCTGCGCTGCGACAGCTAAAGTCTGCCTACACTGGACGCAATAAAGGGACGGTTGAAAATCATTAGAAATTTGTGTCAGCACGTCATAAATAGAATGCGACAGTAGTTTTCTGTCGGGGGTTTGCTGCGCAGCATCCAGTGTAGACAGCATCACTGATTGTAATGACTTCTATAGTATTTTGTCGTGCCGCTCGCGTCCGGTGTAGACGCGGTGTAACATTGGTTTTGCTTTGTTTCACAGAACTAATTGTTGCTTGGGTTGCGTACGTATGTGTGGGGCGGAGCTATCAAAATAGGGGCAAAACCCTTTTGGGATAGGGGCGTGTTTGTTTTGGTAATTTCAAATATCAACATTGGCTACCAGAAATCGCTTACCCCACCTTTAATTGTTCGGAAGTAGTGCTGAAGTCCAAATAAAGATATACTGAAGTATATTTGATTGTGCTAAAGCAGAACTATTGCAAGTATACTTCAGGTACACTTTAAATATCTTGCAGTTAAAGACTGATATTAATCAAAGACCATACAATCCTCATCAATATGGACATAAAAAAAATGCATTTTAGGCTTAATATTAAGAAATGTGCATTGTGCACTAGTAGTACTCCAAATAAAGTTGAATTAGCTATAATTTTTTATAAGTCTCGAGCGAAATGTCAGTAAATATGTAAATAGATTTGAACTATACTTGGTATGAAATTAAATTATTTTAAATATATTACTTTTTCACTTGGGTGAGTAGTTTCTCAGTAGTTTCTTTGCTGTTTGATAGTGGGTACTGTAAGTTCTCTTCCTGATCTCTCTGTCAGGGTTTACATCATGCTCTGTTCCGTCTCTCTCTGGCACTGGCTGGTTTGTTTGAGTGTTGTTGTTTGGCCAGCTGACACACAATAGCCATGTTAACTTTTATTCTCTGCCCACTCAGTATGCAGCTGTGTGTAGTAATGCAACGCTTACAGGTGCTCAGTATATCTCTCTCTTACATACGACTGATGCATTATTCACTCTACATATGACTTCATTCACAGTACAGCTATCCTGCAAGTTACATCATACCAAAAAGTTATGCATTGTGTGGTTCCTCTCTTCAACATTTGACAAACTGGACATCTGAATTAATCATTTAACAATATTATTAATCACTTTCCTTTTCTCTCTCTTCTTTTCCTCTTTGTTCCCTGTGTCTGTCTTTCTTGGATTTTTTTTCTGTTGATGTCTTTTTGTCATCATGTGCTAACACCTCCCTCTCATTTCCTGCTCTCCATGTTTTGGTTGCTCTTTCTGTCTTTGTCGCTCTTGATAGGACGCAGGCAGAGATGGCCCATACGTGCCGCGGCACCATCAACCTGGCCACGGCGCACATCGACACCGAAGACGCCTGCAATATTGTTCTGAGCAGTGGGGGGCGCACTTACCATCTGAAAGCCAGCACAGAGGTGGAGAGGCAAAGATGGGTCACGGCACTGGAGCTGGCCAAGGCCAAAGCCATCCGAATGATGAACGATCAGTCCGGTAAGAGCGGGACAATTCTGGTGAACATAGATATTTGTTTTTCTAAGTTTGTGCTTTTAAGCTGAAATTGATTGTTGCAACACTGATTTGCCAAAATTTAATTTGGGCTTGTAAATTGATTGTCTAAATAATAAATTGGCACAATGATTCAGCTAAATTTGACACATCACATCAGTCCTTCAAGTCTTTAACAAACATTTATCTGAATTTTCCTGGCAACAATAGGTCACTTTGAAATTGCTTATATAGCAAATGCGGACACTCATCATCTGCCTTTTTGGCAAGATGGCATTTAATCATATGGTTGAAAGTGTTACTTTGTAATTGAAACAGTATAGAAATGTTCATCTGGAACCATGTTTTCTCTCTGCTTAGAACTAATTGTGTTAATTGAGTTGCTGCATAAAGGTTTTGAATGGAAAATGTCTGTGCTTTTAGACAATGGCCCCACAGCCCCGCTAACACACTGTTATCAGTCTGGTAAGGTGACTGGGCTTCTTACAGAGGCTTTGCATCATGTTTACAGGGCTGGTGTGTAGTTCAGAGTGTTTGAAGAAAATTGCAGGGCTCAGCAATAAGAATTTTCTTCTTCTGGTCCAGTCAGGAGATCAAATTTGCGCTGGCCATGTCATTAGATTTTCACTGGCCGCACCATAAAAAGGTCTATTTTTATTTTTAAAAAATGTTTTTAATTAAGAAATTTAATTAACTACATTAACTAAAAACAAAATTAAGGTTTTGTAAGGGTCATGAACTGAGGAATCAAAATTCCCTTGATCTTTTGTAGGGATGCACGATATTGGATTTTTGCCGATATCCGATATGCCGATATTTTTCAACTCATTTTGGCCGATACCGATTTATTTCCTTTTGTTTGGAAACAACACCAAGTCTCTCCTGTGCAGATATTATAAGCAAAATATTTTTCATTTTGGTTAGTTTTTAACAAGAACCTATTCATTAGAATTAAATAAAAATAATGAAGGTTTTTTAACAGTACATTGAAGCTGTGAAAATAACTATAAATAAACTATATCAATCACTGCATTTTTTCCCCCAGAAAGATGCAGTTAACCCTAACATTTTATTTTAAGTAGGGCTGTCAATCGATTAAAATATTTAATCGTGATTAATCGCATGATTGTCCTGAGTTAACTCACGATTATCTGTTAACTCACGATTGTCATGAGTTAACTCACGATTATCATGAGTTAACTCACGATTATCGCACATTTTTATCTGTTCTAAATGTACCTTAAATTAATACTTTTCATGTTTTAAATATTCTAATCAACATGGGCAATGACAAATATGGATTCTTTATGCAATATATGTTTATGGTTAGTGAAACCATAGTTAACAGAACCTGAAGACTAGACATGTTTCAAAGATCTTAGATGTGTTTCAAAGAACTTGCTCATGTCTATTAGACACATGAAAAAAAAAAATACCAGGTTCCCATTACTTCTCTTTCTTTGCACTGAGCAATTTACTTACACAAACCACTTTACATTTCCACATGACAGGGCATCTCACTTCTTCTGAACATGCAAAATGTACATTTATTATTTATTATTACATTTGTTTGCCTCTCTGTGCCCACATACTGTATTTTGATGTAGCTAAATTCTCAATAAAACTGTTTTCAATGATATATTTGACTGTTTCTGTTGTCAGACAACGGAATGAATATGAAATAGTGACTGAAACGCGACCCATAGGACTAAATAACCAGCTCTCCCTTCCAATATGTTAATCTGCACAAAAATCCTGATTTATAATCCAGCCATCGTCTGATAAAATCAAATAGGCTATACATAAGATAAAAACAATAGCTGTGCTATGATTTCGGCTATACTTGCATGTTAAATTACAGAAGCAACATAATATCTGTTTTAACTGAAAGCGCTGTTCCTCTCATCCGCGCGCTGAACAGAGCAGACGCGGAGGGAGAGAGAAAGAGGTGTGCACAGCGGGAAAGAGAGACTTCGCGCTTGCGCGGCAGTATCGGCGAGTCTCAGAAATTAAATAAGGTTTGGGTAAACCCTATAAAGACTGGTCGCTAGGCGCTTTTTGAAAAAAAACAAACAAAAAAAAAAAAAAAAAGTTGCTAAAGTGGTCTGAAAAGTCGCTAAATTGCCAACACTGTCAGCATCTCCATCCATTTCCATTTCTCCAGCTATAGTAGTACGGTCTAGGCCACGGGTTAAACAGAAAATGCACGCTGCGTTAATCGCGCGTTAATAAAATTAGTGCCGTTAAAATTAATTTGCGTTAATGCGTTATTAACACGTTAACTTTGACAGCACTAATTTTAAGATTTAACATTTGTAGATGGTCTAAAACAAAAGAGTTGTAAAAATTCTGAAAATCTTTTAGAGCTCATGATTTGTTTAAAAATAAAACATATTACACATTAATGAATAAATCAGTATATATAAAATTATTTAATTTACAAGTGTCATGTTTTGTGATATTTTTTTTTTTTTTTTTTTTCATTTAAGCTATAGCTTCTGACCATTAAATCAAAACATACTCATTATTTTATGACATCAATTACACTGCTTTATTTAATCAGAAACACAGTCTAAGTGTTATTTGTGTAGGGCAGGCTATTTTACTTTTAATTTAATTAGAAGTAGGCCAACAGCACCCCCTACAAATTAAAACTCCTTACCAAACGGGCGTTAGGACCTGAGGCTGTCACTGCTGCCGCTGCACATGCTATTACTGTTTACTCTATCACACACCGAACGCATTCTGTAGGTGCTTTCACAGATTAAATGAAGCGATCCAAAACAGTCAATCTAATCGTCATTCAGACAAAACTTTGCTTCAAGAATGAGACACACTGCTGACGTGATCTAATCACTAGCACACCCTGAGCACATGTGAGTTAATGTATTCCTCTTATCGGCAAGATATATCTGCATAATTTTTCATATCAGGCCGATGCCGATATTTACATTTAAAGCCATTATCGGCCGATACCGATATCAGTCCAATAATATCGTGGATCCCTAATCTTTTGACATATAGGAGGTCATTATATTACTAAGGGTTACTCCTCCCCAAAATGAAAATTTTGTCATTAATCACTTACCCCCATGCCATTCCAAACCTATAAAAGCTTTGTTCATCTTCGGGAACACAATTTAAGATATTTTGGATGAAAACCGGTAGGCTTGTGACCGATTCGTGCATGTAGTGTAAATAACGATAGAGGCAAATGCAGGTCTACGCAGAAATCAAACGATAAATTTTATTTGACTTTATTCTTAATTAACTTCAATAAGAACTTGGTCCTTTATTCACTTCATTTTACTGCGGATTCGTTTACAAACAAGGCACAATTCCATGCAGAATTTTCAGAAAGATTAAAACGAAAAGATGATGCTGTGCTGAATATATTGGATCCGACAGTAATGTCGCGCTGCACAAGTTTGAGTAACTGTTTATTCAGCCTGGTCTCGTTCATACATAGGTATTAATACGTAACATTTACAAGCACAAAACGTACATTTTTGTACGTTTTTATTGATGCTAAAACGTACAATTTAGACGTATTTCAACGTTTAAAACATACAAATCGATACGTATTTTTAGATAAAAAACGTAAAAATATTTACGTATCTTTTATATCATTAAGATATTCGTATCAATGCATTTTTATCATATTATCAATAAGCGATTCAGACTTTTAGACCCCTTAACCTACCCCCAAACCTAAACCTACCCATTTTACAGCGAATACAATTACAAATACAATTACAATCATTTATTTATTGAAAAAATTTCAAAAGCACTACCAAAAGTAATCCAAATGACGATGTGTTGCAGCCGCAGTCCTCTCTGGCGGAATACAGTAGGTTTGTGTGAGATGCAGAGCAGAATTTATGTTGTTAATTCGCTGAAAATATTATCCAGATTATTTTCCTGATCCTCTCGCTCTCAGTGAGCTCGTGAAGGCGCACTCGTGCTCGCATCATTCAAACACACCTCACCAGAAACACGGCATGCCGCAATCTTTGATGAATGCAGGCGAGAGCCAATGAGCGTTCGATTATCCTGCCGTAAAACCTGTCGTTTGAAGTGGCAACATTTGAATTCGTAATGAGCGCTTCAGTCAGCGTGGGCTTTGCTGTTTATGGTTGCTGGACTCGCTGCTCGGGATGGAGATGAAGATCGCCGAATAAAGGCTTGGATTTGGGTCTGTTCCTCTCAGTCATATGGATTCTGAAGCTCTGGATTACAGCGCACAAATAAAATTTTTTCATTTCGTAATTATGTTGTGATTTTGGTGTTTTTTATAGTTCTATTGTTAGTCACAGCATGTCGGAGAAAAAGCCTTTTGTGGCCCATGGCAAACAAAGTAAACATTACATGACAAGTAAAGGTTAAACGATTTCACATGTTACGTATTTTAAGGTTTAAAGTGAAGTCTTGTTTAACATTATGTAGGCCTATTATTGGAAACGATCTGGCAAAAGAAATCACACAACAAAACGAAATGTTATCATTTCGTATTAAGTAAACGAGTAAACAATTTAATGATGCAATTGAAAACAAGGTAATTGATATGACAACTAAAAACAACTAATAATAAAATTAATGCCGTGATTTCAATATTCATAAGGATTCATTTTTAGATGTCGTCAGTACGTCAGTTGTGTACGTTTAAATGCTGAAAATACGTAAGTATTTGTGCGTTTAAATGCTGAAAATACGTAAGTATTTGTGTGTTTAGATGCTGAAAATACATCAGTATTGTACGTTTTAGTGCCTGTAAAAACGTAAGTAAATGTACATTTTATAGAACCACATTTTACGTAAAATACATATGAATCATGAGATCACGTTGGTTTATTACGTGGTCACCATTGCTTTGTCTGTTTTTACAGATTGTTTGATATTTACTGAGTATTAATGTATTTTTAACATAAATCACAGCAGCGTCCATCTGTGAAGGATGTAGTCTGTCAAACATACACAACTGTTAGCCAATCATAGCAGTGGGCGTTTACTTCCGAGTCTACAATCTGCCTCGCCTATTCAAACAGAGCGTTCCGATGAGGTGGGTCAAAACAGGACAGAAAATATCCTATTGCTATTGTCTTTTGATGTAAAAATCTTGATAACATTTTAAGTGGACCTCAGAGAACAGTACAAAATAAAAAACAAGGCAGTTCATGACCCCTTTAAAACCTTGTAAAAAAAAATCTCCTAATGAATAAATGTAATGGAATTAAGCAATAAGAACTGGTAATTAACCAGATATAATGTATGAATTCATGGATGCACTTTGACTGAAAAAAACAATGGCATATGATGATTTATCATTTTCAACTCATTCTAAATTCCCCCCCTCCAAAAAAAAAGACTTGACAAAGCATCATCCACGTTAGCCAGCTGGATAACATTACCCTGATAATGCATTTAAATGATCAGAATTGAACAACAATGTTCAATACATCATACAAAACCAAATATAGAAATATGAATAGAATTTTAAATTAAGACTTGAGACTATTGGGCCTTTCGCACCGCGGGAACCTTTTCATAGTACCTTAACTAATTGTGGAACTACCCACTTTTTGGCGTGTTCGCACCACAGGAACTAGGAACGGTTTTAGTTCTAGGAACTCCGTTTAGAGGAACTAAATTAGCTCCTACTTCAGAGTAGGGTCTAAAACAGTTCTATAGGAACTATCAGTGACGTAAGTGTACGCTGATTGGCCAAATGCAAATTGAACAAGGAAAACAGTGATAACAGCACTGTTGTCTGCAGTGTTGTGTTCTTTTCTCAGGTTCGATGATATGTAACACAGCTCTAATCACGGCGTCCTCCATTCACCGGTTGTTGACGTTTGTTAATGCCACGGAAAAAGACATCGCTATCGGCCGCTTCAGAGTTCCTGCTGCCGGTGCGAATGCAACCAGGAAAACAGCCCGAGGGAGAAATTGGTTCTCTAGGAACTACCCTGCTGGCTAGTTCCTAGAACTACGCGGTGCGAAAGCCCCTGTTCTCACACTGTTCAGGCAGTCCTTTTTGTTGAGCCCTGGAAGGATTGCATTTGGACTGGACTGGCTCAAAGATGTTGTTTTTTTTGGATTGTTTAGTTTGCGGTAACTGCTGTGGGTCACTGCATTGCTTCAGATAGGTCAAATCTCTCTTTCCACTGAACAGTGAAATGTCGAATGGATGTTATTAGCCTTTGGCTTGAAACACTACATACTGTAGATCCGTTCATGCTTCTCATTGACTGAATACTGAACCATGCTAGATGAGATGGTACCTCTGGGTTTCAGGACTGCATGAAGCATGATTTTATTGCTTATGTTTATGTAACAGTGCTATTCAAACTTTAGGACCTCTAGAGGACGTGTTTACATGGGCTGCAAGACTCCAGCTATTTACTACTTTAGAACTGAGTTGGATATAAACAATGTAGAGACAACATTCATTAGTCAACAACCTCAAATGCAAATGGCAATATGAATTTAATAAATTTTGAGAATATTAGGTCTTGTTCATATTATTGCAGTCAATGTAAATATAGCCAGTGCCTGCTATTTTGCAGCTCTCTCTTTTTGTCTTGAAAGATTTGGCACTATTTGGTCAAAGCTGTTGCTGCATGTGTTTAAAGATACGTGTTCACTTCCTTTTAATTAAAAATCTGCAAAGAAAAAAGATCGCTCTCATTCCAGGGCTTCCTAATATACTCTTGGGTCAAGCTCTAAATGTTATCATACAAAGCTGTATGAATCACTCAGTGTGTTGTCTGTTAGTTCTTTGGCAGCACTCAGGGTCAGAGTGGGTCAGCATGTTCGCCATGTTACAGTGCTGTCCTATATTTGAGACCTGAAGCGCTCATCTCCTGTGACACACACAGCTGTTATTGCTCTGTGAGCTCCTGAAGCAGATGGCTTCTGCTTTTGGGTAGAACTTGTGTTTTATGTACTCATAGCTCCAGACGTTAACCATACATGTACTTTAACACTGAAATAATGTTTGCTGTATTTTATGAAGATGAATGAGTGTTGAAAATGTATTGTATGTGCCATTGTATTTAGCTTGTTTAAATTAAAAATTATAACTGACAGAGTAAAAATCGGAAAACATTTTATAATACATATTTTGTTTTAATCATTTTATTTTTCAGATTTTTAAGATTTTTTTACACAAAGATATATTGCTTAAATTAGTAGTCTATTCATCATCATATACGTGGGATAAAGTGGGGAAAAAAATGGTTTCTGCTTTTAATAGATTCACCACAAGGGGGCAGGTGTGTTCATTTTGGCACGTGATTTCAGTTCTCATGAGAATCTAGCCAGCACTCACGTGACAACAGAGCTCTTTTTTTATTTCTGTCTCTAATCTCTCTTGTATGTCAGACTCTCATCCATATGAAACCCTGGCTGTGCTCCAGCCCCCTCTCTTCATTCCATTCCAGATGCTGCCCACTCTTTCCTCTCACACACAAACAAACCCAAGCTTTCTGTTTTTGCGGAGCTGTCGCATTCTGTGTATTCTGTCTATGCGAGCGGTATGCGTGTCAGTATAAATGACAGATTCATTCCTCTGTGGAGCTGAATGGCAGACAGAACGCTGATGATGTTGCGTGTGTTTATAGTCAGTGCACTTGAACTCTCTCAAACTAAAATGATTCAATCCCTTGTCTGTGTGCCATGTATGGTGTGCAATGAATCATGTTCAGAACATTTAAATACTAAAGGCCAGTAAAATCAACCCTGACAACCTATTCTGTGTTGTAAGAACTAAATACAAACAAAAAAGTGACAGCCTTTTCTTGTGTTGGACCCAAACTTTGGAATGATCTCCCTTTTTCTGTAAGGTCAATAAAGTCATTGCCAAAATTTAATGTTAAAAGCAGATCTTTTAAAGATTTTTGGGCATCTTCATGGTGGGGTGTTTTTGATTGTTTACCTTGTTTATGACTCTGTGTGTTGCTCTCTGTATTTCTTTTTTTATTCTGTGGTTGTATGTTATTTATGCATGCGTGTTAGTGATAGTAAAGCACTTTGAGCAATCAGTGATTGCATTAAATGTGCTATATAGATAAATAAAAAGGAAAAAAGAAAAGAACTTAGACATTTAAATTTGTACGAAGTACGATGTACAATCTTCAAAGTTGTACAATCTTCGAATTTGTTGAAGTACAATCTTCAAAATTAACTGTAGACCCTTACATTAAAGATCACATATAGATCACATAGCTAGCATAATTCCATAATACAAAATTAATGTGTATATACAGTACATATACTACCATTCAGAAGTTTGGGGTCTGAAATTTATTTGATCAGAAATAAAAATAAAAAAAAAAAGTAATTTTGTGAAATATTATTATGATTTAAAAGAACCATTTTTTTATTTTAACATATTTATATTAATATAGGAATAAAATGTAATTTACTCCTGTGATTGTAAAGCTGAATTTTCAGCAGCCATTACTCCAGTCTTCAGTGTCACATGATCCTTCAGAAATCTTTCTAGTATGCTGATAACATTTCTTATTACAATCAATGCTGAAAACAACTGTGCTGCTTAAAGCGGTCATATGACGTTGCTAAAAACATTATTTTGTGTATTTTGTGTAATGCAATGTGTTTATGTGGTTTAAGGTTCAAAAAACATTATTTTCCACATACTGTACATTATTGTTGCTCCTCTATGCCCCGCCTTTCTGAAATGCGCCGATTTTTACAAAGCTCATCGTTCTGAGAAGCGAGGCGTGCTCTGATTGGCCAGCTATCCAGTGCGTTGTGATTGGCCGAATACCTCAAGCATGTGATGGAAATGTTACGGCCCTTACCGTATTGTGATGCCGTGTCCCGGCGCAATGACACAAAAACAATAAAACTCATTATAATCTAGGCATTTGTTGCATCCAGTGGGGACATACTTACTGATTATAATGGCTTATACTGCCTTTTTCACGTCACGCTGCACACACTCGAATATTTGGATTGAACTGTTCTGGAACAGTGTTGTAAATACAGCTTAACCACTGATTTCTAGTTGTGTCCTCTTTTGGAAGCCCAAACAAAGTAGTTTCGCTTTCACAACGAAACACAGCGTCTCCAGGACATGGCGCCGGCGGCAGCAACAATACTACAGCGAGAATAATAGTTCCGCCTTCTTTCTTTGCGTATACATTTGGGTGGTGTTTTGTAAATCTTCCCACACAGTGACGTAGACGTGGTGGCGTGTTTGAATGAGGCGTTTTAGGAGGGCGTGGTTGAGTCTTTAACTTTTATAAAGAATAGCTCTTTGGTTTTGAGACTTTAGTCTTTGCAACTTCAGGGATCTTATCTATGCACAAACAGCTTGTAACACTTCAAAGAGAAAGGAAAACTTGAAATCGCATCATATGACCCCTTTAATATTTTTGTGGAAACCATGATACATGTTTTCGTTAGTATTATAATAATATAATACAATACAATATAATATAATTACTCTTTATCTGTTATTAAAACAGATGAGAAATATTGATGACCTTCTAAACTGCTCATGTGAAAATCAAGGTTAAGATTAAAATAATAAGATACTACTAAACAGGATTAAATATTTTATTTAAGCATGATTTGGTCTAGGATTTCAGTGGAAAATGCGGTTGCCTTTGTCAGCCTGAGCTGTGCTGAAATCTGATGATGTCAGAGTGTGATCTCCTGAAGGAAGTGAGAGACACAGAGAAGTGGGTCAGACTCACATCATTGATCTCAAGCTTTTAGATCAACACTGTGAGCTCTAAAAGCCCCGCTCAGAACAGTGTCTATTTTTGCACCAGTATTTTTATCTGCATCCCCACCTGTCTGTCTCTCTGTCTCTGCCTCAGAGTCCCAGCAGACCCACCTCACTCTGTTTGTTTTCAGACATACTCTGAGTCACTCTGACAGCGGCTGATCCCTGTGCTCCAGTGTCTGGTTGTCAGGATGGTGGGTGTGGGTGTCATGGTGATGTGATCCTGCACTGAGATCCTGCATAGACTGAAATACAGATTCGCCACTACCAAGGCCATGGGATTTAATCCCTGGAGAACACATGATAAATGTGTAGCTTGAAGGCTTTGTAGGTGTCTTCGGATACAAGCATCTGCCAGATTAATAAGTCATCACCAAAACCTGTTTGTCACCTGCTTCATGTAAACATGTGGTTTATAGTGTAATATCATAAAAAAGCCAGCAGGTGGCAGGCCATACCTGACCACATACTATGACCACAATAGCTGTTGGACCAGGGATAAGCAATTCTGGTCCTGGAGAGCCACTGCTCTGGAGAATTTAGCTTTATCCCTAATCAAACACACTTTAAAAATCCTTTAGGACTGGAATTGCCCACCCCTGTCAGCAATGCCTACTCTGAGGATGTGAGGAACAGTCTTTAATAAACATCCAAAGGGTAACACAGGCAGGCAGGAGACACATGTAGCACATCTAGACATATAACACCAGACAAGGAAACATGGGGCAGACTACACTTTAAATACAGAACTAAACGAGGGGTAGTTAATGGGACACACCAGAACCAAATAAGACAATCACACATGGGAGAAACTGGGTCACGGGGAGCACATGGGGAGAAAAACACACACAGACAGTCCATGGGCGTGACAACCCCTGTATCAGATATTTTTGTTAGTGGGTCTTTAGTGCAGTGGTTTTCAAACCTGCCCTGGAGGCACCCCTGCCCTGCACATTTTGTATGTCTCCCTTATCAGATACTCCCAATTCAGGTATTGCAGTCTCTACTAAAGAGCTATTAAAGACTCGAGTTGAATCAGGTGTGTCTGAAAAGGGAGACATACAAAATGTGCAGGGCAGGGGTGCCTCCAGGACAGGTTTGAAAACCACTGCTTTAGTGGACGGCATCCCTCTTAGTATTGGTTATTCATGCGCACAACTTGTCTAAAACATTTCTCTAAAACATTCTCTTAACCCTTAAATGCATACCTCGGGTCTTTAGCGACCCGGTACATCATTCTCTACCCTCTCCCTCCATTTTTTAAAGTTAGACATCAACTTTCTTAGTATTCCTCAGTCTATTCATTATAAACAATATAAGAAGAAAAAAATAGTAAAATATAAAAGATTGCCTGCTTTCTGATGAATTTTTTGTAAAAAATGTGTAGGGTCGCTAGAGACCCGAGGTATGTAAATGTGTAAGTAGTTTTTTTCTGTGCAACTATATTTACATATCTGATGACTCAATACGTGCAATGCATCTTTTTTTCCTCAAGATGGCACTGTTTGATACACAATGATGACGTGGTGTTTCACTCATAATTACAGTAGGCATAAAACAAACGAATATCATCAGCAAAAATTTGAACTGGTTTGAATGGCTTTACTGCAGAGCAATTACTATACGCAATGAAATATAAAAGTCACTGCCATTTGATGCTGGATGTGGTGAATAAGCTGCCAGTGATCAAAATATTGAATATCAAGTCATTGAAAACGATCGTTTTGAGAATATGGTTGAGATCGCGAATATGAGCCAGATGCTCAAATTGTTCTTAAAATATCAAGGGAGTTTTTTGCTACTGCAGCAGTTAGAGATCCATCCATGCTGGATATATAGGTCCGGGTCGGTAAAGACCCAAATATGTAAGAATGATTGGTGAAATATTCATGCATTTAAGGGTTAATTAGTGACCAGTGGCTGGTTGCAAAAACTTAGTCATGACTGTGTCTTAAGAACTTGTCTGATCAAATAGCAGTTATTCAGGAGGAAATTACACTCATTTTTCAGATTTAAATTAGACCAATCTGTGTTTCTATATAACTGAAGTTATTAGATGACATAGTTGACTAGTCTAAGCATTTTGCAACCGACCACAGAAACGGACTACATATTGCATCCTACCACAGAAATAAAGACTTGTTTTTTTGTTTTGTTTTGTTTTTTTTAAGACCATGAGACCTTCGCTCATCTTTGGAACACAAATTAAGAAATTTTTGATGAAATCCGAGAGTTTTCTGACCATTCATAGACAGCAACAGAACTACCACGTTCAAGGCACAAAATATCAAAAATATCTTAATTTGTGTTACGAAGATGAACAAAGGTCTTTCGGTTTTGGAACGACATGAGGGTCACAGGTGAGTAATTAATGGCAGAATTTTCTTTTTTGGGTGAGCTATCTCTTTAAAAAAAGTTATCACGAGTATTGTGTTCAAAGTGGATGTCATAACAAACGTCAGTAGACAGTCAAGATTCAAAACCACTCAGTACACCACATAGCAAAACCCTGGCCTTGTGGTGAGTTTTGCAAGGTCAGAAAATGTGAGAAAATTAAGTTCTAATTTCTATTTTCACTATTACTTTTGGGAACACTTTGTTTGGATTTGTTAGGGTAAACTGGTTACATTACTTAGTTCTCACATTAGCGTTTTGACAAAATGCTTATTGGCCTTTTATTCACTTCTGTTTTTAGTCACCCTCTGATTTTGTTTCTTCTTTGTGCTCTCCTTCTGTTTCCAGTATGAGCTGTTTAACAGTGTGACATTGGGCTTGTTTAGAGTCCAATGAAGATATGCAGACATGCATGTGGTTTTTCAGCTTCCTGTCTGTCACGCTCAGGGAGAGTGGAGCTGAATGATCAGTTCTGGTATGTACACTCATTACCCAGCATTCCTCAGTGGGCACATCACAAGGCAAGAAAGGAGCGCCTCGCGTCCCTGTCATCATTTCACACCTACCGCAACATGCCCGACATGTGGGCAACACATTCTCATTTAGCCTTCATATTTCACTCTGCATTCTCATTATAGCTCTCCATTCCTCTGTCCATGGTGCTGAAGTCTATTCTTTGAGCAAAGTGTCAGTGTTTAATTGGCGACGGTTTCCCTGGTATTCTCTCTCTCTCTCCTTGCTCTTATTTTCCCACCTATCTTACTGGCTGCTCTCTCCCCCTCCTAGTCATTCTACCTCTCCTCTTTCTCTGTAAGCTCATTCATTTTCCCTGAGTATGGACCAGAGCAGAGAACTGACACAAGTGACCTCTTCTTTTTTATGAGGGTGAGCTCATAGACAAGCTCGCTCTCTCTCTATCTTGCATGCTCTCGTTTTTTCATTCGGCTCTGACTGGATTCTTAACTGAGGAGTGAATCTCTATGCCAGCAGAGAGGAGGAGGGCTCTCTCCTGTGTGTAAGTAATATCATAGCATGTGTCCAAGCGAGTTGGTTTTGCCTAGATAGATCGTCATACCCACTGTGCATTGGATATATCTGTATTATATATTTAATTAAATATCTTCTAAGATATGTGAAGAATTTTTCTGCTGTGGCTCAGTAGACTTTGAGTGGTTAACGCCAAGTTTCTCTTGTGTGTTTGTAAATGGCGGGTGGGTGTGTGTGTGCGTGCGTGTTATTTGTGTGGTGTGTTATGTCTCACCGCTGTGCCATGTCTCTGTGTGTGTTTTATAATCTCACACACTCCAGCCTGACCTGATTTACTTCACACTGACAGATGGTGCATCTCTCTCTTCCTCATACCTCCATCCATCTCTCCTCCTGCTATCCATCGTTCCTTCTTTTTTTAATGTCTGTCCGTTGGGCATTAAAGTGGGATTTGCGTGTTTTGGTTTGTTTGTGTGTGTGTGTGTGTGTGCGTGTGTATGAGAGAGACTGGAAACATGTATGCGGGTTCTAATCTCCATTTTTCAAGTACATGATTTGATTTGCGTTCTGGTTGTTTATTAGTCTTTGCCTTTTGCTTCGTTTATGCCTCTGTGTGTATGTGTGTGTGTGTGTGTGTGTGTGTGTTAGCCCACAGGGAGACTCACTGTACAGTTGGGAGACTCTGTATGCTTGGATACACACTCAGCCTGGTTTCTACAACAGTCGTAATTGATTATAAAACTGGCTGGAAAGGAGAAGAAAGAAGGGGAAAGGAAGGAGAGACATGCTTTGGTGATTTTATAATGCGAGACGTGAATCCTCGTGCTGTTTATCTGTCCAGCCGTCCAGTCATTCACTCCCAGACTACAGTCTCAGATGGGATTACCACGCTTTCTCTTGTCAAGTCAATTCACCTTTAATTATATAGTGCTTTTAACAATACAGATTGTGTCAATGCAAAAGGACAGTAGTAAACATTCAATTTTCAGTTGAAGGCAGTTCATCATTGAATTCAGTGATGTCATCGTCCAGCTCAGTTCAGTTCAAATAGTATCTGCAATCAAGTCGACGATATCATTGGAAATTAAGTGTCCCCAAATAAGCAAGCCAGAGGAGACAGCGCAAAGAACCAAAACTCCATCGATGACAGAAAGGAGAAAAAAACCTTGGGAGAATCCACGATTAGTCCTCTGGCCAGAGGACTTCCTGCCTTTCTTTCTTCTGCCTTTTGTTACTCTGTCTCTCCTTGTCTGTCTAATTCCTCCTCTTATCTTCTTTTTTTCTACATTCTCTCCCTATCTGTGGGTTTTGTGAACAGTGTCTTGCGATATTGAGGTGGCAAGTCTGTTTTGTACAAGTCTTTTTGTGTCAGTCAAAACTGTTGCTTTATTCCCTGTCTTTGTTGTCAGTGTTGTTATTGTTAACTAAAACAATTTTTGTTAACGAAAACAAAAAAGGTTTTATTCATTGAAATGAAGCTGAAATAAAATAAAATATAAATATTAGATGAAAAACTTCAACTTAAAAAATTTTATTTTATTTCAGTTACCAAGGCAATGTTTGGTGAAGTATTAAAATTGCTAAAACTGAAATAAAAATAAATTAAAACAAGAAAAAAAGAATTGTAAATATGTATCAAAAATACCTAATTCAAAATATTAATAAATATTATAGTAGTCTATTAATAACACTAAAAAACTGCTTTCATCTCTGCCTCCCAAAATTTGTCTTCAAATTTGCTAAAGAAATGGCTACAGTAAGCTATTTGAGAATTTTGTATTTATTTATTTATTTATTTTTGCACACTGAATTCTGCCCTTACTAGTCATTAAAAACAGTAAAGGTCATTACATGAAATATTATGAGAGTATAGGAGAGATGGGGCAGCAATATTCAGCATGATCGCCCACTTCACTTCTTTATCTCAGAACCCTTATGAAATACTGTGAAAAACGGCTATCGGCTGTTATCTACTGACAAACAGATGCTGTTTTGATTGGTCTGTGTAAGAAGAAACATACGGGGCAGAATAACATGATTTCCATCTTATCAGTGTTGAATTTGAGAAACAACTGACTAGATGTTTACATGATTTTTCATTAAGCAGAAAAACCATTCAAAGAAATGTTTCATGAACAGCAAATCAGCAATTAAGAATGATTTTCTGAAGGATCATGTGACATAAAAACTGGATTAATCACGGCTAAAAGTTGAGCTTTGCCATCCAAAAAATAAATTGTTTTAATATATATTAAAATACAAAGCAGTTCCTTTAAATTGTAAACTTTAGGAAACACTGCCATGATGCCTTCTCTTATGTTCCCTGATGTCTCCCGTATCTGTATCTTTCTCATCCATGCATTTTTTTTATCGTAAGATCCGTGACATTGTTTCACTGCAGAGCTTTTTAATCTGTTCCACTCCCTTGCTATTTAGTTATTGCTTGTTTGGAGTATTTTTTCCTCTGCTCTCGCCACATGGTTGAGCAGTTGGCACAGATGTCCTCTGTGATCTTTCATCTCTTTGTGTTGCAGCCTTTGCCCTTTTCAGACTACCCTGAAAGCACTAGAGTCCTCCTACATCTAGAACAGTCCAGTCTAGACATCAAGAATTTCTCAGAAATCCCTGCCCACGCTGTTTCTCTCACATTTACAGTCACGCACAAACGCACACATAAACTAACTATGTAGCTCTATGTATAGAAGCGCTTTCTCTCTTGAATGCTCCCTGGTGTGAAATATAGCAGGCGCAGAGGGGGAAAGTGAGAGACCGAGAGGGAGATGAAGCTGCGCGGAGAGAGTCTGTATGTGTAGGAAACACTCAGGCAGGCAGGTGGACAGATCTGTAACATTACGGCCCATAGGAACGGCTCTGGTGTCTAGCCACCTCTCCCCGCAGGACCGATCTCAACCCAAACAGCAAAACATCAATCCAGCAATCGCCCGTGCCCGCTGGCCTCATGTAAACCAAAAAAAATGATCTGTTGTGCCCAATAAACAAGTGTGATCAGTGAAATCTCACCCTTTCCTTATGTAAACACTGTGTTTGGATGTGGACGTATGTGGCGGGTGGAATAGGTGGAAGAAGAGAGAGAGGAGCAGAGCATATGGCATATTAAATGTTTGCAGAAGGGAAGGACTGCGATATGAAATTGTGTCTCTGCGGTGGGCTGTCTTGGGCTGTAGCCACTCTTGATTACAGCAGGATCCAGCCATGCTCAGACGTGTGCGTCAGATCAAAACCAGCAGCATTTCTAAATGAATGAAATCTCTTTTTGCTCTGGTGGTTTTGTTTACAGTATGTCTCTCTTTGTGAAGATGCTGCTTCACACGCTTCTCTGGCTGTTCATATGTCTGCTTTTAAACCCAAATGGTCTAGTTAGCTGGTTAACATGGCCTGTTTGTTCCTGTTGGTAGATGCTGTAACTGCACCATCTGGACCCAAAAAAACATGTTTCTCTAATGACTACCATTCAAAATTTGTTATGAATAAAGCATTTATTTTAAGCATTTATATTACAAATGCTTTAGTGTATATGAAGTTGTAAAGGAATAGTTTCATTTAAAAGTAACCTACTGTCATTATTTACTCGACCTCATGTCTTCCCCCAATCTGTAAAGTGAAACATGGGGGCTGTCAAGTTCCAAAATTATTACAAAGTGGTTCATATGTCTTGTATATGATAGCTATGTAATGAACCAAGCAAACTTTAAGAATCCTCAACTCTGCTGTAGTTTTCAAATCAAATAAGACAGCATTAATGTTAATGACATTTGATCAGAAGACACATGAGATTCAATGGCTTTTGCCATTTATTAATGTCAAATGGTGTTGATACCATTTAATAGTGTTATATTTGTGTTATTTATATACTTTTATAGCTTTTATTAACGTTTTGAATGAACATTTATTTAAATATTTTCTGTTTTTATTTAATTTTTTGTTTAAGTTTTAGTAATTGGTGATTTTTTGTAATTTTTTTTTTGTATTACTATTATGCTTTAATTCATTTATTTGAAACTAAAAGCAACAAAACCTCAGCTGAATGTGTGTGCGTGTGAGCAACATGTTTATTTGTACTTGAGGTGGTTGTAAATAATCAGTCAAGTCTGATCAGGGCTTCAGTAATTGGATTGCTGTCTCGTGGCTCTTTTAGATAAGATGTCATCTGCATCTGATTATCGTCTCTGGACCGCTGTAACTCATAAACATCACTCAGTCTCCTCATATTTAGGCTCACACTGTTTTCCAGTCATTTGGTTTAACTATCATCATCATAATCCAGCAGATCAGAGGCATCCGCGTGTTTTTTTGCCAGTAATGCACTCTAATGTATTCTGGATCATTTGGCGCTGCGTGTACCAGCGAGGTCAGTGGTTCTCTGCTACCTAAGGACTGGATTATTGCCAGGGTCTCCAGGGCAAAAGAGTAAGAGAAACTGAGAGGAGAGACGACTCTGTCCCCTAAAGAGGAGTGACTTATAGTTCTGGTGTGATCTGAGGCATGTTTTCTCACCACTCATTTGTTCTGGTAGCAGGCAATCTGTGTATAAACACTCCTGATGCCATGTGTCTCTCTTATATGTGACCCTGGACCACAAAACCAGTCTTAAGTCGCTGGGGTATATTTGTAGCAATAGCCAAAAATACATTGTATGGGTCAAAATTATCGTTTTTTCTTTTATGCCAAAAATCATTAGGATATTAAGTAAAGATCATGTTCACGATATTTTGTAAATTTCCTACTGTAAATATATTAAAACTTAATTTCTGATTAGTAATATGCATTGCTAAGAACTTCATTTGGACAGCTTTAAAGACAATTTTCTCAATATTTTGATTTTGCTGCACCCTCAGATTTCAGATTTTCAAATAATTGTATCAAATAATTGTATCAAATAATATTGTCCTATCCCAACAAACCACACTTCAATGGAAAGCTTATTTATTCTGCTTTCAGATAATGCATAAATCTCAATTTCGAAAAATTGACCCTTATGACTGGTTTTGTGGTCCAGGGTCACATATAGACTTGCTGATTAATGACTGGTTTATTTGCTCTATGAATATTGGCTCCAATGACTTTTACAAGGATTTAAGAGGTCTGTGTGTGTGTGTGTCTGTATGTATGATTCATCGTTGGTGTGTTTATCGACAGGCTGCTATAATTGGGCGTTTGTGGATTAGGTCTGAGATGTTGTGTCAGGCTGTAATTGAGGAATCATAGTGTCTGTGTGTGTGTATATCATTCTTCTGTAAGCAGGGACCAATCAGCATATTTTAAGTTTGCATCTGATTGGCTCTCTGACTCACTGATGGACTTGTGTCTCAGGCTTACGTGAAAGAGCATGCACTTAAGTGAGAGCCTATTGAAAATGTATTTTATTTTTTTAGAAACTTAATTTTTAAATAAAAAGCTAAATCTATGATATCTTTATATTTTAAAAATGAAGTATTCATGCATAAGCTTTTAGATCAGAAGGTCTTTAAGATCACAGTCAAGCCAAATACACAAGCATATGCAGGAAAATTTCATTTTAATATTAAGTATCTACTCAAATCTGATTTAAATATGAATCATTTAGGCATAACCTTTTAGATTGCAAGGTTTTTAAGGTCATAAGAAATATTCATTCAGTCATTTTTTTTCATCAAATTTTTGACTTACTGTGTACAAAAGTCTGCAGGATGTGATTTCACATCTCTGTTCACAATCCTGTTCTTCATTTGAAGAGTATAGGTTTGTGAAGTCTTATCCTCTATCTAAATATGGGTCCTATAAACACTCCTTCAGAATGTGTTTTTAAACCTGTGATTATGTTCCTGTGATTTTGACTTTCCACTTTTAGACTTTTCAGATCCTAACTCTGAGAGAAAGTGTATCTCTGGCAGATAAACACACACACACATACTTCTACCCACAGTTCTGTGCTTGACACTGTGCTTTTTATGCAGTGTTGATCTGAACTCTCTTGAAATGATCATAAAATGGTAGTGGCAGAAACATTTATTTGGTCATTTTTAGTCATTTTTCAGGCCTCCATTCATCACACACTAAATTAACTCTTTAATCGTTTAACACTGTGGTACTATTTGAGAGTTCATGTTTCAGAATGTGTCCTGTCCTCCAGTGGATTTTTCTTTCTGCTGGGTTTTAAATATAGACTCTCCTCTTTTATCTTTCAGATGTGTATTTCCTCTGGAACTCATTTCTACCCATCCATCTCTCTCCCTCTATCTCTCTCTCTCTCTGCCTCTGTCATGTCTAACAGAATATGATATAGTTGTTAACTATTAAAACAAATCATTTCAATTTAATTGTCTTATTGTTAATTTTTTAAAGTAGCTCCATTGTGACTGTTTGAGCTTGGCTGCAGTCTTTGTGTTAAAGTCTGTAGTTATGCAGGACGTATTTAGCTGCTTTACTGACCGATCTGCCATAGCAGCCTGGAGACATCCTGCAAGAGCGCCGGCTATGTGCTGCTCTGGTATCGTTTTTGCTAAAATGCAGTCTGCGATGAGATAATTTCTGGTTCAGCTTCAGCTTATGTATGAGGGCATATTTGAGCTTGATGACTGTAGTACTTGAGTAGGAGACTTTTTTTTTGGTCATCCACGCCTAGTTGTATAAGTTGGGGATAGAAACCAAAACAAATACATGAATATTTATTTTCAAATGTTATATTAGCCATAGCTTGAAATACTTGTAGAAAATGTATGTGTGTTGGTCTTTGAGTTTGGCAAATTTGCTTATTTAGATGGAAGCATCTAATGATGGAATCTAAAGATGTGTAAAATGATTGCAGTCAGAAGATCATGTATTAATTGCAACAGGCCTGTCTTTGGTGTGCCGTCTGCCCTTCATTGTCTTCATCTGGTAGCTACACTCTTTATTTCTGTTGCCAATTATCAGACTGAGTCACTGTCGCTGTTAGTCTTCAGCACAGGAACTCAGTGCTGGTAAGTGCTGGTCTGAAACGGCTGTGTAGGGGGAAGGTTAAAAAGTCTCCTCTTCTTCAGCATGGAATTAAAAACTATCATTTGATTTGGGGCTAAAAATGACTAAAAAAAGAGCGGCCGCAAACACTTTCACATGTCACAAGTTTTCAGTTATAATTGCCTGGGTTATTGTGTGTGTGTGTGTGTGTGCCTAGCGTGTGCTCTGGCATCCATGTTGTTTTGTACTTGTCAGTGTAGATAAATTGAATTAAGCTTGATAGATTCCACGTGTGTTCACACCCACACACACACACATTACTGAAGGTGCCCTTGCAGTGCAGCAATAATGTAATAGTGTATTGTACAGTGAAAATAAACGGCTGGAGTCATATGTGTATGACAGCTAAAAATAATTGTATTTTCTGCAGTGTTTTAGCAAATGTATCAATGTATTTTGCTGCCAACTGTTTCTGCTACAGTTGTTTAAATAAAAATGATGCCTAACTGATTAGTCATGATTAGTCATACTTTGTGTACAAATTGCTAATATTTTTACATATGAACATTAAAATAGTATAGTATAGGATTATTTCAGTCTTTGTTTATATTATTACAGTTTTAAGAATTTAATAATTCATATTCATATAATGTTTCAAAATTGACTGTGTTACTGAAATTCATTTAAAAAGTAGCAAAATGAAACTAGGTTTCCTAGAGCTAGTCTAATGTGACATTTATGTTACAAAAATAAGAAAAGAAAAAACTGATATTTGTTCAGTTTTACTAAAAATCAACCCTTGGGGTGTAAAAGTTCCTGTAATTGAAGAAACATTACTCTCATTACTAAACTCAGGATAGCCATTGCAAGAGGTGTGTGTGTGTGTGTGTGTGTGTGTGTGTGTGTGTGTGAAAGCAAGGACAGAAGGTGTGTTCAGCGGTCTATACCAGTCAAGACAGCAGTGTACTGCAGACTACTGTATCCCTCCCTCCCTCCCTCCCTCCCCCCGCTCTGTCCTACTCTACACTGCATTAAGCTGTGCACGGGGAGAGGAATGCCAATATGCTGCGCTATCGGAGTGTGTGCGTACGCGTCCTGAAGGTGAGGCGGCATAGGGAGGATGTGAAATCAAGGCTGTTAAGGTCTATAATTGCGCTGGCTCTAGAGAGAAGGGTTTGCTCCTTTGCAGCATGACGGCGCGCGTGTGTGCATGCGCACGTGTGTGTGATGCCGGATGAGAAGACTCAGCAGTGTGGCCGCTTCCCCCTGCACTCAGCCAGCTGATATAGTAGTCCGGCATACTTCCTGTGCAGCGGTTGGTTGCGTAAGTGTATGCGAGCGCGTGAGGAGCGGAGAGGAGGGAAAGAGGAGCGGCAGGCCTGTAGCGTGGTGGAATGAAGAGTGGAGCATGCTGGGGGCCGGGAACGGTGCGCTCCTTCTGCAGCTCGGGATGCCTGAGCCGCTTCAGCCAGGGTCAGTGCGCTCCCACCGGAGGAAGAGGAGGAAGAGATGACACTTCCTCATCTTTGTCTCATGCTCCTGCTCCTCTCGCTCTTGTACGGGCCCCGACTCGCTCCTCTTCGTTCTGTCATCTCCTGAACCTCACCTGCCTCAGAGGTAGGATATGACCGATAAAGCTCTGGCTGTGTTCTGCTTTGATCAATGTCTGTGATTTTTGATCTTCTGGGGTCAGCACTTCCTCGCCCAGTCTCATTTTGGTGTCCAGAGGTTGATTGACATGTCCAAGCACACTGTAACGCCCATAGCTGTGGAGCTTGACTTTCTCTGAATTGCTTTCCGAATTGTAGTTGTGCGTAGATTGAAATGTTGCTGTCAGTATTGTGACTTGCGAATAAGCTCTTCTTTAGTACAGGACAGCTATTCAGTCATGGCGTCAATTTATAGGCCAACCCGGCTAGTTGTCTTTGGGAGTTTGTAAAAATAGAGATTTTAGATTTACAAATAAAATAAGGTTTGTGGTTAACATTGCTAGAATTGCACATTATGTCGTACCAAAAAAAAGACACACTGTCATACATCAGACATGAATTTTGAAACTTGTGTGTGCTTCAGAAACATAAGTTGCTACATACCAAAAAAAAGTTTAACGTGTTTTTGAATGACACTTATTCTCACCAAAGCTGCATTTATTTGGTCAGAACTACAGTAAAACAATACTATTACAAATTAAAATATTTTGTTTCTATTTAATTTTAATTATATTTTAAAATATAATTTACAGTATTCCTGTGATGGCAAAGCTGCCATTGATCATTCTAATATGCTGATTTGGTGTTCAAGAAACATTTCTTCTTATACATTTTTCCCCGAGATAAATCAACAAACAGTTACTGTAACTTTTGATCAGTTGAATGCACCCATGCTCGGTAGAAGTATTAAATTTTAAACAGTATTACAGCCTACAACTACCAAGGATGTGAGAGTTTGTGCTTCTTCATTGTGTGTAATACTGTTACATGCTTAATTCAGCAGTTGACGTATTTATAGAGCATATAACAAACCAATAACTGTAATTGTTTTATTTTTGTCTGCCCTTCTCAGATATCCATTGGCCCTGTGTTTTTTACCAATGTGAGTGTGATCTGTTTCAAATTATTGTTGCAGTTCATAAATGGTATACTGCACAAGGTGTACTTAGTATGTGATAGATTAAAGATTAGCATGACATGGTCTTATGTTACAGGGCATGGAGTGTCATGACCCTTTAGTTCAGGGGTATCAAACTCAGTTCCTGGAGGGCCGGAGCCCTGCAGAGTTTAGATGCAACCCTAATTAAACACACCTGATCCAGCTAATAAAGTCCTTTAGGCTTATTGAAAAACATGGTTTGTGTGTTGGAGCAGGGTTGGAACAAAACTCTGCAGGGCTGCGGCCCTCCAGGAACTGAGTTTGACACCTCTGCTTTAGTTGCAGCAGTGAGATCAATGAAAGAATTCCTGAGCTCCTCATGCAGCAGCTGTGTGACCTCCAACAGAATGTGATATGAGATGTAGATGAAACCACGGGGTTATAATAAAATTTAAGTGGTCTCATATACTGTAAATCTATCGGGGACGCAGGGAAATCTGTCTACAAATAACTTTAAAATATGAGAAAATGTTTTAAAATTGAAAAATCAACCACTTCAGCTTTAAAGGGATAGTTCACACAAAAATGAAAATTCTGATACTTTCAGAAATGAAAGTCAGTGTTGTTTGGTTACCAGTGTTCTTCAAAATTTCTTCTTTTGTCTTCTGCAAAAGACAATCTTACAGAATGATGACAGAATTATTGTTATAAACTTTAGTGAACCTTCCCTTTCAATGGACAGTTCAGCAGTTTTTTTCAATGAGGACGTTTGACACTTACGAATTTTTGACAAAAAGGAATGTCTGGGACATATTTCCTGAATTTAGTGGTCAAAATTTGCTTTTTAAAGTAGTATTTTACCTTTCTCTCTCTCTGATCATTTATGATCTTTACGTTATTGCATCATTAACAGATTTGCTGTGCTCTACATTTTGTGTGTGAGAGAGACTTGTGGGTCAGAGTGACTGAAATTAAAGAAACATTTCCTCCACTCATACAATGGCCTACATGAGAGTATATGCAAACATTGTTAACCCATTTCATGTGTGGTGATGCCCCTTTGATAACAGGATTGAGACACAAGCTTTCTGTCCATCTGTGACTGCTGTACTGATATGTGCAAAACAAGCATGCAGATTGTAATCTGTGACTGTACATACGGCTCTGTGAATGTGTGATCTGTTTCTCATTGACAGTTGTCAGAGTGATAATCTTTGCTTTGATTTTGAACTGAAAATGAAGCACTTGTCTCCTGTATGTCCTCCACACAAAAATCAATAATGCAGTTATACAGCAACCTGTATATTTAGTCAGTAACCTTCATATGTTTTTAGAAAACACCACTTGTCAGCTTTTTAAGCTATAAATACATACTCATTTTTCTCTGTCTGTTGTAAGTTGGATATGAGGG
Organism: Spinibarbus caldwelli; assembly: GCA_039654775.1. Lineage (NCBI taxonomy): Eukaryota > Metazoa > Chordata > Actinopteri > Cypriniformes > Cyprinidae > Spinibarbus > Spinibarbus caldwelli. The sequence continues at coordinate 34,567,527 of CM077223.1, forward strand.
TGAAAGATGTTAATTATGGTGGTGTGCAGTATGTTGAGACAGTTTTACAGTATGACAAATCAGTTGTGGAATTTTGTGTGTTGCTAGGATTAAATAAATGCATTGATGCATCTCAGGAAAATAATCAAAACATCTTTTGCACTTACTATTGGCAGACAATTTTAAGCCTTGGAAACATTTTCAAAAGTTGCTTTAAAAGAGAGTAATTTCAGCTACACTGTAACAAAAATATCTTGAATCATGTATGTGTTATATTTGGTTTCTATTCTGCAATTTAAATAATAACCATCTTTTTTGCTTCATTAGACAGCACGTCTAGTTAATATGCATGACTTCTTTGGTCGTTCAGGAATTTATAAGATAGCTGGGATGATATTCATTTCAGCATGTGATTCAGTGAGTTTAGTCAGTTTAACCAAACCAAAACCAAATCATTTTACTCTGCAAATTAGTTCATAGAGTATCAAAATTCTATTAGAAACATGATGTAATGTCATTGTCACTGTTGTGTCATTAAACCCTGCAAGTTCATTGCAGCTCTAATTGTAGTTGTGTTAGTGACCATTAACACCTTAATACTCAGCTTAGACATATTACAGTCAAAAGTAGTAATTTACATTGAGAATGCCTGTGATTTAGTTAATTGTTGTCTTGTCATTATACAACTGCTCGTTCTTGTTGGGAAACTACTGTTTCTAGCAGCAATGTTGATGCCCAGCAGTAGTGCCAGTCCTTATATAAAATATTTCATTGATTAATCACCACGCTTTGAAATCAGTACATCACCTCTATTCTCATTCAGTCTGAGTGATTTATTAAGAAGCTCTCAAAGATCTCCAATCCAGAGAGAAGCAGCACCACTTTTAGAAGAATCTTCTCACCATATGTGTGGCTGCTCTCAGATGTAAAAAAAAAACAAAAACTGAGCATCTACAGAACCTTCTAAAAGAGCTTGCTGTTAAACCTTATAGTTTTTATTTCAAAAGTACTTTTTTATTAAGCACATTAGCTGGGGCCTAGCCTTTGATTTCTGTCCTAACAAGACCTGATCTGTAAATAATACTGTTTGGTGACTGAAAGTAGAAATGACAGTGATCATTCAGAGTCCTTAATCAGGTTTACCGATTTGTCAATCAAGATATGGCTGAGACTGTCTAGTGTCACTCTCTCATTATCCTTAATGGATCTGATGCCACTTGAGGGATTTTGAGTCTTGCTAGCAGAACAGCAGCGAGGAAAAAGGCACCCCAGCACCTGCTTTTCTCAGTACATTTAAATGTGCATTTATGCATTTAGCAGATACTTTTATCCAAAACAATAGAATTATGAAGATTGCGTAGCACTGCAATGAGCAGAATGCCATGTTCAATCTGTTCCAACCTCTACAGAGTCTATCAAACAAACATACTTGCATTAGAACTACAGTATGCCTCCCTGAAAGATATGAGTCCATAGTCGAGGAAAGATTGGCATGTCACCACTGATTCTGACAAACTCTCCAGATGCATGATTGAGAGTATTCCTAACAACTGCATCACTTGCCTGCTACACAAACTGTTCTGTATTTTAATGCCTTGGAACTGCAGAGGGTGGTGACAACAGTCCATCACAGCACCCAGCATCCATGACATATATTCAGATAGATGACTTAAGATGGCCGGATCATTTTTAAAGACCCCAGGCATCCCAATCGTTGCCTTTACAATTTGAGAAACAGAAGTGCCCGGGCACCCACAGGCAATAAAAATTCAACCTCACTGCTGTAAATCAATTACAGCAACCAACTTTCCAAAAACCTTGCTTTTGAATGTTCTTGTATGGCTGTTGTATCTATTCTGTTATTCACATTATAGGTTTTTTATGCAATTTTTTTTTTTCTTGCTCCTTTATATATTATTCATTTTAACACCAAAAATGCACTTATTGCTGCTTATTGGCTTATAGTATTATACTTTTATTATACGTGTTTATTTTTTTAAAAACATTGCACTGTACACTAGAGTCCTGCACGGGTCCTGTTTGATAAACCCGCACCCGTCCCGCACCCTCAGTAGTTAACCGAATACCCGACCCGTTGCAACACTAATTTAATTCTGAACCCGACCCGACCCGTTTGACATAAAAACCGCCACCCGAACCACACCCGCATTAAATCTACATAAGGCAGACAAAACAACTTTATTTTATTTTTAATGTAACTAGCAATTAACAAGTCATTCTGAGTTAATGCTTTAATGCGTTTAAAAATTAATAATAACATTTAACACACGCAGCCCAAATATTTTTCTCTCACTTGTTTGATTCGGTTCTCTTTGTCCACTTTCAGGACTTATATGAAAATCTGATGATGTTTTGAGTCATATTTATGCAGAAATATAGAAAATTCTAAAGGGTTCACAAACTTTCAAGCAGCACTTTATATTATATATTTTACAGTGGATTTGAACATGGCTTATTCAAACAGATTTTAGAGCTAACTGTTTTATGTTATACTAAAAAACTTTTATAATAATGTTTTTTAATAGTTCTGAGTTAATGCGTTTAAAAATTAATAATAACATTTAACACACGCAGCCCAACAAGTTAACAGAGAGAGAGAAAGCAACAATTCAACGTGTAAACGATATAAAACTATTGCGTACATGTGAACAATCTATTGTAAACAGGTCTAAAGGGCTTAGATTAATAAGCCAAATATGAGCTTTTCCTTCATAACCTATAAAAACAATTAACTTTATAGGCTGCATAAAAATATGTAGAACTGGCAGCAGTGTCGAGAGAGAGAGAGACTGAGAGAGAGAGAGAGAGAGAGAGACTGAGAGAGAGAGAGAGAGCGCACAACATCCAGCGTGTAAAAACAATATAAAACTATTGCGTATATGTGACCAATCTATTTTAAACGGGTCTAAAAGGCTTAGATTAGTCAAATATGAACTTTATAACATATTGAATATGTGTTAGGCTTATTTTAGAATGAGAAATAGACTAAAGCTTTTATTCAAACCGTGAATAGATTAACTACAGAAAAGTGAGCAAAGAGCGATCCCTTTAATATAATCACTAGACCTACAGCTGTCAATCAATGTCAATACAGCTGTCAATTGGCTACAGTGCTCAGTGTTTGCAAATCCCGCTGTAGAAGCCCGGTCTTCAGACAGAGCGCGCGAACACAAGAACGGGACAATTTGAAAGGAGCTGCCTATCAGCGTGTACTGGATTAAGTCGAAATAGTCTTGGTTATAATTGTACCCGCAACCCGCCCGTGCCTGTCACCAGTCCGACCCGCACCCGCACCTCACCCGACACATCAATATTATTCCACCCGTTACGTCAATTTTTGCGGTTCACCCGTTAGGCACCCGCCCGCGTGCAGGACTCTGCTGTACACCATTATATTGCTTCAGTCATTGTCTGTTACTTCTTAATAACTCTTTTATTCATTTAACAAAATTTTTGTCATTTTCATGCTCATTTCCAGCAGGGAGGCATAGTCTGTAGATTTCTAAGTTATTGAAGTTGTTGTGGAGGTGATATTCATTAGTTTTAGGCTGTATGTTTGATAGACTCTGGCTGGAGAAGATTAAACACTGCCATCTGCTCATTGCAGTGCTACATAATCTATATCTGCATCATCATGTTTCATCTGCAGCACATCCACCTGATCTGGTTGTTCAGGTGTTGATGTTTCCTGCCTTCTGCAGCTTTTATCCCTCAAATATATGAAAGCTGGTGAGATTGCATCCATAGATCCTATAAAAATAATTGTAAATAATCATACAAGTTGATACACACTTGTGCTTTCTAAAAAAGTTTGGCAATTAGGAAATTCTCCTTTGACATGCATTTTTTATGGATTTTTTTTACGTATTGGAGTGACATTCTATAGCATTTCCTATATAGCGAAATTATAATCTATATTATATTGAAGTATAGTCTTTCCCACATTACTTACTGTGAAGTCTTGACTGTCTTTTGCAATAATGACAAAAATGCAGACAAACAAAAATGAATTGCAAGGCGAGCTTTGCTAGGAAACTCTCCTCATTTTAGGCATATTCTGTTTGCAACCTTAAAGTGACAGAGCTGACAGAGTTTATCCCACCTTACATGAGTTCTTAGAAATTCTTCTCAGTCTTTTGAGTAAAACTTGAAAACTGTTTTAAATCCTACGTGAATGTGAACTATTGCTGGCAGTGGCATTACTACAGTAAATCTGGATGTATGAAACCAGCTTATACATTTATTAATTCATAAGTAATTCCTTTGTCAGATTTATTACCACATTATTGCAGGCTGGTAGGTTGATCATAGGTTGATCATACTTAGTTTGATGTTCCTATTTCAGGCGTACAGCTGAGCTCAGGAAAATGTAATGGTCAAAAGGTTGTAGAAAATATGAAGTGCAAACATACATAGGGGAGTTTAGAGATACAGGATTCTACTAAAGTACCATTTGATGTAGCCTAATAATTATTCTATCATCTGATGTTAAGCTGATGTTAGATTGTAAATAAGACAGATGGTGACAGAAAGATTTGTATGTGCATGTTTGCATTTAATATTTACTAGCCTACTACTTTCTCTGTAACGTCACTCTGTAAATAGATATTAGTGTGCGCAGTTTGATGACTGTGATATATATTTAGAAACAGACCTCAACTGACTGGTGCCTTGCAGGTTGTAAGCCTGTAAGTGTTATAAAATAGCAAGCCACCTTGTCCTTCTGTCGGACAGTTCCCAGACTGAGAAGCTGCTGTGGAAATGAGCTGTAATCTCCAGCACACAGCAGATTTACCCTATACCAGCTGCACATTACCCTCAGACCTTCATCAGCAGCAAAACTACTCTTAATGTAAAGCTGTGTGGGTTTTTTTTTTTTTTTTTTGGCTGTAAATCCAGATGCTCAAGTGCTCAAGATTAAACCCAACAGAGGAAGAGAAAGAGATGTTCAATCAAATTTGCATACTGTGAGCAATATAGGCCTGTATACTGCATGGAAAATACTTAGTATGGTAATATGCTGTTAGTAACATACCCACAGATTCTTCTGTCAGCAGTCACACAGCTCACAAAAATGTGATGTATGTTCACAGTCAGCCAGTGTGTGTGTGTCTGTGTGTTAGTGGTTAATGGAAAGAGAGAAAAGAAGAAGCTCTAGAAATGGACGATTTGATTGAGTGTTTTCCCCATGTCAGCATTTAGACCCTCAAGATGTCAATCTGTTGCTGTTTAGATTAAAATAGTCAATAACTGTCTCAAGGCCAGTGGCTGATCTGGCATCCAACAGCACAACAATGAACCGAGAAACAGGAGAGACCTTTTTAATGCATAATAATAATAATCTGGTATTAAGTCATAAAATACTCTCATTTAGTTAGCATGTATCTAAACTTCTTTCTACAGGAAGTGCCCTAAAGTGACCCCTCTTCCTCCTCCTCAATGTTTTCTATCTGCCTATGTTGTTGTTGTTTCATGAGAAGGTTAATCAATCTCACCCTTGACCCGCTCTGCTGCTCTGAATGAGGTTGCCATGTCCTCTTTTCTCACATGCACTATGCCATGTTTTTTTTCCAAATGGTCTTTTTTTTTTGTCAGAGATGAGCAACAGCGTCCTTTCTTTGAGAAATTGTTTTCTAAGTACATTGTGGTGTAATAAACGTGTCTGTAAGTAGCTGTCTCATTGCATCCATGTTGCATGATCCTATCATGGCCTCAACTCAGCTTCAGGATCTTAACTCTGCTCTGATGTGTTTTATCCATTTGTTCTATATTTATGCCACTTTGTGTCATTGAAAGGGAGCCATTGTGTGTGTGAGCGTGTCCACACATGCCAATGGACTTTAATGATGGCAGCTGTGGAACCGTGCAAAGTGAACACATTTCGGCATCCAAATTATTTATCATTTATTTTTAGCACGTCCTATTCTCTAGCAAATGTTTATAGCCTAGACATCACAAGTGATGCTCGTAACCAATAAAGGCACACTAAGGTACTTTATGTTAACTTTTTAGGCTCTTTTTTTAAACTGACAGCTATTGAAATGAATGTAGTACACTGTAAAAAAAATTCAAGCGGTTTCAATTATTATTTAGTAACTAGTTCCACAGAAATTTTACGTTCAGTCAATTTCTGACTTCAAAGTGTTATCTGAATTGTTATTTTTTAGTTGGCTAAACCTTCACTGAACTAGTTTTATAGTCCATTCAACTAAAATGTTTTAATTGGTCAAACATTTAGAAGACTACAGCAAGTTATATCAATTAAAATTTAACCGTTTACTCCATGTGTTTTTTATATGTTACCTCAACTAAGATTTATTATTTAGCAGTTATCGTAAGAAATAAATAAACATATATTTTTATAGTTTATTAGTGTTTGGTGTCTTGGAAGAACTGACTGGCCAGCATCTGAAATCTTGCAATGATGACAAAGCACCAACGAAACCTTTGGCCACACCCTGATGGAGAAAGAAAAGCACATTTTAAGTTCAAAAAATGAAATGATGCCTAAATCCTTTACAATGTATCAATATCAGTTAATTAAATTTGTGATGAAACAGAAGTTGCAACCCTTTTTATGGCACAAATCCATTCCACAATCCATTGCACAACAGGGAGCATTGATGCTGACTGGATTTGTAATAGAACATGTACATTTCATATTATAGGGCTAAGTTACCTTAAATAGCATAAAATATTATCAAAATATAACGGTCCTGTTGTTGATAAATACCAGTGGTGACGTTTTACAAATTGATTGATCAGTTGTCCCAGTGTTTACTGAGCCACGGTCTTCCCCAGTGCACTATCTAGTGATTCACTACCTAGGGAACTGACTGAGACGCATTGAACGGCCTTGTGAAACGATTCAGTTGTTCATTTTCGTTTGGAACGACGAACTTCTCTTCTGAAGCGCCTTCACGAGACCAGAAACGCAGTGTAATGTTAATACGCCCCGTTTGAAAAGAGCGACATACATTTCACTGTGGCTTGTTGTTAGTCACGTTTAATGTCGTGTTTTTACTTCACGGGACAATTGCAAAAGTTTACACATGCAAAAATCCATTCAACACGCCAATGTTAACTTCAAGTGAGCTCAGTACTGTGGTTAACGCTAGTCGTATTAAGCATGATGGCTTAAAAGAGAGAAAGACCGTGCAATCTCTTCATATCTTTTCACGTCACGGAAACACAAAAATATAACACGCCAAAATTAGTTAAAATTCATTCTTTTGACATTTAGTGTTTTATGGATTAAACAAGGGCTAAGTTACTTGTGGCATTCCCTTCACTTAAATTTTCCTCAGACATATCATACAATGCTTATTCAATGTTTTTATATATGTTGTACGTTTGTGTATAAATATATACGTTTTAAATAAAACATTTACACCTTTTTAATATACGTTTTGATAAATTCAGTCTAACGTTAAGTACAAATATTTATTCAGTGCCACTTAGGCTACCTGACGCCTGAACTTGACACACTTAAATATCCACTTTTCTTCGGATATACAACTCATAAAACACTTTCTAAATGTCCACACACACACAAAAAAATAAAAAATAATATGTTGCATGATTTTCTTGTTAAATTTATTCTAAAAAAATAACATTTATTTAGTGCAACTTACCTGATGCGTGAGCTTGACAAGATGGCGGCTCTGTTTCTCCCGCGAAGTCACTGCGGAATGATCTCAGTGTTGACTGGATTTATTTTTATTAGTTTAGTCAACATTTAGCATTCTGAATGTTGACTGGATTTGAAAATAATCATTCATTAAATGTTTTTAAAATATATTTGTGAAGTATAATATGTCTTCTCAGCTAAGCCCAAGCAATAAAATTTGTTCAACTTAAATATTTCTGCCCTTCCAACATTTTGTTAATTGGAATTTTTACAGTGTACCATATAAAAGCTAAGGTTTTTGGTCCACAAAGGAATAGCTTGGAAGAAAGAGATGGAGGTGTTTTGCAATAGCCAAGTCTATTTCCAGATCTCAATCCAACTGAAATGTTTTTTTGGAACTTGCATGCAAAAAAAAGTTTTGTGTGCATCCTCCAGTATAGATGGTAATGTATTTTTTTTTAGGCCAACAAAGTTAGCATTACATTGGTTCCCTTGGCAAAAAGTCAATAGGATTTTTCAGTTGGCTTTAATTATTATCGCAGAAAACAATTCTGTGACCAACAAATGGTCTTGATTCTTACACGTTGTTTATTAAGAAAATCTTCATAAATGGACACAACCTTTATGAATTTTGAAGCCTGAATGCAGTCGGCAGATGTAACAATCTAAAGTTAGGCTATAAATGAACTACATCACTCTATGACCTCAGTCTCCCCAACACTACACTTCTGACAGATCATTAATCTTTATTTAAAATCCACAATTTGTAAAGTTTAACTTAGAATAGTTTGCAAGAATGCAAGTATAAACAACTAGGCTGTAAAAGTGGACTAGTGAGTAGATGAGTACCCTTTTTCAAGACACATAAAAGCTGATTTATTTTGTCATAGAAAACTTGAAAATATGAAAATTGAGCTTGTGTTAACCACAGACCTTATTTCAGGCATTCAGAAAACAATTGAATTTCTTTAAACATTGTTATTGAATAAAATATTTCAAAGGGAAATCAATTCACCAATCAATCTTGTGCAAACAAGGTTTCAGTATCAATATTCCCACATGCTGTCTGTTTAAAACTGCCTAAAATTTTCATTAGCTTATAGTGCTTTTTTTTGTCAAAATACTAATTTCTTTTGGTGTAAAACATTGTTGAATTGCTTGAAATGATAGTTGTTTATGCTTCTTCAGTCCTCACCCTACATATTATCAACAGATGAGTCTTGGCAGTATGTTCTCCAGTATGACTTAAAGGGTTAGTTCACCCAAAAATGAAAATTCTGTCATTACTTACTCACCCTCATGTCGTTCCAAACCCGTAGGTCCTCCGTTCATCCTCAGAACACAAATTAAGATATTTTTGATGAATTCTGAGAGCTCTCTGACCCTCCCATAGACAGCAATGCAATTACCATGATCAAGGTCCAGAAACGTAGCAAGGACATCGGTAAATAATCCATGTGACATCAGGGGTTCAACTGTAATTTTACGAAGCTACGAGAATACTTTTTGTGTGCAAAGAAAACAATAACAGCATAATTTATTCAACAGTTCTTCTCCCCGAGTTACCATCTTCCACCATTTTGGAGAGTACGCCAGAATCAATGTAATCAGCGTTATCCTTGCTGTCTATGGAGGATCAGAGAGCTCTCAGATTTCATCAAAAATATCTTAATTTGTGTTTCGAAGATACACGAAAGTCTTACGGGTTTGGAACGACATGAGGATGAGTAATTAATGACAGAATTTTCATTTTTGGTGGAACTTTAATTAGGAAACCCATTTATATCTGAGACTTTCAGGTTTCTTAACAGGTAATATTTGTGTGTAGTCACTATCTCTTAAAGCTGTCCACCATCTGTGTGTGTGTGTGTGTGTGTGTGTGTGTGTGTGTGTGTGTGTGTGTGTGTGTGTGTTGATTTGGGTGTTTGTGCTCTGTTTGCATAAGTGGTAATATTGACTGGGTGCCTGTTGTTAGGGCCTCAGCCACCTGTAAAACCAGCATTAATTAATGAGGGAAATTAGGAGGAGCTGTGGTCTAAAAACAGCTGGGAAACACATTGTGGGGACATGGGATGGGTTTTTTTTTGTCTGTTTTAAAGCAATAGTTCACCCAATAATTAAATTTTCTCACATAAGCTGTATTCTGTGTCTCTCTGTGTAGATGACTCTGCGGACGAGGAGCCCACCTCTCAGTCAGACCACAGTGAGATCCAGGGCACTCTCAAGACTCTGGCCAGTAAGTTGGACGACTTGAGTACGTGCAATGACCTGATAGCCAAGCACGGAGCGGCGCTGCAGCGGTCTCTGAGTGAGCTCGAGACCTTACGTGTGCCTCTGGAGGGAGGAGAGAAAATCAAGGCTGTCAACGAGAGAGCCACCCTCTTTCGCATCACCTCCAATGCTATGATCAATGTAAGTAGAACTGACTGTTCTTTTTTGTATGTAATCAATGAAGGTAGAGCCTCCACTAACATGATCAATACAGGTCTAGAAATAGCTCTCAGTTTTGCGGATGTCCTTTGTGTCTTTGATTTCCTAAATCAAATTCTGGATAGGTATCACTACTCACAGTCATGGAAGTCAATATTAGAGGTGATTTTGTCTTGTGTGTTCCATTTCAACTTTGACAAACTGAATTAATCTATTTTAGGTGAATGCAATTTCATGCTATTTATTTGGATTTGTGTGGATTTCGAGAAAGGATTTTGAACAAATATGCATTGACTGCATCATAATTGTGATTGTTGGTACACAACTTGAATACAAACCTCACTTTAGTCTTCACAGCCAGGTGTACATTACAGGTAACTTATTCTGGCAAAGCAGTGACCACTTTGACAAAAAAGGTCAACCACATTTTTGAAACCCACTAAAAAGTCATTATTTTTAAGTAAAATGTGTCTTAATATTTATTGATAAACAAAGTGAGATTGGAAATTTCCATGTACATTTATTTCATGTTAAAAATGTGATTACGTCCATTTTTAGGTGAGATAGTGACAAGTTGCTTCACAAATGTCATAGATAAGAAGTGGCTGCACTGATGAAGTTTGGAAACAACTGATATAGAGCAAACTATCTCAACATGTACACCTAATTAACTGTGTTTAGATTTATGTTCAATATAAGAATCCAATAGTTCACCAATGTGTTATTGGCTGATAACTTTTCCATCTGTTTCTCACTTCTTGAGATTAGCTTGAATCATTAGCCCTGCAGACAGCGGTCAGGACCTGAGTCCACCAGATCTACATGCTATAACACTTTCATTAGTGAGATCTCTGTTTGAACTCTTCTTTAGTCTTCTTTCTTTCATCTCTAAACTGATTAATAGCCAGCTGAACAGAAATACACATGCATAATGAAAAGTACTGAACAGCACTGTGAGGTCTAACTCATTAAAGCACTCAAACAATCTGAGCCGCAGCAGTTCTAATGAGAGGAAGAGGAAAACCATTCTGATCTTTGTGTGTGATCTGATGGACAAACAGATGATATGTTTAATAATATGCTTCAATATTTGAAACAAGGAGAGAGAAGAGATGGACATTTCTCTTGTTGTCACCTGACTCTCTGAGGCTTTGAATCATGTCTGTAATGTCATACACTACTGTTCAAACGTTTAGGGTATGTACAAATTTTTTAATGATTTTGAAAAGCTCTCTTATGCTCACCAAAGCTCCATTTATTTGATCAGAAATACAGTAAAGAAACATTTTGTGAAATATTATTGTATTTTAAAATAACACTTTTATTTCCCACTTGGTTTAATATTTTATCTAATGTAATGACATTCAGACACTTTTAGGTGTTACTTAAGTGTCCAAGTAGTTTTTGAGCTGCTGTGTTTGTGTATAAGAATAGTTTCACAAAACCAAAGTAAATTTATAAGTGAAAATCTATCTAGATTCTGGACATGTTGAAATATTATTGGGAATCTCACTGAATTTCACTAAATTCAGTGAACCATCTATCAATTTTACTGAATCACATGGCTCTCCCTCCCCCTCAACTATTTTAAATGGCATTTCTCGGATATGTGGATGTACATGTACGTCTTTTTCCTCTAAGCTCTTCCTGAAGTCACGAGCAGTCTGGGGCCCAGGGCCTCACTCAGCAAAAAAAAAGTGGAAGTTTGCATATGTTAAAGGTGAGGAGCTGTAGTTTCATGAACGTGTGAGGAAGCCACAGTCACATGCTAAGCGTAGCATAGAGGATCCTCTCTCACAGCAGATCTCTGGACACTAGTGCTGACAGGAGTCAGGTAAGGGCTGGTTTGTTGCTTTGTTTGTGGACAGAAGTGTAAGTGGGATGCAAAGAGTGGAGAGACCTATACTGTTGCTTTTGAACTATGTTCTGTACAAGGTCCAAAACTAGCACCTGCAAAGCGCCAAATGTAAGTAAAAATGGGCTTGGTGAGTAAATCAATCTAGTGAGTTGGCTTGAAACTTTATTAAGGACTTTAACATAATACCTACTTTAAGTCAAATAGAAAAATAATTTTCTGATGCTTGCTGATGTAAAAGATGTGAGCGATTAAAATATATCGATGTTATAATAAAATATATATATAGATGTTATAATAAAAAATATAGACAAAGATATACAAATAAATCTTTGAAGTTTTGCCTCAATTTTATTAGCAGCAGTTTTTATATGAGGCCTAAATTTTTTCCCCCCATGAATCCATGCATTAATGTCTCCAAATGAAAATATAAGAATTTTCATGTTTTTATGAAGGTCCTGTACATACAGTGACCTGCAATGACCTATCATTAATATGCAACAAAAACAGCTATGTAATGCTATATATGCATATATAATTGTATACTTTTTCTCTTTTAAATATTCTTTTTTAGTATGTAATATTTTATTCATTCAGTTTTTAAAAATAGATTTGGCAGACTTTTTGTCCAAAGCAACTGCATTCAAGCTATATGTATTTTCATTCCCTGGGAATTAAACCCATGACTTTGGCATTACTACAGGATCTTGTAACTTTTTTCAGTTTATCTGCCATTGGCAGTTGTGGTAAAAGGTGAATTTTGGTCACTGATTCTGTGCCCATTTTGTTAGAAATTGAGCACCGTTATCTTTGTCAGTGTGGTTCCTGATGGTCAGTCAGATGAGCTGTGTCATTGTGCCTCCATATGAGACTAGGGAGATGGACAAAGAAACATTGATCAAGAGAGAGAAGAAGAAGAGAGTACAGACACTCAGAGGCAGTGACACTGTAAAAGGCGTGATTGGTTGTGACTGTGAGCTGCCTTAGTGATTTTGTGGCTGTACTGTAATCTCAGTTATTAACGTGATTGATGAGTTAGATTACAGCGGTTATTTTTAATGAAACCTATGTGTGGTGTGGGTTATTATTCTTAATAATGAGCAAGAAACATGCTATTTGTCATACATTGCACTATATGTAGTGAAGAAATTGCTTGGATTTTAGGTTTCAGTGGAATGAGAACACGGAATAATTGAATTGAGATGAATAATGACACCGTATTGTCTTCTGCAATTATAACTGAATTTATTCTTACCTAATTGAATAATTTTGCAGCATTGAGGCTGTTTCTCCTGTTTATTACTGAAAAGCTGGTTCAAATCGATCTATATTGTATAAAGCTCTACATAAATAAATGTTTCTTGACTATAGAAAGGAAAAAGCTCTTTAAAATCTCACTTATTTCTCCTCGATAACAAATTAAATAGAGAGCAAATAGAGACATTTAGTTCTGCTGAAAAAAATGGATCATCTGAGCCAAATCTTATACTGAACCATGACTGTGAACTCAAAAAGTCTAATGAGGTTTGAAGGAGCAACCTTTGAACATTAACATTTTCCTGTGTGTTATTGCACAGGAAAATGGACTGTTTTGTGTCCGTGTTATTGACCAAGAGTAACCTCTCTTAGATGCTTGTATTACTCAATACTGCTAATCCGAGACTCAACTAAAAAAAAGCATGACTCAGCTCATAGACAGTCTGTATGTTTGCGTGTTTCTGAACGTGCACTGGCCATCAGATTTACTCTTTCACTTCTGCTTTGAGTTGAACCACTAGAACTACGACCCATGATCGATTTCATCAGATCTTTTCAACATTTCTGTCATAGACATGTCAAATATAATTTCTTAGATGTTGTGAAGCATTTCACAGACATTTCTATAAGAACTATAAAAACAAAGTCTGTCAGGAGAGAAAACTAGAAGAAAGGTGGAGAAAGAGGAAGACAGAGAGAGGAAGGTATTTCCATGATCTCTTCCTGTGGAGACCATTTTTATGAGGGAGACCAGAGCAGTAATGAGGAAACAGGTGAATTCATGTGTGGTGCCTACAGCAGGAGGACAAAGAAGATCCCTAGAGAATTGGGAGCCGGGATTATCGTGACGGAGATAGCGAGAGAAAACAGAGAGAGGATGAGGATGTGGAGGCAGCATTTGCTGTACACCTCTGAAATTGATAACATTTTTAAATATATTTCTAGCTTATGGTAATATATTTTCAAATTAAATGGTATTTATGGTAATGGTATTTACATAAGGTGTATTTGAGTGAAATAAAATAATTATCAGTATATAAAAATTGTGTGTATGTGTGTGCACGCATATTTATGAGTGTATATGTACAGTACGTGTATAAAAAAAAACAATTTAAAACAAGTTTTACAAGAAGAAATTATAAATATATATGTATGTAATTTCTTATTGTAAATATTGTTTTAGATCACTTTTAAATTTAAATCTTTTAATTAAAAAATCTATGATTTTAAAAGATTATTTGGTTCAGTTGTATATGAAAATGTGATTTAGTAAATGTTGAAATTATTTTATTAAAATATTTTAAACCGTTAAAGACCGAGACAGTCACCTGTGGCTAAAAATAACTATTGTTCTTAATTGTTTACTAACCTTTGAACCACTAACCCAATCTGTATGCTTTAAAAAAGTCACATGAAGAGAATTCACATTCAAAAGTTCTGTAGTGGATGTGGTTACGTCATCAAGTTTTGATCAGCATTGATTTGTCAAAGAAACCCATGCGGTTTGTTCCTCTGAGCCAAACTGGAATGATTGTTGATGCTTAGTCCCACCCCCATGCCCAGATGGTTCAAATTGTCATCTACCCAACCAATAAAAAGCTTTTGGACTTCTTTGGAAATCAGAACAAATGGAAAGCGAAAGATTTTCTCACTCCTTTTTTTTCTTCAAATGCAAAGTGAAAGTATGCGTATTTGTGTGCATGAAAAACAGAAAATAAAAGATTTTTACGAGAAGCACTCTGACAAAGCACAGCAGAACACATGACAGAGCACTCTGGCATAACACAAACCAAAACAAGGATGAAACAGCATTACATATAGGATAAAGCATTGGAATTTAGGCGATATCCCGGTAGAATCGATTCTGACGGAGATACCTGGTCCAGTGAGGAGGAGTACAGCCAAGGCATTGATCTGTTTGGGTGTTATATTATGTAAATAATTCTTATATAGTTTGCAAAGTTCATTTGCATTAGTTTTTCAGTTGCACTCAGTATATTCTTTCTCATTTTGAGTGCAGTTTGTGAAAATCATTTGCACTGTTTTTTGTTTTTTTGCTTGTGAGAATTACACAGTTGTTTTCACTACTTGCTGCACTATTTGCATTTGTTGTTCATGTTCAGACTGAAAAGATATTTCTCTGAAAAAAAGTAACTTTTGCTTCAGTAATCTTTTTATTTACTCCTTGAACTATATCTATATTAGCAAATAAAATAGACCTGTTTTTCACTGAAAAACGACTCAAATAATATTGTAATAAACGTTTATAACTTGCTTAGGGAATGTTAGATGTAGACTAATTCCATTTGGAAGTGTAAAAAATCCAAGTATAATCTTCAGGAGTTTCTGTTTCTGTTCGCAAGAACAAAAAAAAAAAAAAAAAAAAGCCTTTAAGGGTTAAAAGGATTGTCTCAATCAGATTTTGTCTAATTAGGGTTTAAAAACATTTGCATTTATGTATTTGGCACTTTTATCCAATGCGGCTTTCATTGCATTCAAGGTATATGAGATCAGTTCATGAACTCCCAGGGAATCAAACCCATGCCCTAACACCATGCTCTACCGTTTCATCTGTGACTGAATCGAAACTCTTCACGGAGGTTGATCTTCAGGAGCAGAATCAAGCCCCCCTGGTCTAAATAACACTTATTTTGTTCCTGAAGCTTCTGTGTTTGTGTTGATGTTTAGTCCCTGTTTTGTATTTTCCTGCACAGGCGTGTCGAGATTTCTTGGACCTGGCAGAGAGCCACAGCCGCAGATGGCAGCGAGTACTTCAGCATGAGCGAGAGCAGCGCACACACCTGGAGGAGACCATCGAGCAGCTAGCCAAGCAGCACAATAGCCTGGAACGAGCCTGGAGGGAGGCCCCCACGCACGCTGTCAACACGCCCGATACGCCCACCACCGACACGGGTGAGACACCGGAGCCCCGCCACCCCTACAGCATCATGATCATTCATAAATGAATTTTGTAGAAGTGAATGAGCTCAGTTATGAGACATGGCATGATGGTAAACCAGCATGCTGTAATGGTACTGTTGTGCCTGTTTCTGACTACTTATGTATGTACAGGAGTGAGTGAAAGGCCCAGGAAAGAGGAAGCGAGTGATGAAGATGAGGATACGGAGTATTTTGATGCCATGGAAGACTCACCTGCTTTTATAACAGTGACTGCCACGGACCCCTCTCGCCACAGGTTAGCTTCATCCCCACTTAACCCAAAAATGAAAGTCATACAGGTTTTTCAACTATAATAGGGTAAATAAATTGACGGAATTTTAATTTTTTGAGGAGAGTTTGAAAAATAGTTGTTCAAAAATTAAATGCAGACATTTAATTAATAATGAATTCAAAACACATTTAAGTCAATTTCTACTACATACTGATAAACAGTACACCAAAAGTCATTCATTTCCAATGGAGAGTATTATGGGAGCTGCATGGAGTTTCGACGATATGAATATGCATAATTTTTGGGTCTGATTTATGCTTCGCTTGCATTTACATATTTGAACTCAATGGTATGTGACCACCTGACCGAATGAGATGTATTCCAATCAAAATTATGAGTATGAGGTGAAAATTACCATATTTTTTGCACTAAAACTTCTTTTAATACTATTTTGGTAAAATAAGTGGTTATGAATAACTATGTCTGAAATAACTATTTTATAAATTAATATAATTTATAAAATATTTATTATATAATTTATAAAATATTTTATAATTCTGAAATAAGTATTTTATCAATTATTACATGCACTATATTGCCAAAAGTATTGAGTCACCCCCTTCTAATGAACAGGTTTTTGGCTTAATATGAGTTTTTGGCTCAAGGCCTGCATTTAAAGTCACACCAGAGGTATTCAGCTGGGATTATGACTTGGCTTTCTGCAGACCAGTAAAGTTCTTCCACACTGACTAAATCAATCATTTCTTTTTGAACCTTGCCTTATACACAGAGGCATTGTCATGTTAGAATAGAAAAGGGTCCTGTCCAAACTGTTGCTTTAAAATTAGAAGAACACAATTCCCTAGAATATCATTATATGCTTAAACATTAAGATTTGTACTCATGGAAATTACTAAAGTAGTCAAACCTGTTCATTAGAAGGGGGTGACCCAATACTTTTGGCAATATAGTGGAAGTATTTACATTGAATAGCCCTAAAAAAAACCTATGCTTTTCATTCAGGATGTATTGTGTGGATATATTCACGCATTCACTATTCATTCATTACGGTTGTGAATAAGTGGAGCATAACGCTTGTGATTTATTTATTTATTATTATTATTATTTTTTTTAAAAAATCTGGTCATAGTAAGAGGCTCTTATTCACTGGTTGACTCCTGAAACCTTTGTTCCATCAGTCAAACACAATGTCACACCTTTATTCTGCTTATTTGTCTGCATCTCATCCTCTTACTGTCTCTCTCCCTTTCTTGTCTGTACAGACGTTCTCAGAGTAATCTCAGTGGTGCTAGTGGAGGACAGCCCAGTGACTGGAACCAGGAAGACAATGTGAGTGTGACATGAAACAAGAGCTGAAAACAAAGGTTATATACACTAGGATCCAAAAAACAACAATGAAAATCTCAGATTTAAAATCTCATTTAAAAGGGCGACAAACAAAATGCTAAAGCATTCTGAAATACTAAAAATCATTTGTTACAAGGGCCTAAAATTCATTTCATTTTTATAATGAAAAGTTTTTTTTTATTTATTTTTTTTAAATTGAACTAATGTGAAGTGGAAGCATTTTCATTAGTGGCCTCAGACTTTTGGACCCCAATGTATTTCTTGTGGCATAAAGTTCCAGTAGACTCAGCGTGACTGTGAATGTTTCCTCAGGCGGTCTGTGTTCATCATTGACTCTCACAGCTGTTGTTCATCTCAATTAACCAAATCTTAATTAACTATCTGCTCTCCTCGTTTCATCTTTCTCTCTGTGACTCACTTTCTCAGACAGATGGAGCATCAGTCAGCTGTCAGTGTTTATGCATTACGTTCCTCAAGGGCACTCAGGCCTTCAAATAATGTCTTTCAGCATAAACACATTTCATAAATTTCAGATGTTTTTTTTTTAATACAAACACTCTTGTCTGTGTCTTTTTTAGTGTTCTGTGAGCAGTAATGATTTTTCAGGGAAAGAGCTGCAGCCTCACAGGAAGAGGCGGACCCAGATCCCAGAGAAGCCCAACTATTCACTCAATCTGTGGAGCATCATGAAGAATTGCATTGGCAAAGAACTCTCTAAGATCCCAATGCCTGTAAGTGATATCGGAGATTAATGAAATGGTCCTAAATGCAAGATTAGAATCAGTGCATTGCTGTTCTTTGAGAATAGTAAGCAAAATGTGCCCAGATTATATATTATTTCCATGAACACTACTGTTCAAAAGTGTGGTGTCAGTGAGTTTTGTAAAAAGAAGTTAATATTTTTATTAGGGCTGTCAGTCGATTAAAATTTTTAATCTAATTAATTACATGATGTTTTGATTAATTAATCTAATTATTTTAATAATCGCAAAATAAATTTGTGAAAATACCCACAAAAGGTTATTTAAAGCTATTTTTGTGTTAAATGACATTACAAATTGTAGTTTTAGAAAGAAATATTTTATTTGATTCAACATAAAATTTATTACACAAAAAAATTAGGCTACAAATGCTTAATATAAACTATGGAACACAAAAGAAGATAATTTTTGTTCATACAATGAAAGTCATTAACCAAAACAGCTTTATTACCAACAGTCTTCAAAATACCTTCTTTTATGTTCCACAAAAGAAAGGTTTGAAACGACATGAGGGTGAGTAAATGATGTCAGAATTTAAATTTTTTGGGTGAACTATCCCTTTAATGTTTTTATTTTTATTATTATTTATTTTAATGAAATGATACTCTAAATAAGAAACTAAATCTGCCAGCAGGTGGTGGTAAATGTCTTCATTCGATTCGTTCAAACGGTTGATTCATTCAAGGGTTACTCCACCCCAAAATGAAAATTTTGTCATTAATCACTTACCCCCATGTCGTTCCAAACCCGTAAAAGCTTCGTTTGTCTTCGGAACACAAATTAAGATATTTTTGATCCTTTCTGACAGCTCTCTGACCCTCCCATAGACAGCAATGTAATTAACACGATCAACGTCCAGAAACGTAGCAAGGAGATCAGTAAAATAATCCATGTGACATCAGGGGTTCAGCTGTAATTTCACGAAGCTACGAGAATACTTTTTGTACGAAAAAAAAAAGACTTTATTCAACAATTTGTCTCCTCCGCATCACTGTAAGTGATTAATGACAAAATTTTCATTTTGGGGTGGAGTAACCCTTTCAGGAATGAAGTAAACGGCTCTCTTTATGAATGAGTCTTTGAATCATTGGTTCACATGATTCGTTCAAAACGCGGAATCATTCAGAAACTAAACACTGCTGTGTTGCTCGGAGACGCGCAACAATTCTGCTATGGCTTTAAAGGTAATATATTCTTTGCAAAATTTAGCAAAAACACATAATATTGTGTTTAAAACATAACACAATATCAACTTCATATTTACTGAACTATTGTATAAAGTCACATTTAAACTCGTGATATTCGAGACAAAATCAGCACTTGTGTCATATTGCTTTCGCTGCTCGTGATATCGCTTATCGTATGATATAAATATGAGACAAAAACATACATTTTTGCACCAATATCTTGAATTTTAGGGCATAACCGCATTTATGGAGTTGTTTCCCTGAATCATATTTGTCAACAGTAGGCTATATGGAAATGTATGATGATGTACAGGTCTGGGGCGGGGGCCAGTGCATTAACTGCATTAAAATATTTTAATTGCGTTATTTTTTTTTTTATAATTAATTAATTAAGTTAATGCTTTAAACTGACAGCCCTAATTTTTATACATGCATTAAAAAATGACAGTAAAGACATTTATAAATTTATAAAAAGATTTCTGTTTTAACAAATTTGAAAGAATATGTCACCATTCTCACAAAAAATTCAACATTGATAATAAATGTATCTTGAGCACCAAATCAGCATATTAGAATGAAGGATCATGTGACACTGAAACTGGGGGTAATGGTTGCTGACAATCTGCCAAAGCTTTGCCATCACATGAATAAATCACTTTTTAAAATATATGAAAATAGACAGTTATTTTAAATTGCAGTAATATTTCACAATATTACAGTTTTACTGATCATATAAATGGTGAGCATAATAGACATCTTTTAAAAACATTATAAAAAATCTTATCAATGCCAAACTTTCGAACTCTAGTGTATGTATTTTTTAAGCTAATATTGTTCACAACCCCTTGCTCTATGGAAGAGAAGGTGACGGTTCTCTTTTAACTTAAGTTTGAAAAAAAGGCAAAGAATACAAAGCTAAAGCTGCCACAACTTGTAAGTAAAGTAACTATGTATTTTAGAGTAACAAATTTAGCTAGATGCTAACTTTTTAATTCCAAAACAAACTTGTAGAATGAGTCTGTGGTCACAAGACAATTGCAATCTCCACACGCTCGACAATATGTAGTGGAAGAATGTGAATTGGGACACAGCCAAGGTGTCTTCCTCTCTCCATGTGTCCAGGTGAACTTCAACGAGCCCCTGTCCATGCTGCAGCGCTTGACGGAGGATTTGGAGTACCACGAGCTGCTGGATAAGGCAGCGCGCTGTGAGAACTCTCTGGAGCAGATGTGTCTGGTTGCAGCCTTCTCCGTCTCCTCATACTCCACCACAGTGCACCGGACGGCCAAGCCCTTCAACCCTCTCCTGGGAGAGACCTACGAACTGGACCGCCTGGAAGAATTCGGCTACCGTTCCCTCTGTGAACAGGTCAGTGTTAAGAGTCAAAAGGTCTACGGTAACATATGAGGAAAACTATCCGTTAGCATTTATTTTCACTTCAGTAAAGGTTGTTAAGCTAGAACAGGGCACTCCACTGTTATTTTTTTTCCTGTGATGGTAAAGCTGAATTTTCAGCATCCATTACTCCAGTCTTCAATGTCACATGATCCTTCAGCAGTCATTCTAATATACTGATTTGATGATGAAGAAACAGTTTTGCTGCTGAATTAATTTTGCATCGAAAGCAGCATATAAATTAGGAATTTAGCAACAAGGGAGGAAATGCGGAATTAAGCAATTTATTATAACGCAGTGTCACAACACTTGTTTTCAGTCACCTTCACCCATTACTGGAAATGCTTCTCATGCAAGGTTCAGTGATCGAAGGGTAATGATGGTTGAAGGTGACTCTGAGGATACCAGAATCACACATAGAAAGTCCACACGTCTAAATGAATAAAGACATAGCACTCCCTAGTGGTGAATTTTATATTCAGCACTCGACTGATATTTGCCTGTATCTTTCAGGTCAGTCATCATCCGCCTGCAGCTGCCCATCATGTGATGTCACAGCGAGGCTGGACCCTGTGGCAGGAAATCACCATCGCTAGCAAGTTCCGTGGCAAATACCTCTCCATCATGCCTCTGGGTGAGTGTCCTTTCCTCTCTTGACCGTCTCACTATTTCACTATTCTTCATATACTGTAAACAAATGTACAGATATGTACTTGGTTGTAAGTAACACAAAATCTGTAAACATTATGCTGATTTAATTTATTGTCACACAGAGGATTTATTTTGTATTTCTCTCTTGACTTTACATGATTTGTTTGTCATATTGTGATAATGAGGAACACATTGATTTTCTGTCTAACCAGGTGCGATCCACCTACAGTTTCATGCGAGTGGAAACCACTATGTATGGCGTAAAGTCACCTCCACTGTGCACAACATCATTGTGGGCAAACTGTGGATTGATCAGGTTGAACTTCTGACATTATTAAATTTCTATGATTACCAGAATTTTCTTGCAGTAGTATGTGAAATATTCAAAGCCGATATGCCCGTGAGCAGCATGTCGCCATGTAGCGCCGTTGCGCTTCGGGCGTCCCGTGTTCGAGTCCCAGCTTGCGGACCTTTCCCGATCTCTTCTCCCCCCCCCCCCCCCCCCCCCCCCCCCCCCAAATATATTTTATTAAATAAATCAAGGGGAATATATTGCTTGTAGGTCCATGCTTGTAGAATATATTCTTGTATGACCTAGTTTTACTTAATTTTGATGTCCTCTTCTGAATAATAAAGACTAAAAATGAGGGAAAAACAGTTTTGCAATTAAACAATGTAGCCAACAGTATTGTTAATGGCATAGTTCACAATATTATGTAGAACATTTTGTCATCATTTACTCACCCTCATGTCATTGCAAACCTGTATTCTTTCATATTTGAACATAAAAGAAGATATTTTGAAGAATGCTAGTAATCAAACAGTTGATGGTTCCCATTGACTTCCATAGTATTTGTTTCCCTACTATGGAAGTCAGTGGGGACCAATAACTGGTTCTTCAAAATATCATCTTTTGTGTTCAAAATACGAACGAATACAGGTTTGGAATGACATGTGGGTGAGTAAATGATGACAAATTTTTCATTTTTGGGTGAACTATTCCTTGAAGTTTTAACTGAAAAAAATCAGACATTTTTTTTGGCTTTAAGACATGTTTTCTGTTCAATATCAAATACGACTTTATTGAAGAAAAACACATCATACCTCCATGACCGCCAGGTTTTAAGAACCACTGATTTAATTGTAGGTATTTCTCTCTTTTCATCTCATATTTTCTTTGTTGCAGTCAGGAGATATTGACATAGTCAACCACAGGACCAAGGAGACCTGTCAGCTCAAGTTCTCTCCGTACAGTTACTTTTCGAGGGAAGTCCCACGAAAGGTATGTTTTGGACTTAAATCGTCCCTGTCCTTTTTCCTCTCTCTCCCGCTGTGATTCATGTGTGAGTTATACTGACAGCGGATAAGAGCCCTTAATGAACGTTTGTCATGGCTAAACCATCTCTCTATCCTGCTCTGCCCTCTCTCTGGCTCTTCATGCTTCTGTAGTTCAACCCCAGAGCTTGATACCCTTGTTCTCCTTGTTTTTCCACTGTAAGGTCACAGGGGTGGTGAAGGACAGTGATGGCCAGGCCCACTACATCCTGTCAGGTACATGGGATGAAAAGATGGAGAGCGCCAAGATCGTGCAGAGTAGCAGAGGAAGCAGCAGCTCTGAGGGCAAACAGAAGACTGTCTATCAGACGCTCACACCCAAACTGCTGTGGAAGAAATACCCTCTACCGTAAGACAGCATTAATATCTGCTATTATTGTCAATCAATAAAGTACTGGCCTACCTCCATATACTAAGTGAACTAACTACTGACATAACTAAATGAACTTACCACCTGCCTACTGACCAACCAAACCAAATTACCTACAGGCTGACTGACCGTACCTATCAACCAAACAAATTACCAAAACTACTGAGTCTTCCTACCGGACTAACTCCCTATAGACAGAGCTACCTGCCTACCTAGAAAACCAAACTAAATACCTAATAAGTCTAAGTCTAACTAAGTCTAAGAGTAGTTTGTTCAGTAGGTAGGTACTTCATTTTGCAGGTAAGTGGTAGTTACATTGGTAGCAACTTAGCTACTTAGCTGCCAAACAAACTAGACTAAACAACCTACCAGACTCACTACCAAACAGACCAAACTACCTGTCTGCAGAGCCAGCTACCTCATTGACTACCTACTTACCTACCAAACTAAATATTGAACTAAAGATGTACTATGGCATTACATACCTAAGTCTAAAGATTAGTTAGTTTAGTAGTTAGTGTGCTAGGTAATTAGCTCATTATGTAGGTAGCTGCTTACCTACTTACCTGCCAGACTATCTGCAGAACTACAGTATTCAGCATAAATGAGTACATCCCCTTTAAAACTTTATCAGTTCAGCAATTACTCTTAGAACTTACTTAGAAGGCATATTAGGCTTGTTTGGAGATGTAATATTCCAGCATGTCAAAATTATTCAGGAAAATAAGACTTTCTTATCCAAGTGATAAAATGTTGTGTTGCAAAAAGTAGTACATCCTCCTAAAAAGTTACAAAATAAAAGTAAATAAAGGTTTGTTTGTAAAATGTTTACATGTTTTTCTTTTCTTTCTTCTTTTTGCTCTTAACAGCTCCCACTTGCTGTGGTGGAGCAGTTATGAAACATTGTTCTTGTAAATACTTTCTAGCATTTCAGTATTCTTTTTTTTAGAAATAAATATGCATGCAAATTACAGCGAAGTGCAACAGTTTCCGTACAGTGTTCGGCAGTGGTCAAAACGGATTTCAACATTGAATTTTGAAATTTGTTTTATCTTGGAAACTCAGATATGTGGATTCGGATGGCAATTAAATTACCACATGACTTTGCTGTTCGTCAAAAAACACTAGGTAATTCGGCCAGGGATTTGTGGGTGGTGGGAGAAAAACACCTGCATTCTGTATTCGGACAGCAATAAAATCACAGACTAACCCCTGTAAATGGTGAAAATCCCTTACGTCCCCATGAGAAACCATTACCATCCAAATTGGGCTAAAATACCAGAGTTGGCAAAAGAGTGATTGCATTAGTATCTTGTTAACTACTTACCTGCCAAACTACCTACAGTCTAAACAACACACCTACCAGACTCAAATACCTTCTTCACTTCCTACTTACCCACTTAACTAAAGGTGGCCTTGCAGAACAAATTTAGTTAGATTCTCTGCATAATTTTTGCATTTGTTTCTCATTCTCTTCTCCTCTCCATCTCTCAGAGAGAATGCTGAGAACATGTACTGTTTCTCCTCTCTGGCTTTGACCCTGAATGAGGAAGAGGAGGGTGTGTGTTGGACGGACAGCAGGCTGAGGCCGGACCAGCGGCTGATGGAAGCGGGACGCTGGGATGAGGCCAACGTAGAGAAACAGAGGTTGGAGGAAAAACAGAGAGCCACGAGGAGGAGGAGAGAAGCTGAGGCTTCTAAGGCTATCGATGAAGGTGAGCGGAGGTCCAAGGTCACACAAGATGGTCACATCTCTGTGACATTTTGTTGATGTAGAAGTTTTGAAAACCATGAAACTAGGGGTGTTATTATTTTCATTGCTGCAAAAGCTGAGTCTAATTGAGTCTAAAATGTAAGTCAATTAATATTCATTTCTTGTTTATTGGACGGTTTTATAAAATCAATATCACATTTGCAATAGTACTGATATTTGGAGAAAAAACTGTACTCTATTAACCACGATATAAATTTAAAAGACATATAAAAGTCATACGGGGGCATATTCTCAACTCTAAATGTGCCCATGCAGTAGTCTAACCTACATCTCATAGTGTATGCGTGCACCCTGTGGGTGTGTTTTTGTTTTTGCGATATACTCGATAGTCAAATTGCATATCTTTTAAACAGCAATTACGATATCGTACGTAGACTATATATCACACACCCCTACATGTAACTATAAATTCCATTTGTCAACCACAACTTTTGTGCCACAGTTCAGGCTGTTCTCCTGGTGATTTTATTGTTGCTTTGCGTTACAGGACAGGACTTTGAAGGCTACACGCCGCTGTGGTTCCACCAGAGGACGGATGAAATGACGGGAGAGACTATTTATGTTTATAAGGGGGGTTACTGGGAGGCCAAAGAAAGACAAGACTGGAGTATGAGTCCCGATATCTTCTGAACACGCAAAACAATTGACTAACTCTGCAGACAGACAAAGACAAAAGAGGAATAAACCCTCTACGTGAACTCATCAGGGCCTTGGGACTGCAGAGGTAGTGGAGACAGGTCATGAACACCTGCGCTGTTTGTTAGAGCGTACGTGTGTGTGTTTAAGTGTGTGTTTGCAGCCCAATGACGTATATCTTTACCCGACTCTTAAACAGACTACTAAAATGGGAGAACAGAAGAATGTTCTCTCTCAAGTTCACCTCAAAGACGAGTGTGTGGGAGAAAGTTGAATGTGCGCAGTTGAACTCTTAGCCAAGTGCCGCCCCAGTTTATCTTCCAAAGCAAATCAGGTTCTTTTTATTCAGTACAACCCCATCACAAATGCACTTTCCTCTCTTCCCAGCAGTGAAGTACACTGGACTCAAGTCTTGTTTATAAAGAGATCATATCAAAGACGCTCCACCCCCGTCCCATGCTGGCCTAGACAGCACATGAAGAAACTCACATATGAAGGAGAGACCCGCTCAACTCAGCACAATGCAGCTGCAACATTTCTGTTAATTGTTTGATTGTTCAGCTTGTACTTCATTTAGTTTCATATCAACAACAGCACCATATTTGGACAAACGAAGCTCTTGTATTTGTATATCCCAGGAGCACAATCAGGCTCTTTTATTGAACACACAGCTAAAGACTTTCTCCCTGGCTCCGCCCACTTTGCATAGCAAATGACAGTTAAGATTCAGCTCGTCTTCAGTTAGCCAATGAGCTTCAGGCAAGCATTAAAAGAGCCCTTGTGTCTGTTGTATTGAACAGTGCAGGTATTCGGACACTAATGAATTGTCATGCACATTAATTAGCTGCTTCCCGCATTGGCTCAGTGGAGCCCCCAGTGGTCATTATCATGTCACTGTGACTGCCACAGTACAATGCATATCAATGCAATTAAAAAAATATATATATACTTTTTTGTACAATCAGGATACTTAATGAATAAATGAACGATCAACTAATAAAAGTAAACAAGTCACCCGCTTGACTCACTCAGAGGACATAACAAAACAATCAAAATACAAAGTGTGATGCTGAAAACACAAGCAGTTTGCTGACCTTGTTTTGTGTTCATAGTATGCTTGTATTTATTAGCAGTAGAGAACGTGGATTAAAACACCCAAGTGTTCCTGATGAAGGGGATTGCTGTAGTTCACATTACATTATGGTGATAGAGAAGTACATTGTAGTACATTTTTTTTAAACTGGTAATTTCAGTACTCCATGACAGAAAGATCAAAGGTTATAAATCATCAGGACTCATGAGTAATAAAAAAGAGATATTTCTGTTGTTTTTCTGACCACTTTGAAACTGTAGCCCCCATTACAAAGTTGTATAACAGAAACAAATCTACAGTATTTATTTTATGTTTAGCAAGTTCTAAAGTTCTCATTTTATTTCTAATTGCTGTCGAAAATGTAGAATTAGGCAGGAGGTCTTATTTTGTGCTCACGCCACCATATGTATTTTGTGATAACCAAAATTATTATTACTATTTTGAAGAAAACAGAAGTAATGATGCCATGCCATCCTAATAATTGCTGTTTTCGTAAAAACCTGAATTTTAACCAAGAGGTTTACTTGTAAATGGATCCAGCTAGTCAAAGTTTCATTTTTGACAAGCTGTCAATGTACGATTATAAATGTTAATCTTTTCTATTAAAACTCTCTGACTTGGTACTGGCAGGCACTTTTCATGTCTATATACATTCGTTAGGAATGTTTTGGTCTCATGCAGATTGACTGAAGGGGGTGTGATGATTTGTGTAGAATTTTAAGTCAACCCTGGTTCAGCAGTGTGTCGGGAGGTGATGTGCCCACAAGAGCTATTGTTCATCACCAGCAAGGCTGATCTGTAGGCTTTTATGACCTCTGAACACAAAGAGATATGGTACTAATTTTAAACCATTTGTTAATGCTGGCATATCCTCAGTTTGTTTCCATGTCAGCTTTAAAAGACTGAATGAAGCACAATGCAACAATTTAGGGTTCATGTTTCTTCACACTTACCCATACATGTAAATGCCATTTTCCTTAAGATTATTTATGAAAACAAATAAAATCTTACATTTTTGTTAAATGGTTTGCAAGTTCAAGCTCTGAGTTGGTAATAGAGAGATTATAAATTCAGAACTATAGAGAAAACCACCTTACCACTGAAGGACTAATACTTTTAGGATGTTCTAAATAAAAAAAAACAAAAACAAAAAAAAAAAACAACTAAATCAGTTGTTTGTGAAATCAATTAGAATTAAGTAAAAGTTGTGGCAATTTCAGAAAAGAAACAATTAACTTACAAATGGAATCTTTTTGGTGACACTGTATTAAAGCCTTTGCACAAAAATGGCAATGATATAAAGAGTCATTTAATCAGTTTTATTACCCCCGCTTCACAGGTTTGATTTTTTTTGTGTAATGTTAATACAGATCTCATATGCAAAATGTGGAATGTAAATTACCTAAACGATGCAGACTCGTCAAACGATAGATAGAAATCAAAGTACTGTTAATAAATTAAAACCTGGAATGAATTCAGTGGCTCACAATCCACACACCAAAATCTCACATTATATTCAAGAGTTTAAAAAAGGACCATTCTGAAGAAGCAGAACAGAGTAACTGAACAGATCTGCAAGTTAAAAATAACTAAAAACATCTCCATTTATGATACAATTAAAAAGTTTGCCCTGAACAGCAACACAATGATACAATGCATTTCTCATTAAATTAAGTTCTAAATGACTTCATCTGAAAAATTCAATCCACCACCCACCCATCAGAATACATTCAGCATGTTAGGCACTTAGAAATATCTGAGCCTCCTGTGGGCTAGTAGAGGTTCTTGAGGAGATTTTTCAAACAGAAAGAAGATTTGAAACAAACAGAGCCTCATGGAGCTCTATCTATACAGCCCAACAGAAACAAGATCTGGGCTAATCAACATGAAGAATGAACACATTTGGGCTAACGTTGCTCAGATCTGGAGCAACCAATTAGACAAGTCATTGTTGCCCTTTCTGAGCATCTTGTTGCCAACATGTGACAAATACTGTGCCCAAATGTACGAACTCCTGATTGTGTTATATCTGCTGTTATCTAAGCACAGTACCATTCAACACTGTGAATGAACTACATGAGCCATATTCGTGTTTCAACTCTGTGGACGATGAAAATGCTGGAATTTAAACAAGCAGTTAAATCGACAGCAAATAAACAAAAAAGTTAAATCTTAAAGTCACTCATGGAATGTGCTCAGCTATGGAGAGTCGACCATCTCTGCACAGCCAACAGGCATGATAGAAAAATGATATTCACAAACAGCACTTCTGTGGAGAGCTAATACATTCAACACATAAAAAAGCACTCAAGAGTCCTATTTACAGTCCAGAGCTGTTGCTTATCTCAGCGCATTTGTGTTACGGTTCCATGTCCCAAAATGTGATCTGATGTGGCTCAGTATTTTCAATGCTGATCTGGTATCTCCATATAAAGAGTATCTGGTTGGACCACTTTGGCATGTAGTGCAACATGTAAATCTGTTAAAATGAAGCTCACAGATCTGCTCTGGTCTGGTGTTTAGCGTGCCGCAGTTCACAACAACCCATCGTTTTCAAAGCTGGTGTGCAAGAGAGAGAAGGCAAATGGTACAAACTTGATGCCAACGCCGCTATAGAACTTATTCTGAAACTCCACCCTGAGGAGAGAGAGATGATTTCAGTTTGAAACATTCAGTATAAGTTCATACTGTCTGAATATATACTGTGTATGTTTGAGGACTGTACTGACCAGTGGAGTCTGAGAGCATGAAGGAAGGCTGAAAGTCCCTCCATCACCAGCAGGATGGACACAGTGAGGACAGCAAACAGACCAAAAACAGGCACCAGGAACACAATGCCCACACTGGTGTCCACACGCAGACCAACCCGCATCACCATTGCCCACAACACTTCAGAGAGCTCTGAACCACAACAAAACATGTTCAGCATTCCTTTATTTTAAATAAAGCCGTTTTTAAAAGCAATTGAAGGCCTCTAATTGTCCAGAACAATAATTTACAGAGGTCCTCTATAGGCTAGGCATTTCACCCAATATTTCTGCTGTAATTATGAAAAAGCGTCTTGTTTCAAACTCTTTTATTAACACACATTGGATGTGCTGCTGAATATATTAAATTAATCACAAACTTAACTATACTTAAAACTGTATAGTCGTCAATAAAAAAAATGAGGAAATATTTCAGTTTACATTTTTGTAACATTTTATTTTATTTGTAACAGATTATTTAAAAAATAAAAAATAAATAGATTAGTCATTCAAGTAGTGCTGGGCAGTATTACAAAAAAATTGTATTACAGTATTTTTTAAGAATTTGATATCACTGTATTTTTGTCTTTGCATGCCTGCACCTTTGTATAGGTTTATAGTGGCTTATTTTACTGTCAGGATTACATAGAAAAACGCTAAATACAAATTTACTCTCAAAAACTGTGGTAATCAAATTCATATACAATTTAGTTCATATTTTAAAACGTAATCAAATGATTTTAGTGATATTCCTTAAAAATTATGTTTTCAGTATTATTACTATTATTATCATAATTACTTTAAAAAGAACATTCTATTGTTCAATACTAATTAGACAAACGTTTATTTTGGCAGGTTTTAATGAAGACCTTTGATTTCTGTGTGTTTTATAAACAGTATTATTATTTTATATTGCCCAGCAGTACACTGAAGGGTATGTTACTCACGGGCATGTGCCAGGCTGAGAGCCCACAGACGGAGGTAAGACGCAGTGTTAGAGATGCAGCCCAGGCAGTACTCTATAGTGTGGATGGACTGATGGAGGAAAACATCAGCAAAATCAAACTGCGGAAGAGAGGAAACTTTGTTAGGCTCATAGGGAAAGTAGTTTATTCACACCAAACGATGCACAGAATTAGTTTTAAATTAGGAGTGCGCAATATGAACAAAATCTTATATCACAATATGAGCAATTTTATAACGATATATATCACAATATAGTTATTTTTGCTTTTAATGTTTTTTTTTTGATACCATAGTATTTTTATAAATCTTGTCACCTGTGTCAATATCACAGAAAAACTAATTCAAGCCTAAAAAAGGAAAAACTCAAGCTCACTGAAGATAAGTAACTAATTTCAAGCAACAGAACAAAAAACTACAATAAATAAATGCTAAATATATTGTATAAATGAATCACTGTGTAAATTAAATTTCGTATTAAGTTACAAAAGTGATTTAGTCAAGAGCAGTGAGAGATTTTCTCTCTTGTTGTTTGATTAACATGAATGACAGACAGCAGGAATATTAGACTGCTGTCACTCTAAGAGCTACCCAGATCCAATATACTGTTAAACGTGTTTTCTTTCAGCTGTTTACTTTCACTTAAGACCTAAATTACTGTGTTTATGAGAATACTTGCATATGCAGGCATTTTCATACATATAAGTACATGTATTTAACCGTAAAAGGGCAATAAAGCAACAAAAATACTCATATGCTCTATGTGCAGCAGATTCATGTAGGATTCATGCAGACCGTGTTCAGAACAGTCTCATAGACAGTGCACGCATATATAATGCTGTTGTTTGCATTTAAACAGCTAAAAACCACTCATTTTTAAACCTCAATGCTTAAAAATGTGTGCAAACAATACATTTCGTGACTACAGTGCACCGCAACTTGATGTGAGTGCATAACCGTAATAAAGATGATAGTCCAAAATCTCTACCGGTTGACAAATTTCTACCGGTTAATCATGACTACCGGTATATTGCCCACCCCTATTCTGAACGTCTTACCTCCTCTGATTGGCTGTCAGAGCTGGAGGAGTGGCTGTCCAGACTGGTGCCCTCCTCCATATCATGAGCATGCATGAGAGAGAGCTCCTCTTCACTGCTCCGCCGTACACGCTGATAACCCTACAGAGAGAGACAGAGAAAATCAGCCAACGGCCTTCAGCCAACTGCAGAACACACAAACAAAACAAGGATCCTCACCCGGTACATGCTCAGGCGGTCTCTGCCCTTGTGTTGCCAGTAGAGGTAGAGAGGTTTGCCCAAAAGTAACACAGGTACAGAAAGCACAGCCACAACCACCAGGAACACCTGAAATCCAGCCTGTGGGAAAGAGGGAAAGTACATGTAAAGAAACACTGAGGTGCATGTAAAGTGGAGCGGGTGCAAGTACAGTTTTTTCAGTCCCACCTGTCCTGGGTAGAGGGGTTGACTGGAGTCCCCCTGCATCAGGAACATGTTGATAAAGTGGATGAGAATGCTGGGAGCTGTCTGAGAGTCTCTGACTGTGAAAACCAGCCACTTATAAATGATCATGAAGACCAGATAGCCGAAGAGGCAGAGCAGGAAGAGCAGCTCAGGAATTAATATCAGGTACAGATTGAATGTCCGTCTGAAGTGCCTGAACAGATGAACATACGAAGTATTAGAAGGATCAAAGTCATACATTTGAAAAGGATCTATCGAAAATCTCTTTTAAAACGTCTCACAGGTGATTGAAAACGCCGAGGACAACTCCAAAAGTCATGTGGATTATTCCTATGATCACAGACATCTTCATCTTATAGGAGTTCAGGAAGGTGAGACGGTTGGACGCCAGGTTCCAGATCTACAGAGTGCAAATAAAATATTATTAGACTTCATTTTAAAAATAATTATATATTTTAATAACGATTAAAAAAAAAAAATCATAGCTTGTCATTCACCCATGGAACCTTTCACCCTAGACTTTCACCCACTGTTACTTGTTTTTATGGTGATGTGATAATAAGGTAATTTGTTTAGTTTGATAAGAGTAATAAAATGAAGTCAAAGACCTACCGGGTCAATGCCCAGAGGATAGGCCCCTTTAAAGACTCCTGTGACGTTTGGATCCAGTGCAAGGAAGCTATTTGAGCGGAGTGTGCTTGGACTTGGGAGAAAGAGAAAATGAAGATCACGTTAGAGCCACATACTGTACATGAGAAATCTCTGTGCCTGCTGTTGCTCCCTTCGGTGAGGTAATAAATGAAATTGTGATGATCATCTGCATAATCTCCACAAATTTTTCCATCAGCATTTTGGACTGGGTTGTAAATTTTTATGTAAATAAATTTATGAAAACAAATAATTTACTGATTCATCAGCTGTCTGATTGCAGGAATTACACTACAACTCACCAATGCTGCATTTATTTGATCAAAAATACAATAAAAACAGTAATAGTTAAATATTACTACAATTTATAAATGTCTTTACTGTCACTGTCAATGTGCCCCTCCTGAATAACCCAAAACTTTTGAATGCTGGTGTATATAGAATAAACCTGTTCAAACATAGCATCATGAGACACAGTCATTGTTAGAATTGCCTTCCCCTTATGTGTGAACTCAGATTCAACTGCCAGGATAAAAACTGGCTGTACAAAGAGCTGATAAATGAAATGTGCTTTAGTAAAGCCTTGATTTCATCTCTATGGAAACAGGGAAGGTTGTACCTACATTTCAAAATAATTGTTAGATACAGCTATGGAAAAAATTAAGAGACCACTGAAAATTCATAGTTTCTCTGAATTTGCAATTTATAGGTATGCATTTAAGTAAAATAATTTTTGTTTTATTCTGTAAACTACTGATAAAATTTCTTTCAAAATTTAAATAAAAATAAAATGTCATTTTGAGCATGAAATGACAGTTGGTCAAAATAACAAAAAAGATGCCATGTTTTCAGACATCTTCATATATATTTTTAGACAACACAATACCAATGTTTTAACTTTAGAAGAGCTAAGAAATTAATATTTGGTGGAATAACCCTGATTTTCAATCACAATAAATGAAAACATTTGTTATTAATGTAATTTTCTTGAAATGATTTTACTGGAAATTTCGAAGAAATGTTATCACACCTTTATAAGAATAAAACAAATATTAACATTTTACTCAAACTCACAGGATTTTCAAGAGTTCTCTTTTTTCCTGAGAATTTTTTCCATAGCTGTAGCTCCATTAAAGAAATTTAGAATACTACATTTTAAAACATATTTTGCACACTACATACTATATAGTACATTGTTCTTTTTTCTTTTTTTTTGCTTAAATAAAGGATGCCGTACACAATACTTTATGCTTTGGACACTCACCTCCAGATTCCCGGCGCAAACATAGCGCTGACGTTCCACCCCGAGCCAAACAGGTTGAGTGATTTGGAGAAGCAGTCATTGTATATTAATCCAGTGTAGACTGAAAATATACCCATCAACAGGATGATGTAACGGCCCTCGAAAAAAATGTTCCAGATCTAAAAAAAAAAAAAAAAAAAAAAAAAAAATTAACAATGTTAATCAAACTATAACAAAATGAACAAAAACAGTAAACTAGACTAAATAACTTTGAACAACCATGTCTAAATGAATTTCAGAAGAAAATTAACACTGTCATAACGGCAAGCTGCATGAACCTCATTTCTGGTTTTCTTCAGTTTGCGGTCATTCTCATAGAGAACCATCCAGAGAGCAAACAGCGCCATGATGATGCCATGCCCGAGGTCTCCAAACATCACAGCAAACAGGAAGGGAAAGGTAATGATTGTATATGGAGCTGCGAGAAGGTGTGATAAAGAAGGAAGCTTACACATCTTATCCAAGCATATGTATGAAGCATTGAGGGCATGTTAAAGCTGCAAACATGAAGTCAGTTTTAATGTTAATACTTAGTGTTTTTTAATCGCTACCCTCTCACCTGGGTTGACCTCTCTGTAGCTGCTTACGCCGTAGGCATCCACTATATTCTGAAAGCCTGAGGTAAACTTGTTGGTGCGTATGAGGGTTGGTGGAGTGTCATTGCTTGGGATCCGATTGACAAATGAGGGAACTGTGGCTCCATTCTTCCTCTGAAGGAACAAAACAACAGAGTTAAAGGGACAGTTCACCCAAAAATGAAAATTTGTACGTCGAAGACTGACACAGAAGAGAAGAAATTGTTGAATAAAGGCATTATTTTTCTAATTTTCGCACAAAAAGTATTCTCGCAGCTTTGTAACATTACAGTTGAACCCCTGATGTGACAGACCATTTTATCAATGTCCTTACTACCTTTCTGGGCCTTGAACGTGTCTGTTGCGTTGCTGTCTATGCAGGGTCAGAAAACTCTCGGATTTCATCAAAAATATCTTAATTTGTGTTCTGAAGATGAATGAAGGTCTTACAGGTTTGGAATAACATGAGGGTGAATAATTAATGACAAGAGTTTTCATTTTTGGGTGAACTATCCCTTTAAGAGATATGTGCACAATTATCAATCAGATGTTTCTGAATTAGTGCACCTTCGAAATAATGTCAAGTACTCACCGATCCATCCTCTAGAGCTCTCCGAAGCGCGGGCAGATCATTTACGGGACACCACACCTCAGCTATGAGGCACTTGTTTGTGACATCAAAACTGCAGAGGTTAAGGATGTGATATATGGCCTTCATTTTCTTAACCTGGATCACCCAAACGTACACAGACTCTGAGGCCTTGATCAACACCTGCCTCAGGTAATCCTCAGTCCGGTGAAGAACCTACGAAGAAACAATGGTTTCAAGAGCATGTTCAAAACTATGTCAAGCTAAACCTTTTCGCATGTAAAGTTTTAAGTGTTAAACATAACCAGGTTCAACCAGGGGGCATTAGCAAACATCAAAGGGGACAGCAGGATGACTTAAAATTAACTAAATGAATGTATTTACTTATTTATTTATTTACTTGTTTATTTTAAAATTGTTTATTAATGTAAAGCTCTGTAATAATATTAAATTAAATGCTTTATTGAAGAACATACAGTTTATGAAATTTCTGGAATCACAAAATTAATGTAATATATTTCTGTTTGTGTGGATAAGATTTTGAAAACAAGCTTTTTGTCATAATTACAGCAGAAAATGAATATTTTAGCCTGTATGGGGAACTTGTAAGATAAATGTGTATTTTCCCCCAAGGTCAACCACACATGGCATTTTGTTGCCCTGGTTTCTGAACTGTGTTCTCAGATGAGCATGCAGTAAAAGCATTTTGCTGTGCTCTTCAGCAAACAAATCTTAGGTTTTGAGCGGAACAGTGAATGAGAACAAAGTATCAACAAATAATTTAATGGTGCCTGTAGTCTGTGAGAAATTTGTCCACAGCCTAGACCTCGTGAACATCATGTGCTGAGTTGGGCCACTAACACAATTTTCTTTCTCTCTTTTACAGAGCAGTCACAAGCAAACTTAAATGCCCTCAACCCTAACCTGCCCCCTACATTCCTCCACTGCATGGCTGTCTAGAACTGGTTAGGAAAGATTAGTGACAACACCAAATCTAAATAATTCTAATGCAGATTCTATTATGTACAATTTCTGCTCTTTTGGTTGGAGTATCTGAAGTACCATCTACTGCTAAAGACAGAGAGAGCACAATCAAACCCTTCTACTATTGCAGCCCATCATTTATTACTGTGCATGACACAAAACTCCACAAACCTTCATCCATTTCATTACTAGAATTCCTGTGTTATAATAGTGTTAATTCCTGTGTTATAAGTGTTATTTCAAGGAATTTGCACTATACTCAAGCTCTATTGCAACATTAAATTTGCACTTTTTATTCGGTTAAGAAAATAGATATTTTGTTTCTCTGAACTAACAAGTGAGATTATGTTTATGTGAATTTTATTAAACTTTTATTGAAAACAAGCAATAAAATCTTTATTACAATCAGGGCCGGATTTACGCATTCTAGGCACGTGTATATGCTTGCTCGTCCAGGGGGGGCCCAAACAAAATGAAGAGATATAATATTTTTTGTTATATTGGATATCTACAACAGTAAAAGCAAATAAATGTAACAAACAATAGGGTAAAAATGATAAATTATTTCCATGTCTTCCACCTTTTTTTATGTACGGCAATCACGCTTTCTCCTGTTCTCTCTCACAAACGCACACAGTACTGACGCACTCGCGCACACACGCGGAGACGCGGACAGAAACTTGTTGTCAGAGCTGCGGCTGCCCAGTGAATTTATCAATAAAATAGTTACGCAGCTGAAAAGCTACATGACATTTCTCAGTAGCGGAAGCAGTTCAACTTAAAGCAGTTCTTGAAGCAGTTCAACTTAAAGATTCGTAGAGACGCTACTGCTGAATACTGCTGAGAGACGTACAGACGCAGGTTTTCACACACGCTTAATCTCTCTCTCTCTCTCTCTCTCTCTAATAACTGCGTTAGACTGCATTAATAACTGCGTTAGCCTGCATATCAATGGTTTAAACCTCTGTTATTAGCTCTAAAATGACGTTTTGGAATTTGCAACGGAAGGTTTGCGATGAGGTGCGTAAAAAATTAGCTAGTTCAACACACAAGATTTCAGGACGGAAACATGACAAATGTCTTGAAACAAATCATCTGAACAACTGATGTGTGATTGTGACTCCAGGCCATTAAAATTATTAGAGAAATATTGCATTACCGAAGTGGTAATGTGGCCACGACGCCGCGCCTATTAATGGAATGGTTTTTCTCAGTTCTCAAACAAATTAAGAACTAGATTCAATTTTTATTGACTGAACGCAACCGCTTATTGCAACAGAAAACACTGTAACGGTTTCCAATGATTAAGAATTATTATTGTTTGCTTGGGTGGTAATATTAGGCCTATTATATTATTAGGGAAGGGGGGCCCAAAAATTTGTTTTGCCTATGTCACGAAAAGAGGTAAATTGATGATTTGTTACCCTGATTACAATTAGCTGCTGAATTTAACAATGTCAAGTTACAGTTTCTAGGACAGAGGCTTCAGTTTAACGTCTGCTGTGTCTTACAGCCTTCCCTGGTAAGGACAAAACTGTGGTTATACAGGATGCTTGAACAGTTTGTGCATCAAAGTTGCTTTGAGTCAACCTCTACTGTCCCCGATTTCATCAGTCAGTTTCAAAAGTACAATTAAACATGAATGTTTTTTTTTTTAATCTTTAATTAAGATTAAGCTGAGTTTATTAGTAACTAAGATAAAAGGTAAAAAAAAGCCAGTAAATGACTAATCACACTAGTGAGATCACACTTACACCCTCATCATGTTACACACAGTCAGTCAAAGCAAGAACAAAAGGTAAAACCGAGCTCATCTGGCCTCACCGTGTGCAAGTCCTGAATGCGTGTGCGGAGCCCCTCCACCACATCTGTCCTCTCCTCATTACTGTTGGGGTATGGGTACAGATGACAGTGGTAGCTATGAAAACAAAAACAATATTTTCAAAACTACAGCACTTCTACTTTCTCTTAAGAACAAAAATGCTCTGAAAGAATTAAAATAGATAAAGAAATGAAAGCATGAAGCTTCCCCTAAATGTAACAAGGAACAAGCTATTTATAATCTTTATGAAAAAGGAGCAGCTCCCCGTTTGTTACAGTGACGCAATCAGCGCGTTGGTGGTTAACTGCCCCAGATGTGTGGTAGCTTAGCACAAAGTTATTTAAACCAGACTGATTAACAGAATCACCTCAAGTAGAATGTAGGAAGTTGATTTAAGAGCTAAGTTACCAGTCACAAATCTTCTTAACTTTCTGTCCAATTTGATCTCCCCAGTAGGAGATGAGGAAGACCACACTCCTGGTTGGCTCCCCCTGACAAACCAGACAAAGAACAGACAAACTAGAACATCTTAAAAGACTTAGATATTCCTATTTTTATTATTATTACCATTGTTATTATTTTTAATTGAATCAAACATCCAGCATTATAGTAAAATCTTAGATAAAACTGACCACAGAAAAAGAAACAAATGGTTAAAAAAAATAAGATTTAACCAAACATTTGTTACCAAAAACAACATGTAAAATCAAACTATGTTGGAGATGTCAACTAGTCTCACCGTATCAGGGTCCTCCAGAAGCCCGTCTACCTCCGAGTAGCTGAGGATGGTGTAGCCCTTACACACTCTCCAGAGCATTCGCTCAAACGCCTCGATTTTTACGCTCTGGATGAGCCCAGAAATGAACCTGTGCAGGAGGGACAAGATTTGGAGCTCCACTTTACAACACTAACATGAATTAAAAAACACAGGTTCTGTGTGCTTTTAAATATGCATACAAGAAACAGGACGTTAGATAAAAGAGGATTTTAAAAGAAGAATAAGTTTGCATGGAAGGTGTGCAACAGGAAACTGTGCTGTCACATTAACAGTTGGTGAGCCAAAGCAGGACATGGGCAAGAGCAGCATACTTTCAGCTTTATATTTTTAAACACTGCTCACCCAAGCTTGGCTCCAAGCCTCTGCATGCTGGTGTAGTCCATCATGGGTTCCTTCTCTAGGAAGGGAAACTCTTCATACTGGACCTGTGACCGCTCCCTCTGCTCATACACAAGCAAAAACACAGCAAGAGATTAGATTCACACAACGCCTCTGTGATCAAGAAGAAGTAGTCAAGAGTTAAGCCTATTTGCAAAGCCACTACTGGCTCCTCGCAAAGTTCTGGCAGTCAGTGAAAATCAGGTGACTCCAAATCACCTGCGTGATTCCCACAGTCCTTTTCTCTGATGAAGAATTACTTTCAATTACACCAGAAACATCAAACATGATCGAGTACCAAAGACATCAAGAGAGACAGAGAAACAAAAGCCAAACTGTACACTGAGCAAGCGTTTTAAAGATATTTGATTTATAAAGAGCTGTTTGCGTAACAATATTAGTGATATAATTAAGGACAAAAGCAGGCTAAATCTTTCCACCTGTTTCTTTTGCTCAAACAAATGTTCCAAACATTTGACAGGGAATCACATGACCTACCTCTGCACTGCGGTGCACAAAGTTGCGTGTGATGCGCAGCATGTGTGTGTACTCAGTCAGTTCCAGAAGGTTCTTCTGGAGTTTCTCCTTGTTCCTGGTGACCTCGCTCAGCTCCAGTTCCAGTCTCTGAAGCTGCTCCTAAACAAAACACACAGGAATCGGTAATAACTAAATATCAGCAGTCATATATCAATGTTGTAAGCAGTGCATTGAAATTGAGGAAAGTGTTCCTGAGAGATCTAGCAGGGAACTGCAAAAAGGGATTTCAACTGATTAAATGACATCCAATACATGCGATAAAATGATTAAATGAAGGCATGACCAACTGATGAATATCCAGAAAAAAAGTTCAGTAAGCAAATATTTTATATATAATTACAAACATTCTATAAGCTGACATTTTCAAACTTAAAATTTTGTAAAAAGTT
The DNA here is from genome assembly GCA_039654775.1 of Spinibarbus caldwelli. Lineage (NCBI taxonomy): Eukaryota > Metazoa > Chordata > Actinopteri > Cypriniformes > Cyprinidae > Spinibarbus > Spinibarbus caldwelli. The sequence goes on from CM077223.1 coordinate 34,607,635, forward strand.
CTCTTTATAGCACAGCTATTATTGAAATTATTTAACAAAATGTCTTGAATTGAGCTAAGCAGCCATAAAAGCAAGAAACCAGAAGCAGAAACTAGGCAACTGGCTGTGAGAAAACAGAACAGAAAAGACATTTGAATGTGTCTGAAAGACCAACTAATCACAAGAGTTAAACAAATGATCAGCGTTGAACTGATCTCACCATTATGACCATCACATGTTTGGGTAATGGTGCAGCTGGGTTCACCTCCCCTTCTGGCAGTGGGATGTCTTCTTTTTTGATTTCCCTCAGAAGATATCCTGTTATACAAGTCCACTTTGAGTTCATTTTGTTGATTTACTTTGGGGGATTTTAATTATCTTTAATGTCCGTTTCAAGTGCCATTACATACCAGTCTTAAATCACATTTTACGGAATTAACTTGAATGCACTGTTTATAAACTCTATAAAAAGTAAATAAGCTAATGGTCCTGCCCATCGCTCATTCACAAATATTTTTAAGAAAAAAAGGTTTCTTTTCTTTTGCTTAACACATTTCCTATTAATACTACTACTGTTTTTGGTTATAACTCAACCATCATGAACATGCTTTGTGTTCAGAAAGTATTGAGAGACTATCATTTTGAAGTATACTCTTATTAAATAATTTATCTAATAGATTTAATTTAAGTTTTTACCCAGAATCCTCTCCATCTCTTCACATCTCTTGATTTCATTGACAAACTTCCGCTGAAAAGAGTTCACACTTGGGTTAAGCTGGAAACAAAAGAGAAAGAAAATGTATATTAAAACAGATCCAGGATGACTGGAATATTCTACACACATTCAAAATATTCTATACTAATAAATTCAATACAATAAATTTATTTTTCATAGAATAGTACTTCCATGTAATAATGTTAATAATAATAATAATTTGGAAATAATAATAATGAATTGAAATATCATTTTTTATACATTAAAGCTAAAGGATGTATGTTCATGACTTAATAATGAGTGTAAAGAACATTGGTGCAAAGTGTGCTAAATATTAATGCATAATCGAGCAGTTTATGTGGTTATCTGATAAATGCATCAAACACTTATTTTATTCCAACAAATGAACGACGTCAATTAAAGATGTAGAAATGTGTGGGTGGTGCTCGACAGCATTCATATCACATCACGTTACATCGACAGCCAGCGTGTGTGAAGCGGTCAGCTCAGCACAAGAAATAAACACACACACACACACACACACACACACACACACACACACACACACTACTGACACTATACACCGACTCACGTCTCTGAACTCCACCAGCCCGAGCTCGCCGAGCTCACTGATGCAGTCGTAAGCGGATCCAGACTGCAGAAAGAGCTGGGCCAGACACATCTCCTCACTCCGAAACAACGAACCCATCTTGAGGCTAAAAAACACGTCTTTGCACACCAGAGTGGGGTTAAGAAGTGTTCAGTTTCGGGTAAATGAAATCCTACAGGTCCGGGTTAGAGGCTGGATGGAGCGGTGGATGTGATGGATATCAGCGCTGTGGCTCTTAACTCCAGCCGCTTTATCGGTGACACGTCTCCCAACAGCCACATCTGACCACTCAAAACCCCGCTGTTAGTCCTTATTCTGATCAAACCCAAATCTCCAGTACTGTTGGGTCGTCCATCCCTCGTTAGAGTTCTGCTGAAGTCCTACAGAACCGAGTCTGAATAAGCGAGACTTTCCTCAGTAATTCGCGCTGTCTTCGTAGATAGCAGCGAGCTAGACAGCTAAGTTACTGTCGAAGGTGCTTGGCCTCTCATTCAGTAATCTCTCAGTTCATCCCCTGGTGATAATTTTACAGACAGTCAGGTAAAGTTTAACAGCAGCACTTGTTAATCATTCGCGCTTTTCTCTCTCTCTTCCGAACCCGACTCTTTCCAGCAGTCAAAACTTCTCGCTCCGTCAGAGTAAAGACTCGGCGCTGACTTTCTCCAGTTGAGTTACACTTCAAAATAAAAGTCCCAGCTCTTTTGCGATAGAAAACATTAAACGTTGCACTGGAATTAAATACAATTATACGTTTGAATGCAAAGCATTTTGAATACTATTTGCGGTCTAAATTTAAGTAGTATATTTAAAACAATTAGTCTTACAACTAGATTTGACAAAATAGAGGAATAGATTTTAACCGGCGTTCCCATAATACGCTGCTTTTGACACGTGTTTCTAAAGATGGCAGCTTGTATGCATGCATAACTGCACAGTGCTTTCAGAGATCATAGTGAAGAACACTGAATAACAAGAAGACTGGACATTGCAGGTTTGTTCAGACGGTCTAAAGATATATCAGAATTAACTTCGCTTGCAATTTGTTTGGCATTTAATTGTCTTAAAAATACAGTTTCTATTCTGTTTGTTTTTAATGGTCCTGATCTGTGGGAAACTAATTATTAAAGTAGAAATACACATGTACACAATTACACCATGGCACATTGCAGAACACTGCTGAAACTGGTTTACTGAAAATTAAGATCACCTATTTGAATACAACATTTAAAAATATATTTTAAAATCTAATAAAATGTTCCTTTGGCTTTTGATGCAGGACAAAATGACAGATGTTGCTGTTGACAAGACTGATCCAGCTGGTTCATTACCCAGCACAGAGAAGGAATCAGATGACATAATAGAAGAGAAAAACCAAGAGAATCCGCCAGCAGCCGCAGCAGAAGGAGAGGGTGCAGCAGGTGGTGTGTACCGTTACATCAAAGGAGATCTCTTCACCTCGGAGATCTTTAAAGTTGAGATTCAAAACTTGCCCAAGTACATTGGTTTTAACGACCTGAAGAAGTTCCTCAACAAGCATGGGATCAATCCTCACAAAATCAAGCTGTTTAGCAAGCAGATGTTTGCCTTTGTCACTTTTAAGAATCAGGAGGAAAGGGACAAGGCCATGAAGGCAGTGCACGGCATGCAGTGGAAGAGTAAAGTGCTGAGTGTACGGCTGGCCAAGCCCAAAGCCGATCCCATCCTCAAGAAGAGGAAACAAGAGGAGGAAGCGGAAGGTGGACAGCCTGGTGCAAAACGTGCAGCCGGTGGCCAGGAGGGAGAGGAGGATGAAGAAGAGCCTCTCAATATCCAGATCGCCAATGCTGTGACACCCTTGTGGAACGTGCCTTATGAAGAACAGCTGAAAAGGAAAGAGAAAGAAGTTGAAGGCGTTCTCCAGAAACTGACCAGGTATTTTCTGATGGGTCCAGTGACATGCATATGGCTTCCAGATGTTTCTTTTATAAATTGCAAAAATAGATAAATTACATGACATTGTCACTTATATAGTTCAGACATGAGCTTCTAGTAGTAAAGCTGGTCAGTAAAGTTTTCCTTCAATATAACCAGCCTCCTTGATACTTGTTCTCAGAGAAATTGGCAACAACAACAAAGCCATGCTTCCCTGGTTGTTTGTTCAAAAAGAGAAGTACAACAGAATGTGCTGCCCACTCGAGGCCATACGACCATCACCTGTGCAGGTAAATCATCTGTGCTCACTGCTCACGTAAATTATTCTAATCACAGTCACACAAATTAATTAATTCACAAAATAAATATCATAAAGTATGTAAAGGGTTGAATGAACATTTTTGGGATTAAATGGATGCATGAAAAATAGTTTGTTTAATACAGTCTGTGGAAATAGTATGATTGAATGTGATTTGTCCTTGCAGACGGAGTACAGGAATAAGTGTGAGTTTGTGATTGGAGTGGGAGCAGATGGAGAGGATAAGACAGTGGGCTTTCGGTTAGGTAAGTATAAAGGAGGATCCTGTGCAGTAGTGAGTCCAGCAGAAACCACCCATGTGTCTTCTGAGGCCAAGAGGGTTGTGCAGGGCTTCCAGCAGTTCATCAGGTAAATGAAATAATTCTGTTGTGAACTGTTGATTATGCCTAATGTGCATCCAAATCTAACCATATTTATGAAGTCAAATGAGTTTTTTTTTTTAAATTCCGGGGCAAAGTATATGCCTGCATTACCCATCAGCCATTGCATATGTATTTATCTCTATTTATTAAATGATTTTGTATTGATATAATGAACAGGACAACTCCATATGCAGTATACAGTCCAGAGACTTATGAGGGTCATTGGCGGCAGCTAACAGTCCGAACAAGCAGGATAAAGCAAACCATGGCCATTGTTTTCTTCAATCCACAGGTAATAAGATATTTATTCAGTGGTTATTTTTGTGTCCACTTTAAATGTTGGTTATGTATTTTACAAACAGTGTAACTATTGTTACTGCTGCATGAAATATTTACTTGTTTAAACAACCTAGAAACTCCAAGAAGAAGAAATTGAGGAACTGAAACGAAACCTGGATCAGTATTTTACTGAAGGAGAAGGAAAAGAAAGTGCCATCACTTCATTGTATTTTGTGAGAATGGGACAAAGGTAAGACCCCAAAACCCTAAATGAAATGAATTTAGATGACTTTACACATTCTTTTATTAATCTGCCTCAACCCAGGACATCTGCGGGTACAGAGGACCTGCCATGTGAACACGTGACTGGAGAAGAATGGATTCATGAAGAGCTTCTCGGACTAAAATTCCGCATCTCTCCACACTCATTCTTTCAGGTGAACCTTCTGACAATTTGACTGTTATATAATTTCTTGAGAATTAATTCTATGATACTTGATAAGGCATCAGGCAGCTCATTCCTTTATGCCATTGTGTATGTGATTCAGAATATTAGGTACAGGATAATACTGATCTTCTATATTAGTGCTATTGAAATGTTTATAATATTATGATTGTTGATACTGGCAGACGAACACCCCTGCTGCTGAGGTTCTGTACTCTGCTGTGGGTGAATGGGCACAGCTGGACCAGGACAGCACTGTGCTGGATGTGTGCTGTGGAACAGGAACCATCGGCATCTCCCTGGCAAAGGTGTGGTGTTTGCTTCTAAAAATACACAAAAATATGAGTAATGAACAGAGCAACAACAAAAACAATTGTGTGTTAACAGAGAGTGAAGAAGGTGATTGGCATTGAGTTGTGCCAGGAGGCAGTGGAAGACGCTAAGGCTAACGCTGAAACTAATGGTAGGCCAGAATGGCATCATCATAGCCTTTTTTTTCCTCTCTCCATCTCCCATGATATATTCACACCTTAAATGTACATTTTCAGGGTTGAGCAATGTGGAATTCCACTGTGGAAAGGCTGAAGATGTGTTCCCCACTGTTCTTAATGCTGTTGTGTCCCCCAACGTCACGGCAATCGTTGATCCTCCGAGAGCAGGGCTACGTGTGTACAGTACTCCCGAACGTAACTTTTGACTTGCAGGCATGGTGTTTTGTTTTTAAGTTCTCTGCTCAAATATTCTCACTCTTTCTAGATTCCAAAGTTATTCTAGCAATTAGAAGAGCAGAGCATCTGAAGAGACTCATCTACGTCGCCTGCAACGCCAAAGCAGCTATGAACAATTTTATTGAGTAAGTTCATTATTTTCTGTTTCAAGTGAGCAATGATTTACACATCAAATTCAGGATAGCAGCATTCAAACTATTGTGAATTGATTGCATTTTGATGGGCATTACATGTCATAATGGCAGAGGTTTGAGTGAAAATTTGAAATATGAGAGAAATGCGTGACATCAGCCAAAAAGGAAATCAGAGGCTAATTATATTTTGATAAAAGATTATGAAGACAAACCTTGGACAATTAAAAACCTAGGTAAAAAAAAAAAAAAAAAACATGGTAAATTTCAGGTTGACTCTCTTCTGAAAATATAAAATATTCCCAATTAACTTTATTCTAAAACGTTTATGTCTTGAAGTCTCTGCAGAGCTGTTTCTAACCGTGTGCGAGGAGCCCCGTTCCGTCCAGTGAGAGCTATGGCTGTTGACCTCTTCCCCCAGACCATGCACTGTGAAACCATCCTGCTGTTTGAAAGAGTGGACTACAGCTCTGACACTCAGACCACAGAAACCTAAGCTGTGTTCTTCACAATCTATCATGCCAGCACAGCTATTTCTCTTCCATTTAAACACTTTGGGTGAAATTCAAGTGTTCACTTTTTCTTAGAAGTTCAACTGACTTGATCAAAGTGCTCAAACCATTACCACATTTTTGTATAGGTTTCTTTTTTCTCTTTTGTTTGCATTAAAAACAGCACAAGACATCAGTTTCTGGTCATCAGTTTATTTGCATAAACAAATCACTGTTTCAGCGATCGTGTCACATTAAAATAACTTTTTTTTTTTTTTAAGGCAGCTTTACTTGCTGCTGAATCGTCCAAAATTATTCCTTCAATGATAGCGACTAAAAAGCACGCATTTCTTCACAATTAAAACACCTAGCAAGACTGACAGGACAAGTCGTACACTCCAGACGTTTATTGGGAAAGCATATTCTCTAAGCACTCTTAGTATGGCAGCAGCCTTGTGCTCATGGAAAACAGGAAAGTGCCTTCACAAACGCAGTGAACATTCAGAAGCACACAAAATAAAATACTAAAAACTCAACAACAGTGCACTGCAGGTTTTTTTTAGTCGCTGTCTTAAGAAAACCTGATCCCCCCCGTTAGACTTCTTGTCAGACCTTCCTGTCATATCTTAAGGCCAGAATCCCCCCTCCCCTTTCCCATTATAGTTTTAGGGGAAGTGGTGGTTTTCTTCAAACAGGGACCATATTTTAATCCAGCAGTTATTGCATTTTTTTTTTTTTTTAATATTTTGTTCCATATATATATATATGTTAATTTATATTTAATGAATAGCTATTCAGCAATATTCTATAAAAATGCATAAGACGTAAAGCTTTGGTTCACACTGTTCTTCAAGCTACTGAATAACGACATGGTCTGATTTTCTTCGAGGTATGGAGTTACAACCTTTGTTTTTAGGTAGACTGCCTTATGAAATAAGGTTCAAATTATTTAATACACCACCGTGATAACATCTGAACAAAATGTGCACACAATCACCCACTGCAGCAAATGACCACAAAACCATACTGAAAAATTTAAGACAAAAAAAAAAACAAAAAAAAAAAAAGCACATGCGTAGAAGGCATTTTTTTCCTAAAATATCAATGCAAGAATCACTCCACAGCAAATACAATGTATAGCATCACAAATGCAGACTCCAGTGAGGCGTTTCCCTTTTGAAACAAGGTACCATCAATAGAGGAAAAACTAAGGCAACATATACCATTTTTTCTTATTGAAGATTGCCAACCAGTCTCTAATGCAAGGGTTAGATTATATCAGAGCATAACAAAATGTAACAATACCCAAAAAAATAAAAAGAGCCTAACTAGCGCACACTAGCATCCCATCTCCCTGATCTCTTGTTCCTCTACTAACTACAGTACCTCAAACACTTGTGCTTGTATTGTCTCTGCAGTGCTTTCTGAATAAGTAGAGCAACTGGTCAAGATAACCATTGGTACACATCACTCCTTAATTAAAACAAAAACACAAAAGGTTGTTCATTCCACACAAGCAAATAATTCCAACATAAGTGCATTTCTTAGCAGTTGGAAGTGTGCACATGAAATGCTTTAGAAATACAACATTTAAATTCTTCACATGCCAATATGAACTAGACATGGCCACTGAAGAAAACCAACACACTTTAAGCCATTATAAACCCTATTTTCCAGATAAAAGATCACGTGCACTGAATGAATGACTCTGCATGCCACAAAAGCAGAAAAAGGAACAAGTCCCTGTAAAATGACAGGCGTATCTATTCAAACGCATCAGTTAGGAGTACCGAGAGAAGTCCGTCTCTGAAATCTGTGGTTCCACACTAAATTTGAAATGAATTTGCCGTTTAAGAAGGGAAAAGCAACATTTTATTAATATCTAAAAGCCACAAACTTAAAAGCATCTGTAATACTTCACAATTTGTATGATTCTCCTTAATATAGGCATATTATTGTCAACAGCCATCATTATATTTGTGCACTTTCAGGTGCAGAAGTGCATCTGGAGGTATTTAATGCTCACTCTACCTTCCCTTAGTGCATGTATATGACTGTTACCGAACCCATACATTATGGGCAATAATTGGATTGGGAATAGAGCTCAAAAATCTGATAAATGTAACTAGTATTGCCATTTTGCACTGCAAAGTAATGCATAAGTCAGTAATGGTACGATGACCTTTTGTTATAGAACTATTACCATTGGTCAGTGCTATCTGCCATCACAACACGCTGGACGAGGGTTTGCTAGACGTCAACAGTACATAGAGGCTCACTGCCAGGTTGAGCAGACTCCATTATAGTCATCTTCGGCTTCTTTCTTGCCTCCTCCTGGGAAGAAAAAAAAATAAATAAAAATTAGACGCAAATGAGTGAACACTAGAAAGCTTTAAGCTTTTTAGCTGTCAATTTACTGAATTTCTTTTGGTCAACTGGATGTTTTTAATCTGTAGCCAACTCCATTTATCTGAAGTGCAAGATTTGTCTGAAAAGTGTCTTATATTTGCAGCTGTACCCTTTCTCGAGCCAGCTTCATCATCTCTTCTCTTAGTTTGTTGAGGATGTGAAGATTTGGCTTGTTCTTTTTGGCATACTGCTGAAGCTCAATCACACTCTTATCAGAGTTCTCCTGAAGACGACAAGAATCCAACATCAACTTCTCAGTCACAAACAAAAAGAAACGTTCCTCTCATATTTAATATCATAAAATGCAGATTATGTTTCAACAAAAGACAGCGCCAACCTTCTTAACCATCTTGTTGCTTTCTCTGCCGTACATGCGCAGCAGCGAGCCCCAGTTCTTCACGTGAGGATGAAGCATCTGAAGAATCTTCTGTGACGCCAGCTGCTTTCCAACCCTCTTATTTTTACCTGCAGTCAACAAGAGCAGTATTAGGTATGTGGCTTGAGATTAACCTGCAGAGTGGACCAACATTTATAATTTGTGAAGTATGGCATTGTGAAATGCTCTAAATGAAACCTCTTAAGCATGAATACTCACACCAGCCGCGTACAGTGTGCTTCCCACATGTCATGATGTATTCACTCTTTTGGTTCTTTCCTGGAATCACCTCAAACTTGATGCTGGTGTCACCCATGCCATGGTTTCTATAGAACAGACGACAGCAGATCTTCAGTTGCTTTTCAATCAGACATGACATTTCAAGGACCCATGGTTAGATTAACATGCATTTCCTGTAATACAGAGTGACGGACTCTCTATCGCAACATACCTCTTAAGGCACTCATGAAGGATCTGATATGGTGAGAGTAAACCTGCTTTGTTGGTCAGCTCATACACCCTTGAATCTTCAATACTGATATGATTAAAATACTGTGGGATTGGAGAAGGAAATAAACATCCTTAAGTACAACAAAGAACAAAACTCTGATCAAAGATAAAAATCAGTCATTTCACTCAAAGAAGAGCAGTACCTCCAGTTCATCTCCCTCTATGGGCTTCTCCTCAGACGTCTGCTTCACAAAGTCAGGAATAAGGATCTCCAGTGTTGCTCGAGCTGTCAGAAAGAGAATGACAGTATAAATACTTATATTCCCCATTAAAATGTTTACAGCAATCTATTAATGAAACATTCTTGCTAAGGTTAAGGACTCAGATGAAGATGGGGGAAAAGGTACCAGCTTTATTCTTGGCGAGTTTTTTACTACTTGCTGTTCCTGTGCCATATGTAACACCGTCTATAATGACGGAGGCTCCGAAGGGTTCACTTGGGTTTTCTGGGTAAACAAAATATTACACACAAAAAAAAATGAAACCAAACACACAAAGTAAAATCATTATGCCACAACAGGCCATGTATTAATGCGATTTTATCATGGTTAGAAAGAGCAGTTAGCTACATCAATCTCAACATGTCTTTAACCAAACCATTCGGCATCGCCTTTAGTGGTTTATTGCTTTCACAACAGCATAACAACACATTTTAAGTACACTGATAAAAATCACAACCCATTTTTCTGCCGAGCGAGCTCATTAGCACAGCTGTAAATGATACTTCAGATAAGCAGACTCGGTACACAAATAACACAACACGTGCTTATTATTGGCTATTTTTTCACAGCTTCAAACAGTTTCTCAATTACAATTTTAGTCTTCTGCATTATGCCACTTACCACATTCAAAAAAGTTGTAAACTGGTCGCACTTTGAGCACTCTTTGCATATACTCGTGCAAAATGCACACTTCTGACTTCCCGTTGGGGTTGATGACAAACTCTGAAATATAAATACGGTCAGTCTTGTTAAAACACCACGTGTTGTGTACTGCTCGATTCACTAATGCAATGACTCATAGACAAGTACCTTTCTTTGTGGGGGCGTCTTGTACAGACAGTGTGATGAGCTTCTGATTGGCTGGCAGGATGGGCCTCTCAGACTCGGCCTGCTTCCTCTTCATGTCCCTGTTGAACTGTCTGCGCTCAGCCCATGTGCGAAACTTCTTAACCGTCACTTGCTCAAAATCAAAGCACTTCTCTAGGTAGCTTCTAAACTCCTCAATGTCTGGGATACAGGTCACGAGAAGAGAGTTTACAAACCATGTGGATTTTAAACAGTGATGCACAGGAGAGAGCGAAACCTCATCCTCTTACCAACAGACTCATCCTTGCACACCTCCACCTTGGCTTTGACCTGGCCCAGCGCTCCCTGTGCAGTATCACTGGCTTGGCTCTCCTTCCCCTCTGCAGATCCTCCTGGCTCCATGAGGTCAAGATCTGGACCTTCTGTGGCAGTAGAGTCAGGTTCATCGACTCTCTCCAATGAGACGCCCTCCTCACCAGATTTCACTGGAGACACCTCTGCAGTCAGCGTCACCTCTCCATTCTGTTCCCTTTCTTCTTGTTCCTTAATTTTCTTATAGTGCAAGCAGGGAATGCTACTGGTTGGTGGGTCATGTTTCTGGGGAGGGGGGGGATGAGTAGAATAAAGGAATGAGGTGCATGAGAATGCAGAGCACTCAATTTGTAAACAGAATTATCTTAGGGGAGCCAAACCATTTACCCTAATGCTTCCTGTTCCAAGGAAGTAAGGTCTAGACCAGGTGACAACTCTGGTTTCCCGGTGGAGGTAGACGGGAATGCCAGAGTTATGGAATGTCATGATCCACCCATCGGGTAACGGCTCAGTTGGTGGACGCCCGCGACCTTAAAAATAAATAAAAACTAGTCAGATCAATAACGACAACAACCAAAAAAACTACAATCACCTAGAATCCTATGTAGGTTTTTATCTTGTTTGAATCAGTGTTATTGTTAATTTAGAATGAAAACATTAAATGGAACCAACATCAAAAAAAAAAAAAGCACAAAAATTACTTTAAATCTGATTCTGAATATACACTACCGTTCAAAAGTCAGAAATAATAACATTCACCAAGAATGCATTAAACTGATCAAAAAAAAAAAAAAAAAAAAAAAAAAAAAACATAAGACCTTCACATTGTTACAAAAGTGTTGCTTCAAATAAATGCTGGACTTTTGAACTTTCTATTCAAAAGCATGGGAAATGTATAATTTTACAAAAATATGAAGCAAGTGTTCAACACTGACAAGAATTTTTTTCTGAAAAACAAATCAGTATATTAGAATGATTACTTTTTAAATAACTAGAATTTTACTTTTAATTTTATAAATACAGAAAAAAAAAAACTCATACGAAAAAAAAAAACAGCTACTTTAAAAAATTAATATCAAATAATTACTGAAGTAATTAAACACAGCCTTGGTGCGTATAAACAAACACCAATTTTACAGACTTTAATACAATTTGTGTATTTACGTTTCAAATTTTATAGAAGTTTTTCCTTTTTCCAAAATTAGATTAAAATACTTTGGCAGCACAATAAAAAAAACACTAATAACCTTGGGGTTTGAAAACATGTCTTCATGTAGTTGCAATAATGTAATCTTCCATTCTAGTAATAATCTATAGTTTCTTAATCTTTAAAAGTTTTAACAGTGTAGCAACAGTGTTTAGAACTTCCAGTCAAACTTTCTATGAATTAACCAAGAGTTTCTGAGGCTCACTCTTAAGAACAGTCTTAATTTTGGTCATCATGGGCTGAACTCCGGCCTCCCCATCTGATTGGTGATCACTGTCTCCAGCATACTTCTCTTCAGCCAGACGCCTCTTCTTAGGCATGGGCATGCCTTCCTCCAGCAGGGCATCTACATCATTGTCAAAGTCCTCCTGGAAGAACAGGTGGGTTAGTAACTGGCAGCCACTGACATGTCATCAACTATACATACATCAAGATTTGAATCAAGCACATTTTGTGAGCTGTAATTCAAATCTTCTTCAAATTGACCACCTTGTTACAGTCCAGGATATCCTTCCTGATGAATAAGAGACGCACTCTATTTGTGGTAGATGCACATTTCAAGAGATGTTTTGAATGATGGCATTTACAGGTTTAGACAGCAATAATATTATCGTTATTTAACCAATGTAATATTTCAGTTTGAACAAATAAAATGGCCAAATCAAGAGAGGCATAATAAGGCCATGCATTTTACCTCATAGGAGTAATTCAGGTCCTCCTCGTGCGCTTGTTCCTGCTGAGCTATCATCTGAGACCTGAAACCACTCAGCTCCCCATCTTCCGCTTCCAGAAAGTTCTCGCTGAAATCTTCCAGGTCGTCCAACACGGCAAACTCAACCTTGTTCTCCTGCTCTGTCTCCAGCTCTTCACTGTTTCTAACTAACCCTAAGGAACCAGTGCTCATGGTCGAGCTGCCTGGGTCTAAAGATTCATGCAATTCACCATTCAGTCCCTCTAGGCTCTGCTCTCCATCGCTAACCTGCCCCAAACCAGTGTATAACACCTTCCTGTCTTTGCTCTTACTGCTGTCTGAGAAACTGACTCTGATCTTTACATCTTTGAGGAGTTTGAGATCAGGTAAGAACGTGGTAACTGGGGGAGCATGGCGAGCGGTTCTAGGGCACGTGGCCATGGGGTCAGGGCTACCTGACGGGTGACTGCTAACGGACAATGTGCGCTTGTTGAAGAGGAGCTGTTCATCCCTGTCCACTGCTGGGGTGTGTTGGTGTCCATCACCACCAGAGCTAACGTCCATTTCCTCTGCGTCACTGGACGTTTGCAGGGGAGGTGGTGGAGGTGCTATACTGTAATCATTCCCCGCCAATACTGCGTCTGGTGGCTCCAATGGGAGGGGAGGTAAAATCTCATTCACATCCATGTTTAATTTCTTAAAAAGAGCTATATTAAAAACTATACGAGAATGCAAGTGGGAAGGGATCTGCCTAATTTAGCTAAAAAAAATAAAATAAAAAAAAATAATGCAGCCCCTAATACATGCATGAGTACATTACACAGCTCTGGATACCTATTTAACAATATTCGTGTACATGGTTGAATATGCTAAGCTGACTACATTGTTCTTTTCATTAATGTAGACAGCTTTTTAGAAATCACTGTCTCAATTATTGGAAATCACAATGCATTCAGCTTAAACGTTGCCCACATCTAAGCACTGTCCATCCTGGGAGGCCAGATCTTCTGCCAGTGCTGAAAGAAAGAGAAAAAGAAGAATCAAGAGCCATTCAAAGAGCACTGGCTCTAAATGGTAAAACTTCTCAGATGCACCTTTTATTTCCCAAAATGTTTACCTCACAACGTAGGTCTATGCCCCAGAACGCAGTAACACAATTGATTCATTGATTCACAATTGTTCGTTTGCATGTCGAGATTAAAATTGGGTGTTGTTGCTACATAAACAGGTCAGCAAATAAACACTGTATTTGTAGTGTATCATAACGAACCATAAGCCCTGAAGGCCTTTGCTAATTGGTCGGCTAAGAGAACCGGAAGGCAACGTGGTTAACGTTACATTTCATCACGCAGATATTAAAAACTGCAATTTTGTGTCTCACAGCTGTTTTTTAAACAATTAGGTGAGCGCTTTCGTGTATGTTTAGCAAAAACTGATCCATGCCTCGATTAGTTCGCCCGCGTTGGCCGTAATAAGGAGCCGTGTGCGGCAACCAAACCATGCGTTAACCAACTAAATGTCGAAAGGAATAAAAATCACAGCAGTTTCTGCACACTATTCTCTTTCACTCACCTAAGTTACACACAAATGCTCTTCTGAAGACCGCATGCACTCAAAAGATGTTTCCGCTGATGGGTTTCAGATGGCCGTCTCCTCTCTCCGCCATCTTCACTGCAGAGCAGCAGCAGAGGATCTGAATGAACACGCCTCTCCGCCGCTGTCCGCCTTCATGTGATTGGGCCAACATGATTCAGTTTTTACTGAAATTTGCTTCAGATGTGGCCGATAGTGTGCAATTTATTTGTTGCATGGCTTGGTGAAGTAATATGCTACATCACATCATTAGCAGACATAATCAGATATCACAGTGCGATAATCTAGCTTCTAATGTCATTGACATGCATTCTACATTTAGTTGTGAATGATCACTCAAGTGCATGACTATACAGCCACAGAGCTGTATGAAATGTTACCCTCCTACATTTTATTATTAAACAAGTAAAAAATTAAACAATTAAAAAAACAGATTTCTTTTTGACTTGAATCTTAAAAATGAGACTCATTACCACTTGTCTAACTGTTATTTGTTTAGACTAGTTTGTCCTAACATAGTGGCTAAATTTATGCAACTGCATGGCCCTGAATGTGAACAGCTTCAGAGACAGGGCAACTGTTAAATCCCACATGGCTGCGTAAAAAGGTTACCAAAATCTGTTACCCTACTCTATTTTACACAGAATGGCTTTAATGTTACCCAAAATAACTCTGGTGATGTCTAGCCTCCTTTATTTTATATTCTAGAAAGCAATTTGTTTTTATGTGAATAGACCCAGAGATAAACAGAATCTGACAAGCCAGTAAAACATGTTACCAAAATCTGTTGCCCCTCTGTATTTCACACAGAAAGTGTGGCTTACTTTAATGTTATTCATATTCACTATAGTATGGTGATGTCTAACTTCCTCTTTTATATTCTAGAAAACACTTTACTTTATGTGAACAGACACAGAGATACACAGAATCCGATAAGGCAGTATAACTATACCGAAATCTGTTGTATTTCACACACAAAAAAGTGCAGCCCACTTTCATGTAACCCAAATTCAAGATAGCCTCCTCTTACTTTATATTCTAGGAAGAATTTTGTTTTTATGCAACCATAACAGGTTACCAAAATCTATTACCCTTCTCTATTTCATTGTTTTATTGATTGAACGGTTCATTTCCAATCAGACTGAACACCAAGAACTGTATATGAGTTTTAGTATCAGTTTTAGTAGTAGATTCAAATTAAATATTTTTCTAAATGACTTCATTTTTGTAAGAAGAACCATGCCTTCAGCAAACTAAACTGGGACATGTGAAATAATAATGAATGCCCTTAAAAATAAAGCTCAATCTATCTACATTAGGCTTTATTGAAATGTTTAGAGTAGTGGTGTCAAATGATTAATCGCGATTAATCGCATCCCAAATAAAAGTTTTTGTTTACATAATATATGTGTATACTGAGTATATTTATTATGTATATATAAATAAAAACACATGCACGTATATATTTAAGAAAATATGTTATGTTTATATATTAAATATATTTATATATAACATAAAATATAAGAATATGAATATATAAATGTATGAACGTGTAAATATATTCAAAATATATATTGTATGTGTGTGTATTCATATATACATAATAAATATACACAGTACACATACATATATAATATAAACAAAAACTTTTATTTTGGACGCGATTAATCGTTTGACAGCACTAGTTCAGATCAGTTAACGTATGTCAACAAGTCATAACGTAAACGAATCACTGAATCAAAAGAACCGATTCTCCGAAAAGAGTCGGCTCAGCGAATGAGCGGATAGGGGGCAGTAACGGCTCTCTTTCTGCAGGAACAGCAGCAGCCGAAGAAGAGCGCTCGCAGCGTCATGTGATGACGCTTCACGAGTAACGTCAGAGGAAGTTATTTCAGTAAATTCGCGTTAACTAACAAGTTAAAATCATAGACGCTTTATCCACTCGAACCTTAAAAACAGAGCGGGTTTTTAACCTTTTCCCACCAGCATGATGATGATGATGGACGAGGACCAGCCCAGGACATTGTAAGTGCTGCTGTAGTTTAGTCGGCCACTTTACGAAGCTAAACTCGTGTTTAAACACGTTTAGTAAAGCAAGCGCAGCACGCCGAACGAAGATAATCAACTCAAGGGTACAACTCCGTTAATTACTCTTTATGTTATATATGAAGTGTGATATGGGCGTCCATGCTTTTAATCCCGACAGCAGAAGCCGGCTAGACAAACACCAAGCTGGGGCAGCGGAACCGAGCCTAGCAGAGTTAACGTTAGCCGTGAAGAACCCAGTGTTTCCCTTAACCTTGTTTTAATTTATCCGGTTATGTCCAAATAGATGAACTAATATGTCCACATTACGGCTAATCACGGCGCAGAAGAGGCTTTTGGCAGCGCACAAGTTCCGTTTGTAGTGCTAGCCTTCCGTTACCGAATTAGCTAACGTTACCAAAAAAGCGCTTAAAGGTTATTATACCCCCACATGGCCCTTCTCACACTTTCCTCTGGTGTAAAATCGTGAATCAGACGGACAGTCTGTTTACTATGCTGCTTTCTCTTATAAAGAGAGGTTTAGCTGTTAGCTGTTGGCTCTCGTGCGCTGAAAACGTGGCAGAAATGAAACCTCGCGGAATGTGCTGCTAGCGTGAGAGAAGAAGGAAAAACGCGACGCATTGGCCGTGTTTTTCACTTTGCCGTGCTCTTCTGTGTTTTTAGGTATGTCGGGAACCTCTCCAGGGACGTTACGGAGGCCCTCATCCTGCAAGTGTTCTCCCAGATCGGCCCCTGCAAGAGCTGTAAAATGATATTTGATGTGAGTTGAAAAAACATCTGAAATTCAGGGATTCCACTGTCATGGAAAACCGAGAAGTATTTTTCAGGCCTGGAAAAGTCATGGAAGTTAGCCGAACCTCAAACGTCATGGAAATCTCTATAGTTAATACACATTTCTAGCTGTTAATGCTCTTAAGTAGAATAACATTTCCTTGCAAGTGGGAATGGGCAGTTTGAGCAAATTGTCATTGAGTTGATTCTTTTTGATCAGTTAACAAAATGGTCTGTGATCCAAAATGATTATTTAAAAAAAATCTTGTCCACTACTAACTAATGACTTTAAAAGGTCATGGAAAAATCCATTGATCAAAAAGTCTGGGAACCCTGGACACCCGTAACTTACAAAGATCAGTGTTTGACCCAGATGATTTTGTGTTTTTCAGACGGCTGGAAATGACCCGTACTGCTTTGTGGAGTTCTTTGAGAACAGACATGCTGCTGCAGCTTTGGCTGCCATGAACGGCAGGAAGATCTTAGGAAAGGTAAAATATTGCAAACACACCCTCAAAAGTAGATCGGATATGGTTTGAAACAAAGTTTAAACCCCTTAAATGTCGTCAGAGCTATACACTAAGGTGACACACTGAATATCTTTAGTTAGCACATTTGTAGTGTGTTTACAGGTAAGTTGCTTTTAACCTGTGCATCAAATCTTTCAAGTCCTTCATCTCATCAATTATTTACAACATACAAGTCAAAGTATATTGACCAAGGATTTACTTAATTTATGGTGTTTAAAGCCTTTTTTTGATAAAACATTGTTTTATCTTTGTGGCATATTGCTGCTTATACAAATATATGTATGCTTTAACATGGTAATATTTAAATATAGCTGAAAATACTATGGTTATATTGGTAGTTTGAAGCATAATCAAATAAGCAAAATATTTATCCAGAAAGTCCTTGCAACACACCAGAATCCTTTACTGGGCCATTGGAGTGCCTAATTACTTTATATTGTTATATTTCGAACTCCACAAAGCATGTGAGCATTTTTATTTTTTTTTTTTGTTATTTTTGGGTACAGGTTGACCATTTTTATTTTTGCCCCCTCTCCTCCATTTGTCAACATCTAGCCTTGCTTTATCATCGTCTACACCTGTACCAGGCCTTCAAATTTAGCAAATCCTTGGAAAAATATATTCAGTGCAAATATTTTATCCTCAACAGGTAATGAAGGACCATTTGAGGAGTAATACAAGTTGATAATGTCACTTCTTTGTAAGTCTGCTATTTAGACTCTCTTCCTATGTAGAAAATAATTCCAGAGTTTATTTAATAGTCCCTTTTTCTTTGAACCTGAGTGATCACCAGGGTTTTTATTTTGTTGTCAGCTTATTTCTTCTGCGTTTGGAGGCTCGCCATATTATGTGGCTAAGTAAGATGAAGATGATTTATGCTGCTGCTTGTCTTAATCTGCCGGTCTCTGCTCTGCTTTCTCTCTTAGGATATGAAGGTTAACTGGGCCTCAATGCCAGGCAGTCAAAAGAAAGACACAAGCAGTAAGTGTCCTCTTCAGTGTTGCTAGTGGATGCACGTGGTGTTATATTAGCATATATAAGAGCCTGTGTGGTCAAACTGCAAAGCATGAATAGTTTTCCTCTTTTGCTTCATAGTTTATGAAATATATAACTGTATCCCCTCAAACCGTTATTGTAGATCATTTCCATGTCTTTGTCGGTGACCTGAGCCCAGAAATCTCAACCGATGATGTCAGAGCAGCCTTTGCTCCGTTTGGAAAGATATCGTGAGTGGAATATTGTGTAATTCAAGTACTATTTAAACCTCATCTGAGCTGGATTCTCTAAACATTTGGATTCTTACTGATTTCATGCAGTGACGCCCGTGTGGTGAAGGATCTGGCCACAGGCAAATCTAAAGGATATGGTTTCATCTCCTTTATTAATAAATGGGTAAGATTTTATTATTTTAAATGGGTAAGATTTTGCATGTTATTTGTTGTTAAGTGATAGTTATACTCTGTTGCAGCAGGATAACATGAATGTAACTTTTTGTGTCTTTATGGCTTTTTTGTTATTGATCAGTTTGATTGGTTTTATTGCCACTGATAGGATGCAGAAAGTGCCATTCAGCAAATGAATGGCCAGTGGCTGGGAGGCAGACAGATCAGAACAAACTGGGCCACAAGGAAGCCATCAGCTCCTAAATCAAACAATGAAGGTAAGTCAGTTTACACAATAGAATTTGACTGTTTCTTTGGTCTCATTTCTTGTCTTTTATGTAGCCGTGTTTTATTATGTGAACCACCTACTATGGAACTGGGTAGTTTTTCTTTTTATTCATGGGTCACTTATTTGTGTTATACTACTCTAAAATGTTCTCTCCTTTTGATCTAAAGCTGCCAGCAGCAAACACTTGTCCTATGAGGAGGTCCTGAACCAGTCGAGTCTGAGTAACTGCACCGTGTATTGTGGCGGCATTGCTTCTGGCCTTTCAGGTTTGTCTAAGGCCCTGTTTACACTAGTGCGTTTTCGTTTTAAAATGAAAACGATCCTCTTCTACACTGGCGTTTTCATCGCGTTACAGAAACTATCTCCATCCACACTACACAACTGAAAACGCATGTCACGTGACCATTCATGCAGGTACAACCATAGATATGTATAGGTAGATTCCGTTTTGATCCATTTACACTGAAACGCAACCCCAGAGTTTTCAATCTAAAACGGGGTCTGCAGCATTTACAAAAGTCTCCTTTAAACGCCAGAGTAGTGTAAACAACAGGCGTAACCATAGCAAAAGTTATGCGTTTTAAAACGAAAACACACTAGTGTAAACGTAGTCTCAATATTGTAATTATACATATGTTGTGAGAAGAATGTGATCTTGTAAAAACAGGTTTGCACATCCTGTCAGTAAGCCAAGCAGAGCTAGATAGATAAAAAAAAAAAAGTGTTTTGAAATCTAAAATATGAATATCTTGTTTGAATTGTGTTTTTCCTCATCCACTGTAGATCAGCTGATGAGACAGACGTTCTCTCCGTTCGGGCAGATAATGGAGATCAGGGTTTTCCCGGAGAAAGGCTACTCATTTGTGAGGTATGCTATTCTGCTTCTTTGTGACTTTAAACCATTCACCTATGCATATACTTGAATTTAGTGTGTGTGTGTGGGCTTTTTCTTTTTTAGGTTCGACTCTCATGAGGGTGCCGCCCATGCCATAGTGTCTGTAAATGGGACTTGCATCGAGGGCCACACTGTGAAGTGCTACTGGGGCAAAGAAACAGCTGATATGAGATCCATGCAACAGATGCAAATGCCCCAGGTAACCCTTCACCTTGTTCTTGACCTCTCAGAAACATTTCCTCTGCTCTGTTGCAAACTCAAGTCTTAATGTTTCTCCTTTTCCACAGCAGAATAAACCCACCTATGCGGCCCAGCCTTATGGACAGTGGGGTCAGTCATATGGCAACGGTCAGCAGATGGGTCAGTATATGCCCAACGGCTGGCAGATGCCCACTTATGGCGTCTATGGGCAGGCCTGGAATCAGCAGGGATATAAATAAGTACAGATGTGGCTGACTAATCTCTCAGTCCAATCATTAAACCCCACTCCAGTGTGGCATCTGCCCAATGAGACTCACCATTACACCAGTTCAGGGGTTGTTGAAAGGGCTGCATTCAGCCCACTGTACATTATACTCAGACCATTAACTTGGAAGGAATCCTGTCTTTTGTCTTTTTTTGTGTTTAGGCCCCAGGATTTTTTTTGTTGTTGTCAGATTTTCTTTTAAAAAGTACTGCATTTCGGGGACTTTAATTGTCTAGTTTTGCAACAGATGGAATGTCTTTTCAATGTGTTGAATCTGCAGGTTCAATTTAGCTCACACCTCGAACGGTGTAGAAAGTTTGAGGTCTAATATACTGCACTCTTTGTATGGAGTTCTTGTCTCTAAAAATTATTTGTTCACGAATATCTTTCATTTTTTTTTTTGTCAGTATGACTATGCTTTACATTTTATTTTGATGAGAAAGGTTTCAAAAATTGAGACGTGTGATCGCGTTAATCGAATATAAAATATTTTATCTCGTGACGCCTAGTGATAAAGGTATTTTGCATATATAAGGGAGATTATTCTGTGGCCTTGAGTACTTGAGGTTTCAGGAACTTCGTGATAAAGTTTTGGACAATTACTAAAGCTTTTAACAAGTTGTATTAACACAGAGGTGCAGAAAACATGCTTCCTTTTTTGTTCAATTTAAACATTAGTCTATTCATTTTGTAACATGGAATTGTTGGCTCAATTTTTAAAACTTTTTTTTTTCATGTTTTTACAAAATCATGTTTGCTCAGATCAGTTGAGGGTGTGACAGCACCGCAGCTAATCAGCGGTAATGACAGTGCTGTAGCATCTTTGTAAAGATTTTTGTAATTCTGTGTAAAATGAGGTTGTGAATTATTTCTTTAAATCTTGTAAATTCAGGGTTTGTTGAACATCTGTAATGTAACGTTGCATGGACATTCTGAGCTCTGTTCTTGTTACAATCTCTTGTAAAATCCATAAAAGCGTGTTCATTAGAGTTACTGAGATGCAATTTTTCTATGTTCCTCCCATACTTCTTCCCCAAGAGTCACTGTTGAATTTACAAGCCAAAGACAATGACAAAAATGAAGCGAGATCTTGCATGCTTCCACCTTGCTGTATTGAGATGGTGACTGTGATGGTAATGTCAGTGTTTGGTGTATTTTGGAAAGGTGAAGCCACACGTTCTCGAGTTGCTCGCACGGCCAAATTCTTTATTGGACACTGGTGTTTTTTTCTCTTACCATCATTCTCTTTCTTTTTTCTTACTGGGCCCCAACACTGAGTCATGATTAAGTAGATCAAACTGAAAGTAATGAGCAACTGTCCTTTTTCCCCCCTCTCTTTTTCTGTGTCATGTAAATTTATCAATATAGTTATTTAATGTATCTTTTTTCTATCTAACTGGGATTTTTTTTTTTTAATTTGTAAAAAGCTAGAGAAGTTTACTGTTATTTTGAAACACCCCGATTATATGCTTCCATCTAATGTTGTTCCATTTACTATATTCCATGTGTAAAAACACTTAATAATAACCATTCAGAACTACTTTGTTGTCTTGAGTGTTCAATGAAAGAATATTTTCCAGTATTTTATAGTTGTGTGATAATTCATGATGCTTTGTGGTAAAAGATGACTGATACATCTTGGCTATGGAGGAGTGGGGTAAGATGTGCCACTTTCTGCAATGGTCATTCAGTCAATATTCTAATAATTTCTATAATTATTAGATAATACTAGTAATATTCTAATAATTCTATAATTTTTTATTAAACTGAAAAATGAGATTCAATTTTATATTTAATATATAAAAAAAAAATTACAATCCACTTTCCATTTGTTACATATGGCCATTTGGAATGTGGAAAAAAAAATCCTTGATCATTTTCTTTGAAAGATGGGCTTCAGTTTGCTAGCAGTCACATACAACAGCTAAAAACCAGACAGTAATGATGCTTCATTCTCTTTTATAAGATGCTAAATACGAAATTCAATTGATTCTGGTTGACTCTTTTTATTCTTAAATAATATAAATACATTTGGAGTACTATACAGTTTGTTTCTTAATAAGGTCCTATGGAACAGGTTTTAACACCTTGTTTAAAGCAAAGCTTTAAGACTGAAGAATTCTGTCAGCCTGGAGTGTTTTGGTTTTCACTTTGCTCTCAATAAAGACCACAAAATGGCATTTTTTGTTTGTAGCAATAAACAAACTTACGTTGTTTTCCTGTAAGGCTTAGGCAGGAGGAGAACAGTTGCTGTAGGCCTCAGTTCCTCACTATGTGTCATGGACTTCAGAAGTGTTGCTACATCTCCAAAGTCATTTCTTCTCAGTCTCCTGACATGAAGGGTGCAAATACAGGTTCATCTAACTGTACTTTACATAAGATTATGTTTCACCAGAAAAACAATAGCCTGTCGTTGATTTTTTGGCAATGATGCTAGCTCCTGCTAAGATGCTAATGTTTTACTTTGGAAAATATTTCACACAGGATCAAATGAAAGTGAAATGAAATGAAATCTGTCTGCACAAAATCATATAAAAGCACAGACTTAATCATTATTCAACACCATTTTGTAGTATAAATAGTGTGGGCAGTGTTTACACTGAAAAAACCCCAACAAGAAGTGCATTTCAAGCACCCAGAAGATGCATTTCTTAAAAAAAGAAAAGTGTGGAATGTTGGACACTTCATGCACTCAACTACTGCAGCTTTCATTAAATCACAGAAGAGGAAGAGTACATTGAAAGTGTGTGCAGGGACCCAACTATAGAACGTACCGTAGAATTCACCACTTTTAACAGTCATCTAAATGTAAAACAGTGGCCCAAGAGTGTTTAGAAATAGTGAAATGCCATGAAATGAA
The DNA here is from genome assembly GCA_039654775.1 of Spinibarbus caldwelli. Classification (NCBI taxonomy): domain Eukaryota; kingdom Metazoa; phylum Chordata; class Actinopteri; order Cypriniformes; family Cyprinidae; genus Spinibarbus; species Spinibarbus caldwelli. The sequence goes on from CM077223.1 coordinate 34,630,970, forward strand.
ATAATTTTTGTTTTTGTGAAATGTTATTTGTTATTTTTTGTTATTTTTTTTTATTAATTTTAAGTAAATTCTGCTCTTTGCGTGTGCCTCTATTTTTTTATACACAAGCTGTAACACCAAAATTGGCCACTAGATGGAAATCTCACCCAACACTTTGATGGTGTCTTTCCAAAATATTCTTCAATTCCTTGGCATGAAAAAACATTCAATGAATGGGCAAGAGCATCATGGGGGAAAAAAACAACAACAAACACAATCAACATTTCCTCAATTATATTGTGAATAGAATATACTGTGCAATAAACATTATTTGTTCACAGCCTCCATCGCAAGTCAATTTGTTCTACAGAAGGCACTGTCTTCCTCTAATCATATTCTTGAATAGTTTAAGGTCAGAAAGAATGCAATAACATTTGAATATCTTGCATATGTTTGATAAGGTAGTTAGTAAGATGGGGCTAGTAAATGACTGAGAGAAAAAGCGAGACAGCAAGGTGTCTGCTTTGAAACATCATTTGTCAGTCTGTCAGTGTGATTCAGTAGAATGGTAGTGTGTGTGTGTGTGTGTGTGTGTGTGTGTGTGTGTGTGTGTGAGTGTGAGTGTGTTGCTAAGAACAAGGTGTCTTTAGTGCAAGCCATCATTAGTCAGTGTGTCAGAGCAGTGGTGTGGAATAGAGGGCTGGATTGACAGTCTGATAAATGAGGGCAGCTCCTCTCTCAACAGCACTGCTAAAAACAGACAGCGAGAGAGAGAGAGAGAGAGAGAGAGAGAGAGAGAGAAATGTCAGCAGATGAGTTACTGAGCAGATCAGAACTGACATAAATCAAATCTGTCCATGACTTGCTCCATCTTCTCTCTCTAGCTCGCTCGCTCTAACGTCAGCTCTAAAACTCTCAATACATCATACCAGTCAAAAGCGAGAAAATTTGTATGAGAGATCTTGACTGATCTCTTGTACTATCCAGGTAAATGAGCTGAATTCTGTTTACAGCAGATCTTGATTGCTGGATTCAGAGTGTGTGTGCGATTTTTCCTTTTATTACTAAATAAATCTTCTAAAACATGTAAATTATCCGAATGAGGGCATACCATAGACATGTATTACTATTATTATTCATAATAAAATAATTACAACATTTTAAAATGGTTATTTAATAAATATTACAGATTTTAATATTTTATATATTATTATTAATAATAATAATAAACAATTGCTACATTTTACATTTTTTATTAAATGTGTACAAAACAATTGTATAAAATTGTAAATAAAATTTATCATTTCTACAAATGGGTGATTCTATAATTGCAGGTAGGCTACATTTCATGTCCAAAGTCTGCTTTTTTCAAATGGTTATATTCTTTTTTATTATTTTAGTAATTTGTTACTCATTGTCATGGATCACAGGATGTTACAGGCCATAACAATATAATATTTTCTGTAAGAAGTGTCTTATATAGCTGCAAATCATGATTTCTTGTTGTCTGAATTAGTGTAAATTCTGTTACTAAGATAGAGTAACAATTTTAACAGTATGTAACAATTGTCATACACAGAGAAACACATGCACATGACTGTCATTTCTGTTACATAACTGTCAACAATGTCACTTTACCTTGGTAATGCCACTGACTATTTAGGACAATAAGAAATTGAGACATAAAACTGAATTTGTTTTGATTGTTATAAGAAATACTTGATTATTTAAAATCCATATAAATAAAATGCCCCTTCCAACACACACAGTGCGGTTCATGCACTTGTGGATGTCTGGTCTTCTCCTGTTGTCAACCATTTTAATTCTGTCTTAGTCTTCTGTAAGAGCCATTCCTCCAGCACTCCAGATGTGTGAATGGATAAGAATACGAGTGAGCAGATTAAAGAGAGAGAGAGAGAGAGAGAGATGTATGTGTTACCGCTGTCCAGGAGGTTCCTCTCCATGTAGCCGTGTGTTTGAAGACTGTATCCGCACGTGTGTGACAGCTCACAGCAGAGGCTGACGCAAAATAAACACGTTACAGTAATTAACCTTGACAGGCTCAATGCGGCCGCCAGCAGCAACTTACTCCTAATGATACAATTAATTTATAATTAAGGCACACTGTCTAACCAGAAACAGAGAGAGAGAAAGTGTGCACTCTGTGATACTTGAAAATAGCCTCTCTCATTCACAGACTGCAGTCACACAGTCAGCTTTGGGCAGCTGTATTTACTAACACACGAGGATGCTCAAATATACCTTTGTCAGTGACTCAACAGACAATTATAGCACACATCAACCAAACTCTCTTTCAAAATTCAGCTGTGACTGTGAGTGACTTTGGCTCTTTTATAACTAGACTGCATGATTGACTGCTGGTAGATGACATAACTACACCATCTGTTTCCCAAATGTATTTTTCTCCATTGATTACCATTCTGACAAAATAAATGGATGTCACATTGACTGTAGAGAAAACATTGATGCTCTACTTTTGTGTTTTTTCATATCATGTTATTTTGCACTATTTTCCTTTTATACTCAGTCTATCATCTGATTACTGCATTCTGGAAGTCCCTCTCCTGGTGAAACAAGGCATTACACTGGACTGCAGGTTGTATTGCCTATTGAGGGCCATTTGTGGCATGTGACGCATTTACTGTCAAATGCTATTGCTCTATTAAGGCCATTTTTAGGAGCCTGCAATTCAAAGAAGCTCAAAAGCATTTTCCTCAGACCCTTCTCTGTGCTACCCACCACTGAGCCTTCACAGAACTCCAACCCATAATTTCCACCTCTCGCGTTCAGGTTACAGATGAGTTTTTGACTCTGTTTTAGACATGTAATATTTATTGTGCAGCATAAGGATTCATTAGTAGTCTTCAGAGAAGACAGTTTTATCAGACCATATGGCCCTGTCTGTAGAACACACACATTCCATCTGTAGGATGCCTGCAAAACACACACACAGTCTGTCTAACAGACACACGGTCAGCGTCAGGTTAGCACAAACCTTTACTATATCAGCCCAGCACTGTTTTCTTCTTTATGTTGATAAATATGACATTCCCATCAGAATTGCTGCATTAGCATCTATATGAGGACAAATGCACAAATTAAAATCTATGAGGCTTGGTGTGAAAATTTGCTGCAGATATTTGTCAAGAATATCATGATTTTGAATCAATGCAGTGTTATTTTTAGTGTGTGCATATACAGAATATGAATGTTAAAATAAATGTTAAAAACAAAAACTGAAAGCAAATTTTTATATAAATTTTTCAGTTATTTATTTTTAACATTCATATTAATTTTACTTTAATTTTAAGTTATTTTGTAATTGTTATTAGATTTTGTTTATGAAATATTTCTAAATAATGATTTTCAAACTTCAACTTATTTTAGTTAGTTGCCAAGGCAATATTTAGTTTTATTTTTTTCTATCACCTGATTCATGCGATCACCTGTTCATATGATCCTTGTGTATAATGAAGGTAAACAGATTTGCTGAACAAGATGGAGGGATCAAGCTTGGAACTCCCCCTGGATTAGTTAATAATGAAATTATTAGTGAATTAACAGAATTAAAGAATGAGTAGGTGTGATGGTTTGGTCATAGCTGTTTATATATACGCTTGACAGGATTAGATGAGCAAGTGTCTTCACATCAGTGAATATTCACCAAGTTCTCCCAGAATGCCTTCTCCCAGGAGCTTATTGATTGATGTATTTTTGAGTATAAAATAGAAAAACTGGCAAGACAAAGGGCAACCGAGAGCCTCTTTTCTTCATTTATGTCCACCTCCCTAAAACAGGAGTGAAGATTTTCCACAAAACAGTCACGATAAGAGGGATTGAGTTTCCGCTTAAGTACCTCAGAGACGGATCTAGTTTAGTTTCTGGTTTCCTTTACCTTTTAATACATGGAAGTTCACTTAGTTCCATTGCTCAAGAGCAGGAGACGGGGATCAGGAAGGCAAGACAGCAGAAGAGAGGGAGAGAGAGAGATGTCTGTATCTGTCAGCGCGAGGGAGACTAAGCTCTGACAGGTGCGTCAAGCAGTCAGTCACCTGTCAGCACTACAGAGAAATGAAAGCGAGAGAGGGGACAGAGGCTGTCTTCCTTTGAGCCTGACCCATATAACTCACACACACACCTGTCCTCATACACCACCAAAGACACGCACTCTCCGTCAGAGTCCACCTATGTAGGTCAAAGGCTGCCTGGGGCTATCCCAGAATTCCCACAGATGAGGACAGAGAATAGTGTGTCCTGCTAAATCTCTCTTGTTCCATTTCTCTTTTATCCCCCTCAACACACTGATCAAAAGTTGCATTCTGTCATCCTCACCTTGTCAGGAAGAGGAAGACAAAATCTGAGAGTCTAGATGTCTTGCCAGGCTCTGCTCTGCTCTGTTTATGTACTTTTTTTGCGGTGGAAAATGAGATGTGCAAATGGAGCCAAATAAAAGCATCTTCTTTGACAGGCCTTTGTGCTTGAGCTCTCCCCTCCAACACCACAAGAGAGGGACTGCTGACAGTTTTATGGCTGTATAGAACCAGAAAGAGAATGACAGAGGAGGAGTGGAGGCAGGAGCTGTGCCAAAATGCTGGATGAAGCTTATGGCTCTGTCCGAACCCAAAGACAGCTGTCTTGCACCAAAGGCAGTTCCTCCAAAAATGTAATTCTGTCATCATTTACTCATCCTCAAGCTGTTCCAGACCTTCAAGAGTTTCTTTCTTCTGCAGAAGAATGTTGGTAATCAGTTGCTGGTAGCCATTGACTTCCATAGTATGGATAAAAAAAAAAAATACTAGTGAAGTCAGTGGCTACCAAAAACTGTTTGGTTAACAACATTCTTTAAAATATCTTCTTTTGTTCAGCAGAAGAAAGAAAGTAAACAATGAGAATGGGTAAATGACAGAATTTTAATTTTTGTGTGAACTACTCCTTGCATACAATGCAAAATCACAAGTTGGGGGGAAAAACGTGCACAACAAACTTCCATATTCTGTAAAACAGATCACATAATTAAAACAACTAGCTATATATATATATATATATATATATATATATATATATATATATATATATATATATATATATATATATATATATATATACACACACACACACAATAAAACCAAAAACCCAAAAAATGGTTTAAAGTCAGTTATTTCTATCTTTTGCTGTAGTGTGTCAGTAGGAAATATCAGTTTACATTTCCAAATATTCATTTTTCCATTAATTGTAATAATCCAGTGAGATTTTTGTTTGCACAAGGAGTCTGACAACAGTCAGTGCTCCACACAGAGATCTGATCTGATCATCATCCAATCTGTCTGGAATGACATGAAGAAACAGAACAAACTGAGACAGACTAAATCCAGAAGAACTGTGGCAACGTAAATTAATTTATATTTTAATTATTAGGCTTTCCACCACATACAGGAATGTGAAATTTCATAGGCAGCAAAGGACACATTTCCAATATTGAAGTGATGTCTTCCTACCTGCCTATACCTCCCAAAAGACAGAATTTTCTAGGTTTCTAACATGAGTGTACAACCTCCCCTTTACATTTAACACAAGTTTGTAATCATCTAATGATATCTCCTGGAAGTAAGCGATTGTGTGGGAGTGTTTCTTTCTGCGGGCGTGTGGCTGTCCTTGTTCCTCAGAGAGACTGCCACTCAGACTGACGTTCCTGGGTCTGACAGCACCCGCTTACACATGTCACTTGACATTACACACACACACACGCAGACACACACTTACACACACTGACTGCTAGGAGGATTGGGAGGGGTGCCCACATCCTGCTGGGAGCCCACACATAGACACATACACACTGCTCTCACTGTCTCACGCAGCTCATGCTTTCTTTGAAAACGTCTTTACCCTTGTGCTCTGACCAAAATCACATTCACTATTTTAGTCGACAGACCACTGAAATTAATAGGACACGGTTGAGGGTGGGAAAAACAGGCATGTGCTGAATTAGCATGTGGGCTGGTACCCAATGCGGATCACATGACCAACTGGATGCCACAGCACCCTACGGTCAATCAAACTGTTATCAGAGCGATCAGTCGTGTTGTTGTGTGTATGTTCGTGTGTTTGATGGAGCGAGGATACGTATGTGCCAGTGGGTGGTAAGATGGCAGATGGAGATAGGTGTGAAAGTGTGTTTAAGGAGAAGTAGGCAAGCAAGTTAATTTGTGTTGAAAGTCCGCATACGTGTGGGTGAGAAAAGCGAAAGAAGGGGGTGATGGGATTGATACCCGTAGGAGAGAAAAATCACAAATGAGATAACTTGTTGTTTCTTTTAGACAGCAATGAGATTAAATGGAGATCAAATGAAGATGAAAGTCTCTTGCCTCTCAGAATTTTCTTGTGGGAAAAAGATCCTATTAATATCACATATGTCTCAAAGACATCATAAACATAGACCAAATAATCTAAAGCGCAAAATCCACATTCATTTCAGAGCTTGATACTTTTACAGTATATTACTGTTAAAACGTTTGGGGTCAGTAAGATTTCATTATACTTTTATTTAGTAAGATATATATACTTTTATTCAAAAGACACTTTATTTAAAGACACTTTAAATTGACCAAAAGTGACATTAAAGACATTTATATTGTTACAAAAGATTTCTATTTCAAATCTGTTTTGAACTTTCTATTTATCTAAGAATTCTAATTTAAAAAGTGTATCAGTTTCCACAGAAATATTAAGCAGCACAAACATTTTCAACAATATTAATAATGAAAAATGTCTCTTGAGCACCAAATCCACATATTAGAACGATTTCTGAGGGATCACTAAAAACTGGAGTACTGGCTGTATCACAGGAATAAATTACATTTTAAAATATATTAAAATAGAACATAGTTATTTGAAATTGTAATAACATTTCACAATATTACTGTTTTTGCTGTATTTAAATGAAATAAATGCCTAAGTGTTGGTGAGCATAAGTGACTTCTTTCAGAAACATGAAACATATCTATCTACCTATGAAAAAATGTTTGAGATGTTACATAAGCAAAATCTTCATAATGTCTCCTGTGCTGTGAAAGAGCGACCTCTGAGCGGTGTTGTGAGTATCACTGACATGGTTAGACTTAGTTGTCAAAGTGTTTGTTTAGGTGTGTATGGTTGGGTTAGGGAGGGCAGGCTCTGATTGGTTAAAGAGTTAGTATCAGTGAGTACCTGCAATGTGTGTTTGCGTCTCGGCCTGTGGCCGGCTAGAAGGCCGCTCAATCAACAACTCTGCCCACCGCTAAAACACCTGACTGATATATTTAGAGAGAAGCTGGACGAAAGACAAAATGAACGAAAGAAGGAGCACTTCAAGCAGGCGAACGTGCAGATGTGAGTAGGTGTTGCTTGTGTTTGTACAGGTTTGGCTGCATCTACGAGTGCCAAATTTTTGCAAATGGCCTAGTGAAACATGTTGAAAACTGACTTTTGAAGTGGTTTTCACTATTCGAAAAACTCATAAATCATGTCTTGTCTAAATCAAATCATGGTTTTGCATTAAATCTAATATTGTCAACAAGTTTACGGAAAGGTTGTGTTTAGGGGTAAGGTACAGTAAACATCATTGCCTTCATATAAAAACTACTGCGTCCTCTATAACATTAACGTGTGTGTGATGAAAGAGAGAGAGAGGATCGAGAGAGAACTCTTGAAGGATCGCTTTGTGTGTTTGTGTTTTATCCAAACACACATATTCCACAACCTCCGCAACCGCAGAGTGAGAACGAGATGATATCAGAATAAAGAGGTATGCTGAAAGCGGAGAAAGAGAAAGAGAAAGAGAGAGAGAAGGCACAGTGAACACAGACATCACCCATCACAAACACTCCTTCACCCACAGCAGCCTGACAGACACAAAGGGAGGGAGGCGAAGATGAGAAAGAAGTGATAGACGGAGGGAGAGCGTGAGTGAAAGAGTCATCACCAGGGATCACTCCATTGCATTACCGTGAAAAATGTGTCTCTTTTTGTTGGCGGAGGGCTGAGATTAGGCTGTAGCCCGTGGCCATAACAGTGCCGACTGAGACGCGAGGGTATTCTCTTTAACTAATGAAGAGCTGCAGACCGTATGATTGTCTGTCTGACACTCTAAGATGAGTCCTCACTTGTTGGCACGGCTTTTAAACCGTGCCTGAATGTCTTCGGAGAAAGCGGCAGTGTCTCAGCTATTAACGTCTCAGTAAAGCCTGTATGATTTCCTTCTTTGAACTTCTGAGTGGGGAGAGGGTTTTTTCCGTGCTGAAGACACTTTCTGATTGACAGTTTTGGTTTGAAGGCCTTGAAAAAGGGAGAGATGGAGAGAGAAGAGGAAGCAGACTCTGTCTCGTACTGGCAGCCTATCAAACTTATCTGTAACTCTGTGACAGGCGGAGTCTGGTTGGGGATTATGACTCCAGCGCACAGCCGAAGAAGTGGAGTGGGCCGATCGCAGTGATTGACAGCTGTCTCTGAGCGCACAATCTGTATGCTTCGGCCCGGCAGACCTCAGATCAGACTGACCACTCACGTGCTCATTAATATCTGTCATAATGCCCTTTCCTGCCCTACAATGGCATCAATCAGCACTGAACTTACAAACACAGTACTGTGAGAGTACTGTTGGGCTCTGTGTTGTGTCTTGACAGGATTTATTAGGGTGTTTATTCAACATACTTGCCCAGAGGAAAGAGAAATCACAAATGAGATCTTTTTATATTATCAGCCAGCTCGTATGTCCAACTTTATCCGCATACTTACAGTATACTCACATAAAGTGATTTATTCTACACAGCAAATCTCAACTGCTTGATTGCTTGGATATCACTGCAAAATGTAAACTATATTATCTTCCAGCTCTAATCAGCTAAATATGATTATAAGGCACAAAGATATTCAAATGTTATAAACATTCATTCAACATCACAATTTTCTTTAAAGCTGCTTTGAAACAATGTGTATTGTGAAAAGTGCTATACAAATAAATGTAGTTTCTCCTAGCCTGCAATTAGATTCAGTGCAGAGCAAATGAAGACTCCTTCTTCTCAGCTTGAGGAAAGGCCTCAGTGACCTCACATGGGTCTCCTCTGGATCTCAACAAACTTTTGTACTGTGCTAATCTGCTAAGACATGGAACTCTATTAAAGGTGGGATATTTCAGTATTTTGCACCAAAAGGGTAACAAGAAATTATTTTTTGAAGGAAATACAGAAAATACTATTTCAGTCATTCTACTTAAAAATGTCACTTTTAATGCAATGTTATATGCAATTTCTTTGTAATTATTTGTGAGAGCAATTTCTGAGTGAAAACTGTTTTAAAGTAAATACTACACCATTTTTTTAATCTGTAAGCAATTCTCTCAGTCATGCCTGATGATCTTCAGAAAATGATTTTGCATTTTATTTGAATTTAATACAGATCAGATATATTTTTACATGGAAAGCCATGGTTCTTAATGAGGAAGTTCACCCAAAAATGAAAATACTGTCATTAATTAATCACCTGTTGTTCCAAACCCGTAAGACCTTTGTTCATCTTAGGAACACAAATTAAGATATTTTTGATGAAATCCGAGAGCTTTCTGACCCTCCATAGACAGCAAGGGTCCTACCATGTTCAAGGCCCAGAAAGGTAAATCGATAATCAATAAAATGGTCCATGTGCCATCAGTGGTTCAACCTTAATTTTATGAAGCTACAAGAATACTTTTTGTGTGCATAGAAAACAAAAATAACGAGAGAAGAAATTGTTGAATAAAGTCATTATTTTTGTTTTCTTTGAACACAAAATGTATTCTTGTAGCTTCATAACATTATGGTTGATCCACTGATATCACATGGACTATTTTAATGGTGTCCTTACTACCTGTCTGGGCCTTGAACATGGTAGTTGAGTTGCTGTCTATGCAGGGTCAGAAAGCTCTCGGATTTCATCAAAAATACCTTAATTTGTGTTCCGAAGATGAAAGAAGGTCTTACAGATTTGCAACAACATGAGAGTGAATAATTAATGACAGAATTTTCATTTTTGGGTGAATTATCACAGTAAGAGGTATACATTATATATATACATATATATATATATAGTAAGGAGTATATAATGTAAGAGGAGATAATCAGAATCAGAATGAGCTTTATTGCCAGGTATGTTTACACATACGAGGAATTTGTTTTCGTGACAGAAGCTTCCACAGTACAACAGAATGACAGTGACAGAACAAAAAACACAGATAATAAAAAAGAAGAATTAAAATAATAATAATAATAATGATAATAAAAAATAGAACAAGTAAATGAGGAATAACAATATACAAACTGACAATTGTATGTAGAGGTACCTAACAATAGACAGTTGTACAGGTATATTATGGTATCATAATGGTATTATAATGGGTATAATGCACAGCTGGATGTGTATAACATCAGACATGTGGTATGTTGTGATGTGATGAGTGAATGTGAGTGATCTAATGTGCGAGACATAATATGTCTTCAGTGTCTGTGTTGCAGTGTGTGTGCGATTGTGGGCAGCTTGTGTACATCTACCACCAGAAGAGATCAAACATACTGCTCAGCACACCAGCAGCTGCCAGAGTCTGCCTTTTATCTCGCTCCCTCTCTCTCTTCCATACTTTCTGAATTAACCGTCTCTGGTTCACTTACTAAGAGCCCATGTCTCCACCCATATCTGTCTTTCTCTCCTTATTCTTTTCTTCACTATCAATCTTTCTTCCCTTTCCTCAGTCTCTCATCCCTGTTTCTCTGTCTCTATCCTTCATAACCCCCCACCCTTCATCCTACATCACAATTTATCTCTCCCCACTGTCTCCCCACTCACTCCCTCCCTTAATCTCTCTCTTTCTCCTCTCTCGCTCTTAATCTCTCCACGTCCCATCCCTCTTCTCTTGCTCTCTCTCTCTCTGGTGTTAATGTGGGGGTGATTGAGGAGTGCTGGATGTGTGCTGTGACAGGGCTCATCTCTTGCCGTGATGCATGGTCCGCCCGCTCCTCCCTGTAGCCCCATTACACCCTGATTAATCGCCCCTGTTTAACTCAATAATTCATCCCTTAAAAAACAAAACCTCCACTGGGAGCGATGCTGGGAAGAGGGGGCTGAGCAAAAAACAGGCAACAAAAAAATTGCAGAGCAAGAGAGATATGGGCGGAAGAAAACGAGGGAGGCAAAAGGAATGTGTCCTTGTTCTTTTATGTGATGAACTAGACCAAAATGAGGAGTACTGTGATGTCACTGAGGTGATAACGGAATCATAAAAGTGATGTGCTGACAGTGTGAGTCAGATGTGATTTGTCATGCTCCGTATCCCATAGAATCGCCTGTTCCCGTAATTATGCAAGTCATGGTACAGTTCGTGTCAAGTTTGTGCTCTCCTGCAGTTTGTTCTGTAGTGTTTCTGTTCCATAAAGAGATAGTTCATCCAAAAATGAAAATTCTGTCATCATTTACTCTATGTTGTTCCAAACCTGTTTCATTTTCTTTCTGCCGCAGAGCACAGAGTTTGAGTTTATTGGGACCACAGCTGTCAAACTTAAAAAATGACAAGAAAAGACAATAAAAACAACATAAATCTAGTCCATACGACTCATGCTCTATTATTTCAAGTACTCTGAAGACATGTGATAGCTTTGACTAAAATCTGAGTCACTATTTACAGAAAATCTTCTCCTCTGTCTTAGCTCTCAGGCTGTCAGTACTGCTTAAAAATGTTAAAAAATAAAGATTTTTTTTTTTGTTCTTTTGAAAGAAATACTTTTATTCAGCAAGGATGCACCAAATTGATCATACGTGACAACAAAGGTGTTTCCACTGTTGAAAAAATTTTACTTTTTTGAAAAAAAAGTATCTTGAAAATCTTGAAAAAAAAAATGTATCATGGTTTCCACAAAAATAATCAACAGCACAAATTTTGGTTTTGCACCAAATTTATCAACTTGGATTATTAGAATGATTTCAGAAAGATCATACGAAACTGAAAATTCAGCTTTGCAATTACAGAATAAATATATGTATATAATACATATAATGCAATAACATTTCACAGCGTTACTGTTTTACTGTGTTTCAAATAAATGCCACCTTGGTGAGCATAAGAGACTTTTTAACGGCAGTGTACTTTCTGTTTCTCACACTATGCTATCATATTATTTACAGACTTGGCATATAGCATGTTATAAAGATGACTTTTATGGTTCTTTTGTAGTGCTTTTTGTCATTTTTTAGCATGACAGTCTCCGGTCACCCTTCACATTATGGAGAGCGTAACAGCAGAGTGAACATTCATCTAAACTTCCTTTTGTGTTTCAAGGAAGAAAGAAGGATAATCATGCAGGTTTGGAACAATATAAGGGTGAGTAAATGATGACAGAATGTTCATTTTGTGTTATGTCTCTTCTGTTCTCAGGATTGTTTAACAGCAGATTGCAGTGAAATGTAACTAACCTTGTCCTCTCAGTTCTCCATGTTTATCTCTCCCAGCTTCTCACCAACATTCTTGCCTACACTGCTCAGCCAGATAACCTTTCCCCAATAGTGCTCTAAGGTAAAACTTCAGCGATCAAATGAGGTCATGAGCTGATGGCGCAAAGGAAAAAGGCCCAGTGCCAATCACCCAATCCAGCCGAGGGAAGGTAAACACAGGCAGGTTAGACATAAAAGGCCTCGTGGAGTTTTGTTTTGGTTCATATGGCTCAGGCTGATGTGTCTGACAACTGCACTGGCTACTAGCAACGTTGCGACATGTCCAGCTCTGTCTACGATAGGGATTTGTTTTGCACGGTGTTCAGAAATGTTAGTGCTTCGCTCAGAGGATTGAATTTCAAAAAAGTTACTCATAGTATTTATCAGTCATAGGTGTAAATCTGGTGGGAATTCTTCAAAGGGGAATTGAATTGTCTTTTTCAATCATGTGTATGAAATTTTTTAATCAACATTAAAAAGAATTTTATATTAGATGCTGGTAAATTAAGCATTAATGCTGCTCTTGAGAGATTCACAAAGGGGATGTTCAATTTTAATGACTACTCATCAAAGGCCTAATAGTGGACAAGTGCAACATTTTTTTAAATTAATAGACAGAATATACATAAATCAATACCTAAGTCGCTCAAATATCTGTTTTTATATCACAGCATGTAAATAAACAACAGACTGAATATTATATTACCGGATTTCTCCAACTACCGCTTAAAAGTTTGGGGTTGGTAAAGTCCCTTATGCTCACCAAGGCTGCATTTATTTGATCACAAATACAGCAAAAACAGTAATATTGTTAAATATTGCTCTAATTTAAAACAGTAGCCATTACTCCAGTCTTCAGTGTCACATGATCTCTCAAAAATCTTTCTAATATACTGATTTCAGACATTTCTTCCTATTATCAATATTGAAAACAGTTGTGCTGTGTAATATTTGTCTCATATTTCATCAATTAAATGCGTCCTTGCTGAATAAAAAATAACAATATTAATTTATTTTAAAAAATCTTATTGACCCCAAACTTTTAAACAGTAATGTAAATGAAAGTGTTCGAATCATGTCTACAACATATCTGCAATTTTAAATTGCAATGTTTCCACTGGAGGGTGAAGCCTCCATGACCGATTTGAGTCTGAGTGTCTATAAACACACAAGACAATGACAGTAAATGTGTATTCCATCTGTCTGAGAAAGCAGTGATGGTATCAGTTGTTCTCCTGTTGTACACCAGCTGATAACAGCCAGACTCTGGCTCCTTCCTCTCACAGATAAACACGGCCTCCATACCAAACTGTGAGTGCTTGTGAGTGATAGGCGATGTGTGTGTTTGTTGTGCGAGTGTGCACATGTGAAGTGTGAGGTGCGTTGCACAGATTATCCAGTCGTAGTTCATCTCACAGATGTACATCGCACAGATATACACAGCTATCGCTCCATTTGCTGAGAGACACTGTCTGTCTCTGTCGGAAACAATAGATTAGTGTTCGGTGGGAGAATTCTTTGGTTTCATATAGAAACCCAAGGAAAAAAAGCACTGTAGTAGGAACTGTGGCCAATGAGCCGTGGTGTTCATGTGAGAAACAAGGGTTCAAAATATGCCCTGATCTCATTTCCCTCCATCATTTCCAGTTATCAGTAAAACGGGGGAAAGACATTGAACATGATTAGAATGGCATACTAGATTACTATTTACTGACTACTGTATAAATTGTATGCTTTTTACTTTGATGGTGTACCAACAACCTTTCTGAAAATGCAATATTCAAAAAGTAGTATGCTACACTGTTGTCACATGAGCTCACTATGTCACATGACCATATCACATTATGTGGCTGAATTCAGAGTTGCATAGTATACTGCATGCACTATTTTTGCCATATATGCTAGTATGCTGTTCTGAATTCAGCATTTAGTGAGTGGTGTCCAGCTGTCATTTTGAAAATAAAACAAGTAAAAAAATGAAATAATGTGGCAGTCGAATCAAATAATGAGTCAAGAAAGAAATCACAGCCAATACTTCTGGTTCAAGCAAGCGCATGAAACTTATTACTCCCAAATAAAGTCTGTTGCGTACTGCACATCTTGTATACAAAGGTAATGTACATACTACACATAGTACCCATACAATATACTGCAGAAATACCAAGCATACAATGATACAGCAGCATGCCATTCTGAACGTATTCACACCAAGGTTGTAAGAAACACATTCAGGCACGTGATAATGTTCAGGGGTGCCGATTTGTCTCCCTCTCTTTTTCTATCTATCTCTACTTGTCACACTGAGTGGAGCTGTCATGGCATATATCAGGAGTGCTACATGGCCTGGGGAAACACAGGGCAATTATGCTAATAAATAATAATAGGATTGGCTACATGACATCATGAGTGATGGGGCCTCTCAGAACTCATTTACATGACTTTGTGCAGCAATCATCGGCCCCACTAATGTAACGCTAAGCAAATGAGCCCTTTCTGAATATTGTGCAATTTATGGCAAGTCGACTGGCACGGAGAGCGAGTCTATAAATCATGTTGAAACACATGCCCCCAATGACAGCTAAATCAACATAGAGTAATTGCTTTGAAATGTGCTGGAACAGTGCTGGCTGGACAGAAAGAGAGAGAGGGAGAGGGAGAGAAAGGAGGGAGGAAGGGAAAAATAGAGGGAAGCAGGCTGTGAGTGAGAGTGTTGTGCTTCTGACCTCCCCGTGACACCTCAGATACACATTACAGAAGTTTTTTGGGCACAGCCTGCTTTTTTTCCCAATAAAGTTGCACGATAAAATGCTACTTTGCAGTTTTTAATGTCACGTTGTATTGCACGCAGCCTTACAGCTAAGCGAATTGAAAGCGTCTACTCTTTTAAATGAAGCTTTTGGAAAGTCTCATTCATTCTAGTGAATCATTCATTCAGTTTGTTCATTTAATGAATTGAAATTTTGATTATTATTATATTACTATAATAATAACACACACACACACACACACATATATATATATATATATATATATATATATATATATACACACACACACACACACACACACACATATATATATATATAATTAATCAGAATAATATAAGTCTATATTTATATATGAGTACAATATATGAGCCATTCCAAATTTCAAATTCACTTTACAAGAAAATTATAACATCCTAAAATATATATAATACCTATAATATTCTTTATTGAAATTTTTAATTGTTCATTACTAAGTGTTAAGGTGTATTCTAGTTTCTTTTAACTAATTTCTGTATTTAAGAATGCTTTATCAGAATGTATTTGGACATGTAAAAACATGGTTTGGAAGAATTTTGTTCCCCAAAAAGTTACATAGTGTAGTTTTAAAAGAGATATTAACCTCTTAAAGGGGTCATATGATGCGATTTCAAGTTTTCCTTTCTCTTTGGAGTGTTACAAACTGTTTGTGCACAGATAAGATCCCTGAAGTTGCAAAGATTAAAATCTCAAAATCAAAGAGATATTCTTTATAAAAGTTAAGACTCGACCACGCCCCCCTAAAACGGCTCATTCAAACTTGCCCCCACATGTCTACGTCACTGTGTGGGGAGATTTACAAAACACCGCCCAAACGTATACGCAAAGAAAGAGGGCGGGACTTTTATTCTCGCTGTAGTGTTATTGCTGCTGCCGGCGCCATGTCCTGGAGACGCTGTGTGTTTCGTTGTGAAAGCGAAACTACTTTGTTTGGGCTTCCAAAAGAGGACACAACTAGAAATCAGTGGTTAAGTTGTATTTACAACACTGTTCCAGAACAGTTCAACCCAAATATTAGAGTGTGTGCAGCACATTTTATGGAGGACTATTTCCTGAACCTGGGAGTAGCCTGCCAGCTGTGCTCAAAGACTGTTTCTATAAAGTGAGGCAATTCCAACTTTGCAAGGACAGTCTGGCGCTTATGACTCACAGCCTGTAAGTATGTCTTCATATTTAAAGAATTTGCCACTGACTATTCAAACGCGAGTTTTGAGCAGTGTAGAGTAGTGCTAGTTGTTTGTCGTTTCTCCGATCACAAATGCAGACAACTAGCAATGTGTAACGCGGCTCAATGCAACGCGACGCATAAAAAGACAGTATAAGTCATTATAATCAGTAATTATGTCCCCACTGTATGCAACAAATGCCTTGTTTGTAATGGGTTTTATTGTTTTTGTGTCGTTGCGCCAGGACACAGCATCACAATATAGTAAGGGGCGTAACATTTCCGTTTCACGCTTGAGGTATTTGGCCAATCACAACGCACTGGATAGCTGGCCAATCAGAGCACGCCTCGCTTCTCAGAATGATGAGTTTTAGAAAGGCGGGGCATAGAGGAGCAATAATAATGTACAGTATGTGGAAAATAATGTGATTTTTGAACTTAAACTGCATAAACACATTGCATTACACCAAATACACAAAATAATGTTCCTTTTAGCAACTTCATATGACCCCTTTAAATAAATGTAGTCAGCTTTTTGTTAGAAATGTGTATTCTGAAGTGTAGCTTGACTGCAGTTTAACAACATTAAATTATGAAGTAAGTTTTCAAAGCATCTCTATCACATGCACAATTGGACATTTTTACTAAGGTTCTCATACAGAGGTAAAGAATGAATGGACACCATTGCCCGGAGTTCCCCGCTCCACCACCAGAGGGGGCGGCTGAGGCCCAGGCATTAGTGTTTGCCTAGGTGCCCCAGTGAGTTAGCTGAGCTACATACAATGGCCATGCTGTATCACAGAAGGGGCTTACTGCTAACATTTCACCTCTACACTACACTTCCACAAACACACACACTTCAACATTACACACACACACACACACACACACACAGAGTGCAGATTTAGCATCAAGCCACTGACTGATTGCTTTAGACACTGTCAACTACTGAATGACTGAGGGTGTGTGTGTGTGTGTGTGTGTGTGTGTGTGTGTGTGTGTGTGTGTGTGTATGTGTGTGTGCGTGTGTGTGTGTGTGTGGAGCTGTCAGTGGGGCACCAAGAGTGTTTTTTAGAGTATTTGTGCAGTGATACGTAGCAAACACTGGCTTGTCCATCATCATCCATTACCCTGACAAGGAGAGAGATTAATGACCACGGGGTCAGCGAGGGGCACCCAATGCCCCCCCCCCACACACACTGCCTTTGAAGCAAAGCAGGGTGAGTTACACACACAAAAACAATAATATATACAGTATATAAAATAGGTACAGAGTGTGAAGGAGAAAAGAGAGAGAGAGTAAGATCTGGATTAATCGTCATTTACCCTGGGAAGTATTGTGGTTATTCTCTTGCATTTCCATGTCCTTTCCATTTACTCATGGTAGCATATTGAGTTACGCAGCGCTGTCAGGTCTTTCCGCAGTGTTAAGTCGGATTTTGAGCTTGAGGGCAGGTTTTCGTTCCAGCTCTGGACTATCTCTGGCTTTCAATTCATTCCCTCTGTCTCTCTCCTCAGTTAGCTCTGGACATTACAGACCCTGAGCCACACAGAAATCATTTTAAGTGGATTAATATACATCCTACAGTCAATCGACTGGTTATATGGACAGAAAATGAGCCTTTTTGTGACTGTGGGAGTTTTTAATGAAGTATTGTAAAGTTAGGAAAGTGTGAGTAAGAAGGTCATAGGTTTGATTTCCAGCATCATACATAGCTATTCAGTCGTCCCTTGGGGTCTATTTGACCCCAATGGCATTTTCCTTTTTTTTTTTTTTTAAAGTGTTCCCTTCATCTCAGGTGCATGAAATTCTGTGACTTTTCCTAAATAATCTATCTAAAAACACACACACAAAAAAAAAAAAAAAAAAAAAAAAAAAAACTGGACTTGATTTGGTTGTTCTAAAGGTGTGTAAAAAAAAAATTCACCGTTTAGGGTCCTTGGGGTCAGATTGACCCCACATTGAAAATGAATGGGAAAAGTGAAAAAAAAAAATATTTTTTAGAATCATTTGTCCAAAAAAAGTAGTAAACCCAGTATAAATCTGAAATGTTTTACATTTCTATAAAGGCCTGGATCTAGAGCACAAATGCAAATTGGAACGAACATTCTATCTCTTGCGCACACACACACACAAACACACACGTGTGTGACTGCAACAGAGCATTTTTGTAGAAATTGGCAAATAAAATCACATGTTCACTCACACACACACACACACACACACACACACACACACAGGTGTCTGGGGCATTTTTTAGATTTTGGCAAATAAAATCAGACATAAATCCTATTCATTAATGTTTATTGGTCCTGTTGTTTTGTTTTGTATTGTGTTGGTTTTATTTACTTTTTAAAATTCATCTCTTGTTCTAAAAAAATAAATCATTTGTGATAAATAATTTTCTGAAATAAATAGTATGTGATTACAGTCATGTCTTTTAGTGGTGACTTGTTACATTTCTGCAAATTTATGTATAATAATTTGCAAAAGCAAACAATTCAAAATATATCAGACAACAACAAAAATAAATACAAAAATACAGATTTTTTATGTATTTTAGAATGTTAAAATATCATAAAGTATATTATAAAGTTGTGAGGAGAAGCTGAAGCATGCTCAAGAAAAATTAACTGAAAATGAATGAGTCCCTATGGACCTCTGCTGGATATATGTGGTCATTGCACATTATTTCTTTAACTATAATTCAAAATGTTTTTTCTCTAACCTGCAGATGGCAGTATTCTATCCCTAACACATGGGCCAATATCCAGAAACTTTTTTTATATTTAATTTAGGTCATCATTTCAGTGATTTTTTCATAAAAAAATTATTTTTCATAGGTCAATTTATGGTGTAGTTGAGTAATTGTGCAGTAAATAGGTAAAAAATAAATACCAAATATCCACAAAAACACAGCATAAATGCACAGTTGAGAAGTAAAAAAAAAATGATATATAGTTTATCATATAAAAAAAATTATATTTCCTTATGCAATCGCTCTGTAAAAGTCTGGGGTCTATATGACCCCGAGGGGCTTAAGTGTAAAGTCTACTTGAGGGGCGATTAAGGCTTAATAAAATGTATAGCTTGAAGTCAGTTTGAATCAAACATCTGCCAAATACATAAATGTCATAGAAAATCCTCCCTGCTGACCAAAAAACTGATGGTTTATGCTGGTCTGATGCAGCTTGTGAACTAGCATAGCTGCTACAATTGTCCTGGAGTGCACTAGCATGCTAGCATCTTGTAGCATCTAAAACTCAACAAAGTTACTGGTTTATAAATGTAGTTAAATAAAGCTTGATAAAACCTGTTGTTATTTACGTCATCCCCGGATCTTGGTTGAAAGGCTACCCTCAAAACCACCTTTAACATAAAGCACAACCCTGACACAAGCGTGGTGAGGCGACACAAAAGCTCTACTAGAACCATTAAACAAAACTTGGCAGCCACTTCAGTTATTAATTTCCATGCTGCTTGATGATCTTTATTATATTTGCATAATGACGGAGACTGCTGATAAGCAACATATCACGGCTAATGCAGTGGGCCTTAATTAAAAACAGCTCGTTAAGATGAGTGTGTTCATTACTGGGACAGATGGCTTCTATTAGTTCTCTTGCCATCACTCATTCCCATGTAATCACATACAGCGGCCATTTTGAAATGTCCTCCTCAATAAGCCTGAAGGTCTCATGAAGATTGAAGAAAGGCATAGTCTACACTTAACGTTCATTGTTTGTTTTAGTGGTAGCACTTGTACTTTATTTGTTAACTAACTCCTTGAAAGCGTAACTTACACTATCATGTAGGTTGGTGCTACGTCTCATTGCTAGCATGGACTTACCAAAATTTACTTTGGTAAACACGCTAAAAACACTTACAAAATGGACTGTAGGGGTACCATGGTACAGTCATCAGGTAAAACCATGGTACTTTGATATGTACTGAGGTACTGAATGCTAACCGTTATATTGATTTCACGATACGATTTTCTCACAATTAAAAAAAAAAAGAGATTTAAGACTAATTATAAATGAAGAAGTGTCCTTTTATTATTCTTTAGACAAAATCTTGCATATTTCTTTGTGAAATCAAAATATGTCAAATAACAAAACTAAACTGAAATTTTAAAACAAACCCCAAATCAAATAAAAAATAAATAAATAGCACAAATAAAAGAAGTCTCCTCATATAAACAAACTAAGGCTTTGGCTGTGCTCTTTTTCCATCAGAAGCAAAAACAGAACGGTCTGACTTTAATTTTGTGAAACTATACTACATAAAACATGTGAACGAAACAAAAAACATCTGAATGAAACCACAAATTCACTCTCTGACAGCAGGTGTTACCACTGTAAACAAAGCAGTGCTGCGCTTATGAACACTACTATAATATGCATTATACGGAGGCAAGAGGAAAAGAAAATACCATCTAAACTTTTGTGGATACAGTAAGTTCCCCTCATATAAAATCCCACCCCCAAAATGTATTGCGATTCATTTAACATCTCAACCGATTTGAATCGTCACATATTTGTACTGATTTTCAACCGATTCGGGGTGCATCATTACATCCTACTAACTAACATTACATCCTACTATGTATTAACCAATACCATAGTAGTAGTAACCAATACTGTCGCTACTTACACAGAACTCCTATGTACTTTTAAAGGGTTACTCCACCCCAAAATGAAAATTTTGTCATTAATCACTTACCCCCATGTCCTTCCAAACCCGTAAAAGCTTCGTTCGTCTTCGGAACACAATTTAAGATATTTTGGATGAAATCCGGGAGGCTTGTGACTGTCCCATTGACTGCATAGTAAATTGCACTGTCAAGGTCCATAAAAGTATGAAAAGCATCGTCAGAATAGTCCATCTGCCATCAGTGGTTCAATCTGAATTTAACGAAGTGACAAGAACACTTTTTCTGCGCAAAGAAAACAAAACAATGACTTTATTCAACAATTCGTCTCCTCTGGTTCAGTGTAGGGCCATTTTGGAGAATATCAGCTGGACGCAAACAGCGTACGCTCTTCTGTGTCAGTCTCGCCACAAGGATACGTCTTCTACATTTGTTTACGCTTTGATTTGAATTAATATAGCGCATCCAGTATTCGGCTGACACACAAGAGCGTACGCTGCTTGCGTCCAGCAGATATTCTCCAAAATGGCACTACACTGACCCAGAGGAGATGAATTGTTGAATAAAGTCGTTGTTTTGTTTCTTTGCGCAGAGAAAGTGTTCCCGTCGTTTCATAAAATTCCCTTTAAGGAACATCATGGTACAGCCATGACCATAAGCAAACATAAGGATCTATGTTTAAAATTTTACAACCATAGTTCTTTTTGGTATTGTTAGTGTAAATTTAATAGATTTATTACTATATGTATTTTTAGATTATCTTTTTTTTATGAAGCATTATAATAAAATAACTTTTTGTTAGTGTATTTTGTTAGTGTATCAGCAATTTTATTGTAGTTACAATGATATTTTGGCTGAAAATATACTGAAAATGTTGTAATTCGATTCCAAATGTTAGTGTATGTGCTAATATAAGCTAAGCTAACAGCATGACCACAAGCAGAGGCTAATGTAGTGACAGCACTTCTAAGGCCTACAGGCCTGAACTCTCAGCCTCAACCGGTGACTCTGTAGGACAAATCACGTTCAGCGGCCCCGAGAGAGATATTACATCAGGTTAACTGGAAAGCAGTGTGTGTGTGTGTGTGTGTGTGTGTTTTACTGCGGAACATTATTATCCTCTGAGTGTTACGTAGTAATTGTGCCTCGTGCTGTTCAATCGAACTGTCGCTTTAGCTTAGCCCTCGGCTCCCTGGCCTGACAGGTTCATACACACACACATTCGCTCAAGTTCCCGAAGGCTGAGTAGACTTGACATAGGAGTCCTTGGAGCTTGGCAGTAGCGACTAGCCAATGCTGACTATGAGCTCTAATTATCCACTCTTCGTCCTCATCTTCCTCGTCATCGTTAGTGCCTGCTCGCCTTGTCAGAAGTAATCGGGCAGCCGTCACCTCTCCCCGCTGCCCACAGGGTTGTCAAGGCGACCACGGAAAGGTCAACGCCACGCAATTAAATCTCCCTGCGGTGGGCCGGAGAGAAAGGAGAATAAGACGCAGGCACTCGGCGCTGACTGTGACACCAGGCCCCTAATGCCTCGCACTGTAGCCTACTTATGCTGCTCATCATAAGAACACACACACACCGGCCTGCAGGGGTGTCTCTTTCCCTCTTTCCCTTCATTTATCTTCAGCCTCCTGTTTTTGCTCTATTTTCACCTCTTTACTTTTTCTCTTTCATTGTGAACTGCTTGTAAAAGGAATGGATGTGTTTGTTTGGCTTTCTCCGAGTTGAAAATGGAATGTATTCTAGATTACTACAAGATTAGACGCAGTGTTCATTTGTTCAAATGGTTTGTTTTTCTTTGTTTTGTTTGGATCTATTTTAGCCAAGAGTTCTGAGATTCCCTCTTTCCTTCACTTTTTTTTCTCACCCTCTTTGCTTAGGTTCTTCATTTGTCTTCAGGGATTTTTTTTGTTAAAGAGATAGTTCACCCAAAAATAACAATGTTGTAATTATTTACCCAGGTTCATTTTGTTTTAATATTGTATGCGTTTGTATTCAAAATACTTTGTATCAGAGTTTTTTTCATACAAAGTAAAAAAAAAGTGCTGTCAAGTTCCAAAAAGTAACTAACAAAAGTAAAACTGGCACAACTTTACAGTGAATTAAGTCAACTAGGGCTTGAATGGCCGAAGAAGGCTTGAAAGCTGAAAAGCAAATGTATAAAGTTTTTTCTTATCACAAATGCTGATGGATTTCTTTTTGTTGTTTCCAAGCTCAAAAAAGGTTCAGGTCTTTTCTTTCTAACAGATCCTTTTCGGTTAATATTAGTCAGTTTTATTCTAAATCTGCTCCATTGCACTGTGGTGTTCCCCAAGGTTCAATCCTTGGTCCAATCCTGTTCCTACTGTATATGCTGCCCTTGGGTTCTATTTTAAAAGGCATGGAGTTTATTTTCACTGTTTTGCCAACGATACTCAGGTGTACTTTCCTTTGTGGAAGCACAATAAGAGTTCAATTACATCTCTACTAAACTGCCTGCATGAAGTTAAATTATGGATGTCAGCAAACTTTTTAAATTTAAATGAAAGTAAGACCGAGGTAATCTGGTTCGGAAACTCTGAGTCCCAAGTCCTTTCTGATTTAGGAAACTTGGCTCCTTTCCGTAAATCAGTAGTTAAGAATCTGGGGGTTCAGTTTGATGTCTCTCTGAAATTTGATAAACAGATCAAGTCAGTGGTTAAGTCCTGCTACTTTCACTTAAGATTATTAGCCAAGGTAAAATTGTTTCTGTCACCGAGCAATTTTGAAAAGCTTATTTATGCTTTTATTTTTGTTAGACTGGATTATTGTAATTCTTTATATGCAGGTGTGAGCAAATCATTGATATCTCGCTTACAGCTAGTGCAGAATGCTGCTGCGAGATTAATGATGGGTGTCCATAAACATCAGCATATAACACCTATTTTAGCCACTTTACATTGGATTCCAGTTCACCACAGGGTCGATTTTAAATGACTTATTTTAGTATACAAAGTCCTACACAATCTGGCGCCCTCTTAATTAACAGATCTCATACATGTTCATAAACCTCAAAGGAATCTAAGGTCATCTAATCAGATGATCTTAGTTGTCCCCAGGTCAAGGTTAAAGCTGTGTGGTGATCGGGCATTCTCAGTGGTGGCCCCAAAGCTTTGGAATAGCTTGCCGTTACGTCTTAGACTCCTACCTACATTGGGGTCTTTTAAAAGAAATTTGAAACTGTATTTATTAGAATTAGCTTTTGGCTGATCGCACTGAGCTTACAATATTGGGGTTTGTTATTTGATGATGTTTGTTTTACTTGTCTATTTTACCCATTTCTTTTTGTCGTCTTTGTCCTTCTGTGATATGGACCTCTTTTTATTAGTTGTTATTGTACAGCACATTGGTCAACCTTGTGTTGTTTTTATTGTGCTATATAAAACAAACAAACAAACAAACAAACAAACGTACCAACACACACTATAAAAGGACCATAGAAGTAGTCCATAATTCAGAGTAGTTAACTAAAACTAAAACTATTAGAATTACTTTTGGTGATTGAAATAAAGTTGAATTAAAATAAAATATAAATATTAAATAAAAAACTTTAAATGAAAATTAAATTGTTGGCAACTAACCAAATTAGATCAATAGAATAGATTTTCTAAGGAAAAAAAAATATATATATATTTTCTGTGCTTTTGTGCTTATTTTAAAGCACTATATAGCCACATGATAGCTTTATGTGAGAAAATGTAGCAAATCTAGATTAAAACAAGCAGAAACCAATGATTTGGCTTCAATCACATCAAACCTGGTGTTGCAAAATTAGAGCAACATTTTTTAATCTTTCTTTTTATTTCTTCTTTTTTTTTTCTTTTTTTTTGAGCTTGACTGGCATGGTGTGTAAAATGCTTCAAATACTTTTACTTTTGTGTTCCATAATAAAAAATAATAGCATACAGGTTTGACATGACATTAGAGTGAATAGTGCCAGAATACAAACTATTCATTTAACCTTATGTCATGTAGTCATCATATACCTCTTCCATTCCATCTTTACTGCATGTAACTGAACACACACATATACACACCTCTTTCTTTGATCAAAATCTCCCCTCTGACCTTCTTCTACACACACTCATTCTTGTGACCTTGTTGGCTCTCTCCCTCTCCTCCCCTTTCCCGTGTGTGTGTGCACGCCAGTGACTAGCCTGACTAATGTGCGTGCAGGCCCCCACCCTCAGTGTGTGTGTGAGTGTGTGTCAGTGGCCAGCCTGACTAATGTGTGTCCTGGCCCCCACCCTTCCCATCCATCAGGCCCTGCACATTGTTTTGACGTCTAGTTAATTCTCGCCTGATGATTTATCAAACTCTTATTACGGCCCGCTGAAAGCCTCATTTATTGTCTTGATGTATGGTAATGATAGGCCTACTGCAGCCCTCCTGAATCTTAACTAACTCCTCTACTTCTCTCCCTCTCTCTCTGCTTTTATCATCCCTCTCTTTCTCTCTCTCCATCTCTTCTGTTCACATTAGGTCATTGCCAAGTGCTTTATCACTTTCTAAGTCATTGTTTCTACAGTAATCTCTCTCTAGTTTTAATATCCTCTCTCTTTCTCTCTCTCTCTGTTTTAGTTGAATGTCTCACCACAGGAAATTATGTGTGAGATTATTCTGTTCCACCTGTGACTGAAACGGCTCCTCCGTCTTTAGCCCATTACACCCAGTAAATGCCATAGATTTCTTTGCATAGATTTCGCCACATCGCATTAGCTTTATGTTAGTCTGTAGGGTCTATAGGCCATTGGTTTCCGTTCTGCTTGATCGCCGCTGACAGCGGATCAGAGAACTGCTGGTGTGCGACTTCTTGGAAGCATCGGATATCAGCTACAATAAATCTACAATGACTTTGTTACTGACACATAACAAAACACTCTGTTTAATAATTCACCATAGAGCAGGAACAGGGGCTATTAGCTATTTGCTGCAATGCAATAAAAGGCTTGTGAAAAATCAATACAGCCAGACTATTTCCTGGACGGTCTTTCGACCTCGTTCCTAATGAATCTGTGATCATTATCATTGCGCGCATGTCATTTGAATGTGGCTGCACCCTGGATTTTTCAAGTTTAAGGTTCAAATCTATGTCTTGAATGGTCCTCCTTGTCAATAGCAGGGATTTGCTTTGAGAAGCCTCAGATGAATTAGCATAAATTTACAAGTTTGTTAGGGCTTAAAAGATCAGTTCAGCCGTTAATGAAAATGTTGTCGTCATTTACTCACCGTCACTTTGTCTAAACCCTTCCATGTAAAACAAATGGTTGTGATTCAGGTGATCATTCTGAGAAACAGCACAACTGCAAGTGTGATGTTGCTTTTGTACAACAGTTCAATCAAGAAGAAGATAATATTGAGTAACTTACATTTTACACACTATGTTGCCTGTTACTGCCTGTAATGAACAGAATTCCAAACAAAGCCACAGTAGAACCGTCACAACATCCAAGCAACACTCTTTTGTGAATGAATCAGCGTTTTTGAGCAAATCAGTTGAATGAATGATTCAATGGCTGCATCCAAATATACTTACCTCCCTACTATAAGGTAGGCAAAAAAATTGTATTTGTAAACAGTTAAAATATCTGGATGACCTACTACAGAAAGAGTCACTGAAAAGTACACGGACTGACAATGTGCAATCACATATAGGCAGAGTGAACTGTAAAGCAATGTATGTCCATCGCTCTTGGAATGCTGCTCGACCAGTCAGATTCAAGGACCCAAATTTTATAAGTAAATACACAGGTGCATCTCAATAAATTAGAATGCCGTGGAAAAGTTAATTTATTTCAGTAATTCAACTCAAAATGAAACTCGTGTATTAAAAAAAATTCAGTGCACACAGAATGAAGTAGTTTAAGTCTCAACAAATTAGAATATGGTGACATGCCAATCAGCTAATCAACTCAAAACACCTGCAAAGGTTTCCTGAGCCTTCAAAATGGTCTCTCAGTTTGGTTCACTAGGCTACACAATCATGGGGAAGACTGCTGATCTGACAGTTGTCCAGAAGACAATCATTGACACCCTTCACAAGGAGGGTAAGCCACAAACATTCATTGCCAAAGAAGCTGGCTGTTCACAGAGTGCTGTATCC
Organism: Spinibarbus caldwelli; assembly: GCA_039654775.1. NCBI lineage: Eukaryota > Metazoa > Chordata > Actinopteri > Cypriniformes > Cyprinidae > Spinibarbus > Spinibarbus caldwelli. The sequence goes on from CM077223.1 coordinate 34,658,205, forward strand.
AAGCATGTTAACAGAAAGTTGAGTGGAAGGAAAAAGTGTGGAAGAAAAAAATGCACAACCAACCGAGAGAACCGCAGCCTTATGAGGATTGTCAAGCAAAATCGATTCAAGAATTTGGGTGAACTTCACAAGGAATGGACTGAGGCTGGGGTCAAGGCATCAAGAGCCACCACACACAGACGTGTCAAGGAATTTGGCTACAGTTGTCGTATTCCTCTTGTTAAGCCACTCCTGAACCACAGACAACATCAGAGGCGCCTTACCTGGGCTAAGGAGAAGAAGAACTGGACTGTTGCCCAGTGGTCCAAAGTCCTCTTTTCAGATGAGAGCAAGTTTTGTATTTCATTTGGAAACCAAGGTCCTAGAGTCTGGAGGAAGGGTGGAGAAGCTCATAGCCTTGAGCTTGAAGTCCAGTGTTAAGTTTCCACAGTCTGTGATGATTTGGGGTGCAATGTCATCTGCTGGTGTTGGTCCATTGTGTTTTTTGAAAACCAAAGTCACTGCACCCGTTTACCAAGAAATTTTCGAGCACTTCATGCTTCCTTCTGCTGACCAGCTTTTTAAAGATGCTGATTTCATTTTCCAGCAGGATTTGGCACCTGCCCACACTGCCAAAAGCACCAAAAGTTGGTTAAATGACCATAGCGTTGGTGTGCTTGACTGGCCAGCAAACTCACCAGACCTGAACCCCATTGAGAATCTATGGGGTATTGTCAAGAGGAAAATGAGAAACAAAAGACCAAAAAATGCAGATAAGCTGAAGGCCATTGTCACAATTAAAATAACCAAAGACTTAAACTACTTCAGTCTGTGTGCATTGCATTTATTTAATACACGAGTTTCACAATTTGAGTTGAATTACTGAAATAAATGAACTTTTCCACGACATTCTAATTTATTGAGATGCACCTGTATGTGCCACAAACAAGATTTGAGAGCTGTGTCAAAGACAATAGCTATCAATAAACAGGGCTCCAGACTTTGCGAGTGAAGTTTTTGCTCGCCACTGGTCGCCACTGGCGACTATATATATTTACGTTATGGCTAAAAAATTTGCATGTAAGGCCTTTTTTCCTGATTGTTTTGCGATCACATCTTTTGTTATGTTCACGTATTAAACTTAAAATTAAAAGACAAAGTTTGAAACAGTCCCGCACAGCTGCGCTGACGCACAGTCTGCTAAACGCAGCGCGTGAGAGATCGAAATGACTGAAACGTGCAAGTAAAAGAGCAGAAAAGCTGTGTCTATTTCGTGCACAACTTGAAAAACTACAACAGGTAAACCTGTCAGCTGTGTGGATATTGGCAATATCCTTAACAATTCTCGTTTATAATCATTACTAATATGGCTTCTTCTTATCAAGATCTTAGTCTATATGCTGCGTTCTGTTAATGCGTCGACTTCAAATTATTTGAAGCGCACTTGCTGTCCAGTAATTGCAAAAAGCTTTGTGCTTTGTTACTTTTTAATAAACAATTTATCAGCTTTAAAATGATACCAAATTCATAACGAAATTCAAACAATACGGTTTTGGCGCTCTTTAATGCGGACCACCAACGTACACTTTCGGTAGTATAAATACAAGTAGTCCGCGTCCGCGCTGTCCGTGCACGCGTCCGGATTGCGCACGCGGAAATACACAGGCTTACTGCGGCTGGCGCGATCGCTTTAGCGCCTCAGTTCAAGCACCAAGTAAACCCATTATATCTTTATATTTACTACTATAGTACGAAATGAACATGATTTAATATCTAAAGGTAGGCTATTTTATAAGAGAGCCTACAGTACAACTTACTGAAATGTCTCGTGTGAAAGCTCATTCAGTGTTTCAAACTGCGGAAAACGTGTAAAGCTTGTAAACATTGCACTGTAATAATACATTTACCTCAGAATAACCACTCTGTCCATAAGCTCATCAGTCAGCTAGAAAAATAACTATAAAGAGGAGCATTTTGCTATATTTATGCACTATTGCATATTAATATTTTTACTTAATCTGTTGTCTACATGATTCAACTCCTCCTTAATTGCATTTTACTAATGAAGAAAAACAGACTGAATGTGTGAAAGACAACATTTATAGGATGCACTGAGGACGAGCTCAAACTACACTCAGTGGCCAAGTGATGCTTATGGTCCATGATATTGGTACAGATTCTGTGTAACAAATAATTCTTTGTGACTGTATATTTCCAGTTGGAAAAGACATTTCCCACTTTAAGTGAACCTTAGTTCCCAGGTCGACCTCATCATCTACAAGATGGATTAAAATGCTGATAAAGTCAAGAAAAGATGAGACATAAACACATGGCAGTATGATTGAAATGTTAAAATGTAGGGGGAAAAATGAAATAATAATAAAATAAAACACTTATTCCGTGGCACCTAAAAAAAATAATTTGGCGCCTAAGTTTTTTTCTTATAGGAGCCAATGGCTCCTTACTCGATTTTTTGGTCTGGATCCCTGATAAATAACTTATATTTCTGTCTGTTCCTCTCACAAAAGCTATCATATGACTTCAGAAGACTTTTAAGTACACTCTAAAAAATGCTGGGTAATTTTTTCTTCCCAACCGCTGAGTTGAGCCTGTTGGGTTGTTTTTTTCCAGTGTTGGGTAGTTTTTGTGTTAACTAGCCATTGGGTTAGTGGCTGGGTCAATCTCACTGACCGCTGAAACTATACATTCCTTCCTCCGAAACAATGAAACAACCCCAGTGCAAGGTTTACTTTAACCAGCTGTTGAGTTACAGTCAGAGCGTGGGCTTTTTGCATCCTCTTCAGGAGAGAGCGGTTCTCGGCGCTGCCTAATGGTGCACTTCTTGAGTGAAATTAAGGTTCGTATACCTACATTTTATTTAATCTATAGTCTTTACTGTGCTGTAAATTATTTTATTTTATGCAACACAACATAAAGGGATGAGATGTCAGTCAGCTAAATGTGCCAGCATGATGGAAACACCTTTGCCTTGCATAACATAAGCTGCTTTTATTCATTATAATACTGAATTTAATTTGTTTTGATTATAAATTATGATCTCTTATCTCAGTACTGTTTGTTTATGGGCAGGTTATGGAGTCTGACATGGTATCTTTCAACTTTGAGTGAAACACGAGGTGGCGGTCTGAGTTTCACAGTTTCCCCGTCGAAAACAGCAGCCCATCACCAACTCATACACTCGAATTAAAATGTTACTTTTATATGTTACATTTTTTATTTCTAAAATGCTAAAAATGAATTAGAATAAAAAGCGAAAATGAGTTTAAATGCATGTAATATTGTAAATTATGCTGTATTCATCCGAATAAATTACATTTGTCATATTACTTTTTTCCATGGGTGCTTTAAGCCAGCAATATAGTCATTTTTAAACAATAGTTGAGTTAAATAAAACAACCCAGCATGTTGGTTCAAACATTTAACCCAACCAGCTGGGTCAAAATAACCCAGCATGTGTTCTGTCCAATTTTTAACCAGCATTAGGTTGCAAATAACCCAGAAATGGTTGTATAATGGTGCATTTTGTTGTTTTTAAACCTTGGCAGTAAAAATAACACTCTAATATGGAAAAAAGCAACCATATGAACATTATTTAACATATCTCATTTTGTTTTCAATAAAAGAAAGAAGTTTTTTTTGTCAATGACAAGTATTTTGCTCAGAGAAGATACATTTTCATAAAAACAGCAAGACTGTGAATGTGATATTGCTTTTATATAATAGCTCAATCAACAAGAACATTATATTTTAAACAATTACCTGTTACTTTGGCTGTTTTTGCTTCACCAACAAACACAATTCCAAATGTGAAGCCACAGTAGAACCATTGTACATCTCTGAGCAACACTCTTGTTTGGAGTCACATAAGGTTAAGTAAATACTGGACATCATACTACATAACTCCTTGTTTCTTTTAGCTACTACTATTTTACACTGAGAACAAATGCACAACCACGTAAAGACGGAAATGGAGATAATCAAGGTCCTGTAGCATGACTATCCTTCTCTTTCACTCTTTCCCTTTCTTTCCACTCGTTCTTCAGTCCCCAAGAGAGAGAGCCCCTGGGGGTCTTTAAATACTTTATTGGGCTGTAACATTACCTTAATGTCTCTCAGCATTTCATCTGCCTACAGCCTAATGGGAAGTGATGGCAGCCATGTTCCTCTGCAACAACGAACTGAAACACATGTGGGTTCAGTTTGTCTTTTGCAGGAGTGTGTGTGTGTGTGTGTGTGTTTTCTTTTAGGTAATGGGAACATGATGATGTCACTTAGTATTTGGAGTATCCAGTGTTCCTTTATGTGCAGGATAATTACATGACTTCTTCATCCCACTAAGACTGTGCACACTTACGTAATCTTGATTTACGTCTAATCTAGACAGGAGAAGAAATTTAAGCAATTTGTTTTTCTCCTTTCATCATCACATCTTTCTCCACTCTCTCACCTTCTCTCTCTCCCTCTTTCTGCAGATGAGCGATGAGAAGAACAGTGAAAGAGGTCAGACGTTAGCAGGGCTATCTAATGACTGTTGCAGCTCGGCATTATGGGATGGGTGATCTGTCAGCACCTGTCAGAGACAGGCCTTCCATTAGGGTTGCACCTGAGTGATGGGACACACATACACTCGGGCGCACACACGCAGCGTTTCAGACACCTCACAACATAACGGTTCCAGCGCTGCTATGCATCATGTGTCATTCTAGAGCCCTCTATTTAATGACCCTGTCCATCCACACACACACATCGCTCAATGTAAATTACACCTGACCCAAAGGGACAGGCAGGAGGACAGTGAGAAGACAAGAGAGTGAGACAGTGTGAAAGGAGATGTCTTTATTAAACTGAACATCAGACGCAGGTTATCAGACATGCATGTGTGTGAATGCATGTTATCAGTCATATGCATAGGTAATCTATATGTGCCCTTTGAGGCTTTTACATCGCTTATTCTGGTGCTGATATATTTATGATGTAATCTGCAAATTAGTTAGGGATGAAGAAACCTTTATAACTATAGGGAAAAGGGCTTTTCTGGAAAATATATCCATTAATCTATCCATCCATCTATCTATCCATCCATCCATCCATCCATCCATCCATCCATCCATCCATCCATCCATTTACCGATCTATCTATCATTCCATCTATCTCTATATGATGAGATCATCACCCTTTCTTTCTCGTAGGCCCCTCAGTCCTTGTTTCTTGACAAGAACGAATCACCTGTTCTTTCATCCCTTTTCTCTCGTCTTCTCTGTCGCTCTCTTTCACTGGCACCCCATCCGTCATCTTATCCCCGGTTATAATACAGCCCATATGAGTTGATTGGCCTGAGATGGTCTCCACACACTTTCATTTAGCCTCTCTCCTCCTCACACATATACTCTGTCTCTGTCCCTCTCCTCTATCCTTATTCCATCTCTCTCCCTCTCCGTCCCTCCTTCCTCGCCCCAGCTCCTTATTGCTCTATCAATCTCTCCCAGCAGAAGATCAATACATGCTTGCTTGCTTTCCTTCTCTGTCTCTCTTTTCTCACTCACTCTTTGTCTACCTCTTCACCCGGGGGGACTCTATCGGTAAAAAGAGAAAATATTGATTTTAGGCTGCCATTATCATTAAGAACAACTGTTTTTTGCACCATCCAAATCTCTTAATTAAATTTTAAATTGTGTATGATGTTTAATCGATCTATACCAATTGAGATATGCAGATTCGACTGTAGTGATTCCAATTGGTGATGTTTTTTCTAAATTGGTTTTGCATAGATATTTTGTACATAACTGTGACTATGGCCTATATATTGACTTAAAGGGATAGTTCACCCTAAGATGAAAATTCTGTCATTAATTAGTTACTCACCCTCATGTCATTCCAAACCCGTAAGACCTTTGTTCATCTTTGCAACAGAACGGAACTACCACAGTTAAAGCCCAGAAAGATAGTAAGGACATCATTAAAATAGCCCATGTGACATCAATGGATCAACCTTAATTTTAGGAAGCTACGATAATACTTTTTGTGCACAAAGAAAACAAAAATAATTACTTTATTCAACAATTTCTTATCTTCCGTGGCATTCTGACATAGAACGCTCATCTCTCTTAGTTCATCGTCTGTATATTCTGGTATAAATAACTAAGTTCTGCACTCAAAAAAAAAAAATGGTGCTATATAGCACTAAAAGTGGTTCTTGGCTCGTAATCATAGGGGAACCACTTTTGGTGCTATATAGCACCATATCTTCAAAGGTGCTATACAGCACCTTTGTCAAATGGTGCTATGTAGAACCATAAGAGGTGCCATATTGCACTGTATTTCTTCAACAAAAATGGTCCTAAACAGCACCAACAGTGGTTCTTTGGCTTGTAAAGAACCTTTAAAGGAGCATAACAGGTTCTTTGTATGGCAGTGGTGCTATATAGCACCTTAATCACCCCAAAGAACCACTGAAGAACCACTGAAGAACCATACAGGAGCTTAACAGGTTCTTGTATATGGTAGCGGTGCCAAAGAACCGGTGAAGAACCGCTGAAGAACCACTGAAGCACCAAGATTTGGTGCTATACAGCACCAAAAGTGGTTCCCCTATGATTACGAGTCAAAGAACCACTTTTAGTGCTATATAGCACCGTTTTTTTTTTTAGAATTGCAAAAAATTGCAAGTCATCCTCTCTGTCGAAATCTTCTGACATGTTTATGAAGACTGTTTTATGTACAGTGTGCATCTTCCTCTGCTTGTAAACAAGGCGCAGCACATGCATGTGTCGTGGTACTGTCGTGAACGTGTGGACAAGACTGACACAGAAGATAAGAAATTGTTGAATAAAGTCATTATTTTTGTTTTCTCTATGCACAAAAACAGTATTCTCGTAGCTTCATAAAACTACGGTTGACCCATTGATGTCACATGGACTATTTTATCTATGTCCTTACTACCCTTCTGGGCCTTAAACACGGCAGCTGCGTTGCTGTATATGCAGGGTCAGAAAGCTGTCAGATTTAATAAAAAAATGCCTTAATTAGTGTTCCGAAGATGAACAAAGGTCTTATGGGTTTGGAATGAGTAACTAATGACAGTATTTTCATTTTTGGGTTAACTATCCCACATTGGCTTTAAAAAGAAAAACAGCTATATTCATCAAGCTTGCAATTATGTCATTACTGATTACCAAAGAAAATAAATAAATAAAATAACACACAAACCCGTGGCTAACAGGACCCTGACATAAAAGCCTTGCATTAAATTTAGCTTTGGTGACATCTCTGCAAAGATAGGACACACATGACAGCCCAGCGACAGACAGACAGGCCTGCCAGCTCTCCAATAACAAACACACACACGGGAAGGTAACACACACAGCCTAATTTGACAAGCTGAAATGATGCCCATTCATATCATTTTACTCCAGCAGCCCAAGGTAAATATTTCCACTACCCTAGTATAAATAGCTCACCAATATTTGAACAGCTGAGAAAGAGAGCGCGACAGAGAGAGAGAAAGGAAGAGAGATCTTTATCCTTTATACATGTTTATACATATTCATAAACTGTCACTCTTAACAAGACACTGAGGCTGGAATATTGACTCACTGCCCCCTTAGTATGTGTCTCTCCGGCTTTGGAGGAGAACGAGATAATGAAAAAGTATCAGTAGATTTTGAGCCGCTTGTCTAGAGAGCTGAATAGTTGTCTGACAGCTTTTGTTGTAAGGTGCAGAGGATCTGAAAGTAATTCATCAAACCCTGATCAGTAATGAATGCACACTAATCCCTATAGCGGTGTTAGAAGGCCTGAGGGATAATGGGGATTCCTGTCCAGAAATGACAATGGCCTGTCAATCAAACTCGCCCATTAGGTGCCACTTGCGCCGCCTGTGTAAAACTTCATAAAGGCAAAACGGTCCTGACATTTCACCACGAGAGAGTGTGGGAAAGAATTTTAAGTGGGCAAGTTACTTCATTTGCTTTCTACATGCCGACATGGGACAGTTCCAGGGTTCCATCTCGAGGATGTATAATACGGCAAAATCTTGAACAAAGCATCTCGCACCCGCCTTCCTTCCAGTCTTCCAGTTCACTTTTCTCTGAGTCATGCATCCCACAGAGAGAAGAATTCCAGCTCTCCGCTCACTGGCTTTCTGTCTGAAGTGGAATTTGGCGGTGCGGGTTGAGCTCATTGTTGTGGAGAGGCCGCGATTGATTCTGTCAGTCAGGTGACTGCCGCACCAGCTCACTGAACCACAAGACTATTGATTGAGAGTGATGGATACACAGCTAAATGGTGAAACACTAAGAGAGAAAGAGATGCTTGTCAAACTGTTATTGATACGCCACACCATGCACACACACACAAGTTGCGAGTTTTTTCAGAGGTGGAAGGATTACTTCTATATCTGACTATGAAATCCTAAACCACACCTAAACAAATGCATCTTACAAGGCAAATTATTTATAATATTTATTGCCTGTGTTTTAGAAGTACAAACAAAGAACTGCCCTGCAGGACAGAAGTATAAAAGTTTGGGGTCAGTAAGATTTTTTTTTTTCTTTTTAAAGAAATAAATACTTTTGTTCAGCAAAGGATGCATTCATCAAAATTGACACAAATTATATTTCAAATAAATTCTGTGCTTTTGAACTTTCTATTCATCAAAGAATCCTAAAAACAAAATAGATCACAAAACTATTATGCAGCACAACTGTTTTCAGCATTAAAAATAATAAGAAATGTGTCAAATCAGCACAGAATGATTTCTGAAGGATCATGTAACACTGAAAACTGGAGTAATGGCTGCTGAAAATTCATCTTGGCTATCACAGCAATAAATTAATTTAAAATATTCTAAAACTGGAAACATTTATTTTAAATTGTAATATTGTCTCATATTACTTTTTTTATTGTATTTTTGATCAAATAAATGCTGCTTTGGTAAGCATAATTTGTAAATTTTTTTTAATCTTACCAACCCCAAATTGGTGTGGTAGTATAGCTCATTAGACTAAATGGATGTCTCAGTTTTGTTATATCCAGTAACTTGGTCACAGATTGTCTCTTAAATTGAACTTGTTTCATTATTGATGAGCTTTACAGTTATTGAACTGAACTTGAACCAACACTGAACTAAACTCCTTTTCTGAATAATGACACTATTGCCTTTTTAAGGCTTTGTTTCATATTTGATAAAGTTTTGTATCACTAATTCTGTTATTTTCCTGTTTATTACTGTGAAGCTGCTTTGTGTTGTATAAAGTGTTGACTTGACTTGATTTGCCTTAAAGAATATTGTGAGTTCTGGATCGCCCTTTGAAAAAAGCAAAAACCGAGGTTTCAGTGAGACACATACCATGGACAAAATTGGGGCAAATTTTGGAGGATTTCAAAGCAGAAATATGGGGTTTTTAGTTTTAAAAAAGCTAGAGGAGACGCATATGAGACTACTGAGGCTGTTTTTCTCAATAGAAAAAAGAACTGAGAAGCAGAAGACCCAGGTCAAAGTCTCCATTTGATCTCCATTTCATTTCACTGTTGTCTAAGAGAAAGAACTGAGATATTAAAGAGATATGATCTTACATAAAGTAACAAAGAATTATTTCACAAAATGTTACATCAAGTAGCTTTTTATGTTATTGGAAAAGCAGATGTTCTTTGAATGCCATAGTGTGTCAAACTTCAGCATGTGCGTCAGCGAAGGGCCAGAATGAGAGCAAGAGACAAAAGGAATAAGAGAAGTGTGGAAGAATAGAGCGGAGGGGGATGAGAGGAGGGATAATAGAGACATAGAGGGCTGTCAGATGCTGTTAGACAGCCATGAGGATGGAAATGATGGATGATCTCCCCCTGGACCACCGACCTCCAACTCCACTTCTGATGGCTACAATATGTCAGCATTTGTCAGGTTATAGCGAAACACACACACGCACATTAACACTCCTATTCTAGCTCAGCTGGACTCTTAATGTAAATGCATTCCTGTGTATCCATGCTGATATCAGATCAACACAAGTGCATTCTGTGTTTATACGCTAATTATTGTGTTGTATTAACTCAAATTACATCTCGAACGGTTTATTTACATACTCTGAATTCAAAAAAAGTTGGTATTAGTGCAGATGCCGAGACAACGTTCTGTCAAAACAGAGCTGTTTCTGCACGCACGTGTGCGGTGTAGGTGGATGTTTACGCGTGGCTTAAATGCTGCTAGTCTAACTGATGTTGACTGGCAGGTCATACCCACCTGTAACTCACCTGCCGTGACACATGCCATAGCTGTCATCCTCATCTCACCTGTCTCCTGTCACCTGTCATCTCTGCCTGTCTGTCTGAGATAATACACCACACATTTTCCACTGAGTGTGTGTTATGAAAAGGGAGGAAGTCTGTTTTATATCTGCAGATGAGATGACAGAGAGGTCTGGGATAAAGAGCGTGCATGTGTGTGTGACATTGTGCATTACAGTGCATGTGAGAGCAGAAAAATCAGTTCCTGCTGTCAGGTGATCTGTGTAAACTGCAACAAACTTAACTGTCCTGGTGAAAAATACCATGCACCAGATTCAGACATACGCACGCTCTTAAACACACACAATCTCCCCACAGTCGGCAGCTTATATGCTACAGCACGTGAACCAAGAAACATTAATATATGGCAGATCAACGGCCACATGTGTAGGATAATGTTCCATACGCTGCCCAAGTCCCAGTTCACATATTTTAACTGCACAGTGTGTACAGTACTTGGCTGGTCATGGGAAAATACATACAGTGGGATCTAAAATCTAAAAATCTGAGACCACATTGAAAATCTAGGATTTTAAATATTTAAAACAAAAATAGCAGTACTAAAAATTAAAAAAAAAAAAAAAAATGTTATGAATCATTCTGCACTATTTACAGGTCACTAATCAAATATGTGAATTTGTGACACTTGTTGTGAATTCTGTTTTTTGATTCCAGTAAAGCACAAGATGCTCTTTCTAACATTACTAATAAAAACCAACAATACAAATCATGCAAGGATAACATCTCACCAATTTTACACAAACTCTCAAGCCAGCTTGAGTACATGATGACATTAAAGGACATTACAAGCATGATTCCACCAAGTTATAAAATTGCGCCTTGATAGCAAAGACCATCTTGTTGGATTAAAGGGGTTTGTTTGTCCATTACTAAGGGCTTAAAAAGGGTTTCAAATCACAGAATCCAGAAAAACTCTATCAAGTTTTCCACAAAAATGTTAAGTAGTAACTGTTTTCAACACTGATAATAATAAGAAATGTTTCTTGCAAATAAAAGTATTAGAACGATTTCTGAAGTATCATGTGACACTGAAGACTGGAGTAATGGCAGCTGAAAATTTAGCTTTGCCATCACAGGAAAAAAACATATTTTAAAATCTATTAAACTGAAAACTGATTTAAAAAAAAAATACTGAAAGTGGGATAATACTTACCAAAATAAAAAACAAAACAAAACAAAAAATCTGTTTTACATGTAAACATTAACATACAGCTAAACTTTTTTTCATTATCTTAAAATTCATTAATACTAACATTTTCTGTTCATATATTTAAAAACTGCGGTGTCAGCTTTACAACTGAAGAACTACAAATGTCGACAGAGAGCTGTTACAAACTCGTCTTTCTCTGCAGCACAGTATTATTTTAAATGTACTATGACCTGATTTACATATCACTGGTTCTGAGTTGTGGTCCTGAAGCAGCCCAGCACTGCACATTTTGGATGTCTCCTTTATCTGACACACCCACTTAGGTCTTGGAGTCTCTGCTAATGAGCTGATGAATTAGGTGTGTAAAATAAAGGAGACATTCAAAATGTGCAGAGTTGGGGAACTCCCACTGTCATATACTATTTAGGATAGATGGTCTATGAATTGAGACAGCCATTCTTTTTGTACATAATGAAGTTCTAAATTAATTTTGGGGAGAGTATCCATCTAGTCCTGTCAATCACAATATAGACGCTTACGGATATTCTTCCTGCATCTCACCATCTCTATTTTCATTCATTTCTATAATGTATCAGATATTATATAATTGTCATTGATTAAAAGGTGCAGGGAGTGTTAAGAGGATGAGTCAAATCTCATGTTCAAACCCTCCATCACGTGCAGCCAAATATGCTTACCTTCATCAGTTAATACAGTTCTTTCAGAATTTTCTCCTCCTCCTGACTAATACGAAAGATTGAGAAGTGGAAGCAGCTGTAAGCAAACGAACGGAAAACATCGGACAAGCGTGTTTACACATTCATGACAGTTGTGTTTTGTGGCCTGAAAAATCTCTCTCTCTTCTCTCTTTTCTGTAGCCGCTGACCTCCTCACCTCTCCGGCATTAATCCGTTGTTGGTAATAAATCAAATGTGACAGAAAGGCTTGCGCTGCTGCGATTAAAATCGTTTGTTTAAATTCACATACTTTCCACTCCTGCCATAACTCTGTGACAGCCCTGCAGAGAGAGAGAAAGAGAGAGAGCTGGGAGGAGCCTCATGGGTAATTACTCTGAAGTTTGGATCGCTTTATTCCTATTCCCCTGTTTTCATTTTTCCCCCCACAGAGAATCCTCTCTTTTGTATTCTGTGTTGGAGGGAGGAGAGCTAAAGGAGGATTTCTGTGATGCCAGCGCACTTCTGAAAGGTTTACAATATTCTAGGCCTTAGAAGACGAACCCACTCTGAGTCCAGTCTTTTTGTTATCTGAAGAAAAAGCCAGTCAAATAAATCAAAGACTTGGCTGACTTGCAGTGCTTAAAAGCAAAGTCATTTCCCTAAAGAACTTTCGAGACAATGCCTCGTCAGGTTTTCCTCCTCTGCCAGCCCATTCTCCTCACCACGACGCCTCCTCTCTGACCCTCGAGAGACGGACTGGAGTTGTCGTTGCCTGACAGAGCAGATCTATGATCGGTTCCTTCAGTAACAGTCTATGTCGGGGTTTAGGAAGGTTTCTGCTCGGAGATCTGCGGCCGGGTGGAAGGCGGAGATGGAAAGCAGATGCCTGCTTGCTGACGACGGCTCGATCCAGGAGAGGAAACTTTTCATTCCTTTCCATCCATCATCCAGGGAGGGAGGGAGGGAGATGGAGTAACGCCTTGGTTTCTTCAAACTGACAAAGCCATGAGGACACACTGATCCATATGTGAAAATATTTGTCCCCTCATTAGTGGTTTTGTCCCGCACGCTGAAAGCACTCCTACTTACTGTCCATAGGGAGACACATGTTGTTTCCTCCACCCTCCACTCTTTTCCTTTTTTTCATTCTCCAGTCTTTCTGTTTGTGTCTCTGGTATAGAGAGACAGAAAGAAAATGTGCCAGTGAAAAGGAGAGGTCATGTGAGTAATGTACCTGACAGCTGAGAATCATTAATCACTGTCACACTTGAAAGGGAAGGAGGAGACGCCACACACACACACAGTCAAGGTTGGGACGCCTTCCTGTTCTCTAAGAGGGCCTGCTTGCCCTTTTCACACTCATAATCCCCCTTATATGATAGCCGTGTGTGTTTTTCTAGGTGTGTGTGTGACACTAATGGGCCGCTCTTGCTGTTTGACTTCACACACACAGAGCCGGCTCGCAGCAGGAACTGAATTCACGACATGTCAACATGCCTTCACTGAGAGGGAAAAAAGGGGGATAACGATACGCCCCCTGTCTCTCGCTCTCTTTAACTCGCAAATCCACAGTTTCTGTCTTCCTCTCACTTTGTTTTCCTATTTTGATCTGAATTCTCTCTCTCTGTTATTATGTCTGCCTCCTTGGAGGACAGACAACCAGCTGCTTGTGTATGTGTGTGTGTGTGTGTGTGTGTGTGTGTGTGTGTGTGGGAGAAGCCATTCAGTATGTAATGACAGCCCTGGCAGGTCCCAGTGTAGTCAAACCGTCCCACCTCCACCCCCTGTCAGCAGATGAATATGTCACACTCCAGACTCCGGCACTGATTGTGGTTCAGAGAGCAAATGCTGCCACTGATCTGAGATCAGGCCTGCTTTTTTTCATGTAATAGTGAGAATCTGAATCCAGATTGGGGACGGCTGTGGAAGTAAAGTAGACAAAGGGTCTTAAAATTCAAAGGAAATAAGAATGTCAATGTAAGAGATGTGCTGAGGAAGGTTTTTGAATCAGAAACAAACACTTTAAGCCTTTATTCTACTCACTGTCATGTTTTTAATCTGTGTAAAACAAAAGAAGGTATTGTAAAAATAAAAACAAACACTACTTAAAAGTTAGGGGTCTTTAAGATTTTTTAATGTTTGTGAAAGACTCATAAAAGCTGCATTTATTTGATCAAAAATATTAAAAAAGAACAGCATTTATTTGAATTAGAAATATTTTGTAACAAATTTAATTTTTTTTAATCAATTTAATGTTAATTTCTGTTACACTTTATTCTAAGGTGTCCTTGTTACAGTGCAATTGTACATTTAATTACTGAATAATATGAATTAACTACATGTACTTACTACATGGTTAGGGTTAGGATTAGAGTTTGGCTTAAGGTTACTTGCATTTAATTATGCAAAATTTATTGTTATTATAATAGTAAATACATGTAACATGTAACAAGGACACCTTAAAATAAAGTGTTACCTTCTTTTCTTTTAAAAAAGAGCTTACTGACCCCAGACTTTTGAACGGTTGTGTATCTTTACAGAAGAAAGAAAGTCTTCCAGGTTTGGAGCAACATGAACTTGAGTAAATGATGACAGAATTTTCATTTCTGGATGAACTGTTTCTTTCATTTTGAACAGCATCTACTGTTTTATAAATTAAAAGTTATTAAAATAACCCTATTTGGTTCTATTTGGAGCATTTTCAAGAGAATATACTGCAGAGTCAAGACCCAAAAGAGACATATTTATAAAGCCTGTTTATTTTGGTTTTGAGCAGTGGTCTGATACAGTGATTCTTAATGAGAAATAATAAGCCAGAAAGAGAGCTAAATACAGAATAAATGTTTATGTTTTGGTCACACTCTCTGCGGTGGGCTTGATTGGACATGAAACAGGCCTGCAGAATAAGCACACTCGTCCATTCTGAACCAGTGCAGCCACAGTGTGATTTTCCATGTTAGGTTTGGAACGGTGCGCCTGAACCGGCACAGGGTGTGCGGTGGATAGGGTACGTTTACCGTGTGTGAGAGTGAAAGCTGCAGTGACCTCAAGGCTTGCGTGTGTGTGGCAGTGGGGTGGACGGATTGATGGGTGGTCCTTGGGACAGATAACATACACACAGACACACACAATATTTAGTTACGGCGGTTTCCACCACATTACAGTTATTATTCTCTTATTTGGGTGATTTCTAGCTCAATGTACTGTTTGACAAATTGCACTGATGGAGAAACATGGGTTTCAGAGGTTTTATGGCTTTCAGATCTGTATTTTGTGGTTTCGAGCAAGTATGCAGCCTGAGCATACATTTTGAACTTCTATGAATTACTACAGAGCACAGATATAGTTAATGGCCATGGAAAATGTCAGTAAATTTCATTAGAATACTTATTTTTCTGTCAAAATGTCATATTCCAGAAATATTATCAACTTTCATTATGTCTATATATTTTTACTTTAAAGTAAAAATATATAGACATAGTGAAAATCCATCTTTATTTAGTCAAAAAGTTTGTAAAATGGTATTTTGATATACAGTAGAAGCGCATGATGGTTTTGTCTTAGCTTTGTTAGAGAAAAAAACAAAAAAAACAAAACAAAACAACATAACATAACACAAAACAAAAATAAAAAACTAAACTAAATAAAAAAAATAATAAAACTAAATAAAATACATTTTATTTTATTTAAAAAATTATTTTACAAAAAATATGAATAATATAATATAATATTTCATTCTTGTATTTGCTCATATTGTGGTATTTAAGAATAGCTCTAAAATAAAATTTAAATATATATATATATATATATATATATATATATATATATATATATATATATATATATATATATATATATTATTTTATGCTATTTATCTTTCTCTGACACAATTAAGACAAAAGTTGCATTTCTCCCATATCAAATTAGGGGTACAATTACCAAGAGTTGAACCAATTTCCATCCAACGTCCCTCCAGAAATCACCTTGAAAGTAAACATATTGCAATTTCAGGCAATTTCCATATGGATTCCACAAATCAACTGTGATTTTTTGGCAAGAATAGAGGAACTGAGACTGGATAAAAACAAAACCGTAACAGTGTTTGCCTGGAGGGCTCTCACCCACACTCTGTATAACTGTATACAGGTCTGACCACTGTTTAATTCCACATGATGCAATGAACCCCACTTCCACAGCAATGATCTCCTGCACCCACAGTTCCTCTTCGCTCACGTGCTTTTGGTCAGTCCTACATACACACATCTTGCAACGTCAGTCACTTGTCTCACACAGCGTAGTCCTGGCCAGTTACACACACACACACACACACCTGCCTTGCCAGTCCCTCTTTGTCCTCCATTCTGTAGATCTGGCCAATTACAGGCCTTATCTGTGAGTGAGAATAATGAGGTTACACACTGAGCAAATTCTATCATGTCTCTGTAATGAGATTTGGGTTGAGCTGCGTTGCCGCTGTGGACGGGGTGGAGGACAGACACACTCACGCTCATGGCACGTTATCTGCTCCCCATCTCTCCGCCTGACATTCCAGGAAATTGCATTCCAGTGAAGGAGGGAGCAGAGGAGTCAGTGACAGTGTCACACACACACACACACACACACACACACACACTACCTTTGGCTTTCTGTCTCTCTCCCTCTCTCTGTTTCTCTCTCTCACTCTCTGTCCTCTGACAGCCTTTTTGATTTATGGCTCCAATTCCCTGGTGCAGATGCAGCCTGCACTCATAACCGTGTATATGTATTTTATTTTGCTGCCCTCTCCTTGCCTCAGCTTCTGTGCTTTCACATTCCCCTGCACCGCCTGATTGATTATCCCATCCACACTGTCTACAGTGTTTCTCATCTTTCAGAAGTATAATCTCTCCCAACAGCATGAGAGAAAGAAAGAGAGACTCTGAGGCCCGAATGTAAAGCACCCATATTAGTTTAAGTCCTGTTTCAATCTGGAAAAATTCCAAGATGGCTGAATGAATGAATTGGGCATGACTATATGAAAAGGTATTGGAAAGTGAGTGTCTGTCTCAAAATGGAGTTCATAGAGTTGATATCTTGGGACTGTGGTTTCACTGGCTTCAGGGAGATTTGGCAGGGATGACTGTAGTGTTACTGCTTTGTCTCAACCTGTATACAAAGCCATTTCTTTTTTTGGAGATTTGTCAGATGATATTAAATGTGCAGTCATCTTTATGACTGAATACATAAAAAATGGATATATATATGCACTACTGTTCAAAGGTTTGAGGTCTTTTGAAAAGTTTTTTTATGCTTTTGAAAGAAGTCTTTTATGCTTACCAAGGCTGCATTTATTTGATCAAAAATACAGTAAAAACGATAATATTGTTAATATTGTGAAATCTTATTACCATTTTAAAATAACAGTTGTTTCAATATAAAATAGAAATCTCAATGTTACAATTTTATTAATGTCTTTACTGTCACTTTTGATTGATTTAATCAATGCATCCTTGCTAAACAAAAGTATTAATTTACAGTACTAAAAGTACTAATTAATTAATTTACAGTACTAAATTACTTGTTTAGTACTTTAAAGTACTAAACAAAATTGCCAAGTTTGTTTTTGTTTTTTCATAGGACCATTAAACAATGCAAGTTGTGCTTTACAGCAATCAAATACAAAAACTGAAAAAAAAAATGGAGATGATAATAATAATAGTAGTAGTAGTACAATAAATGTAATAAAAAATAAAAATAATAATAAAAAGCAAAGATGACTGGGATCAAATAACTCCCAACTGCCAAAGACATATGCATTTAAAAAAACAAAACAAAAAAACAATCCCCTTTTGACCTTTAGGTGTATTGTCTGCTATGTTCCATTATAAACATACATAAAAAATAAATAAAAATAATTACATATCACAGACTTCAAAAAGTGTCTTCGTCCAGACTCTTTTCAATTATGTTAAGGACACACCCATGCTAACCACCAAAGCCAGTGCCTGTGTTGAGTTACAGCTTCGAGGTTAGCTGCTAAGATGCTAACATGCTTTGGGACATATAGTTAGCATCTAATCATGTTCGCTGGCTTTCAGAATAGCCCTTTGAGCTTTTAAAATTATGATGTTGGCCACGTAAAAAGACAGCAACAGCAGATATCCCTCGACGCAGACAAGGAGGTGACAGTGAAAGACTCAAAGAGACAATCTGTGCCAGCAATTATGGTAGAGATCACAAAGAATATAATTAAGTTGCCAAAAGTGTTGTAAATGGAGTGTTTTTCAAAGTGGTTAAACCAGCACGGTCACAAGAAATGTCCTTGTGCTCATGATGTTGCTGCGAACACAAACATGTGTCCAGACATCTTAAAAACCTCTCCAGACCCTCCTCATGCTCCGTTTCGTTCACCATAAGCCTAGAGGATGCTAATTATGGTACTGCTTCTTTACTAAAGATAAAGTTCCCAAAAAGCTTTTGGCTTCCATAGCGAGGGATTTTTTTTATTCAAACCTTCCTCTCACTCAGTCTCAGTTGTCTGTCATTAAACTGATCCTACGTTTTTTTGTGTAAATGAAATCTTACTTACTTATGCAGGCCGTACACATTTAGCTGAACCCGTTCAGGAAAACCTTGTTAGTTGAGTTTATTCACAAGGTTTCTAATCAGAGTGCGAGCTCAACAGATTGGTCTTTCACTCCAATAACATACTGGGGTTTCAACGTATTAAGGAACTGCTGAGAAGGCAGTTGTTTACGACATGTAGGATAAGATGGGAGGAAGTATTTAAATGTTTTTCTACTCCTCTTTTCTTTCCTTATGCATCCCCTCCACTCCTGCCCTCGTAACTCTCTCTCTCTCTCTGCGCAGTCTCTCGTGGTCTGTGCAGGCAGCAGTATTGATAGGGTAATTCAGGCATGATGAACGACCCGATAATCACGAGACGGCTGAAATAAATCACACTCTGATCAATACACACACGCACAGATCATTACCCTGCTGTAACGCATCCTCCATTAAAGCAGCACACACAAACACATATGCACACAAAGAATGGAAAGGAGAGGGAAATGAAAATATTGTGTTTCTATAATGTAGTGGCAGAGATTGATGAGGGGTTTGGGCTTCTTTTGAACCATGGACAAAAATGGAGGCCAAAGTCTTTTCCCAATATCTCATGAAATCTTACCAGGGTTAAGTCAGGTAAAGGCCACGATGAATCAAAATAGCACTGGAATATTCTAAGTCCTGTACACAGTGCCTAAGGACGTATTTTGCAATTGCATCTTAAAATCGTCTCTATTGGCCTCTACTTATCTGACTCATAGCATTAGCGACATGTCCGACAAAGACAGCCGGCACGCAGCCACCCACCCTGTCTTGCTATGAGGAATTAAAATATAGCTCCACAACAACAGTGAATGCACCAAGTAAAAATAAGTAGGGAGGCAATTTATCTGTGCAGATTTCTGTAAGCCTCACATGATAGTTGATAAAAAAGTTCAGGCCTAAATACAAATTCTGGCATTTACTCACCCTAATATGTCAAATATGAATTGCATTTTTTTTTTTCTTCTGTAGAACACAAAAGGAGATATTTTGAAGACTGTGCTGGTCTCTCTTTTACATGCAATCACAATGAACTGAGTCGGAAGCTTTTAACCTAAAAAAAAAAAATTTTTTTACATATATATATATATATATATAAATATATATATGGTACAACACCTTTTTTCTTAAGGTGGGCCTTTAGCCCCGTTGTACCCTATATATATATATATATATATATATATATATATATATTAGGGCTGGGCAAATTAACGCGCTATTATCGCGTTAACGCATTAATTAATTAACGCTGACAATTATTTTATCGCGCATTAACGCAGTGTTTTTTTTTTATATTATTATTATTTTGAAAGCTCGTTGCTCACTGGCTCTGAATTCACATACAGACAAACCATGGGGTCACAGGAGAGGTGGGATGTTGATCAGCACTGGCTTGGGATGGGTGTCATCACGCATCTCAACCAATGAGAGCATTCGGGGTGGGCCTACGACTGCAGCAGCGTTCACATGAACGCTCCCGATAAAATTATTTAGGCTAAGCATCAACATTCACAAACCACTGTTCACTGTTATTTTTAACAGAAAAGAATGCAACGAGCTCGTAATCACGACTTCATAGGTGGGAAATAGGAAGTTTCCGATAGCACGTGAAGACAGCAGAGAAGAGCTCTCGCTCAGCACAGTGGAGTGCATCGTTTTGTTAACTTTGTGGTTTATTATTTTGAGTCGTTTGGGATGCGGTAACACACGGCCCTCTCACAATATATTGCTTTACAGATCTGTTAACGCAATCATGGTGCACGTATCAGAAGTTGAGGGCTCCGACACTACCTGCATACCGCGCCCGAGCCCAACTGAACCGCGCTCTGGCCCACCTCTTCCAACCGAGTCAGGGCCAGCTAAACGAACCGCGCTGCGATCACACTAGTCAAACGAACCGGGCTTTGGGGGTCAAACGCGCTCGGGCACAGCTAAGATTGCCTAGTGTGAGTACACACTTATTCTCCCGGATCCCGCACACACGAGTCTCTACCCGCCCGCACCAGCACTCGCCCATCAAGTGTTGTCTCGCGCCGCACTGTTGCGTTGGGTCCCGCGATCGTGCAGGTTTCTACTCTGAAGGTGCCTGTTACAATGTTATGATCGAGGCTCTGGACTTTGAGCATAACTTGTTTTTCTATAACAAACTATAAAATAGTTTCTATAAAAACATTAATGCCCTGGCAGTGGCAAATAGCTTTGGTTTTATATTTAATTTGATTACATTAATGTTTAAGTTGAGATTTACAAGAAATATTTTAACTGCTACTAGGCTATGCAAAAGGAATAATGCGGTAAAAAAAAAGCACCTTATTTATTTAAAGTGTTTCTAAACAAAATGTTATTGCACTTTTGTTCATATTGCAGTACTTTTAAACGAAAAAAGTGCGCAATACACTACTTTTTAATTCATTATTGAATTTTGTGCATAACAATGTGATTAATCACAGACAATCATGCAATTAATCGTGATTAAAAAAAAAAAAATAATCGTTGCCCTGCACTAATATCTATTTATCTATCTATCTATCTATCTATATACACTGTAAAAAATTTCAGACCTCCCCAACTCAAAATTTTCTAGTGACTGATTACATCAAAAATTTTCCATTGGCCCAATTGAATTTTGTGCAAATTGATTTTTTTTTTCAATTGGGGCAACAGTCTGTTAACATTGGCTCAATGAGAAATAATATGTTGAGCCAATTGGAAAAACATTAAATCTACCAAACCAGTTAAATATTTTAAATAGTTGGCCCAGTTAAATATTTTAAATGGTAGTAGCATACATTTTTTGTTTTACCTAATCTAAAAATGTATATTGGCAAATTTATATTGCTAAAGCAACCTTACTGAATTGTTTATTCCCTGTTGTCCCAAAAAAAAAAAAAGATAAAAAAAAAACATTAAATGATGATACACTGAACACTGACACATTTTAATAATTTTTTTAATCAAATCTACAACAATACTGTAAAAATATCTTACGACGATAAATACATTGAAATTTTCTACACAGTAAACCTTACAAAATAATACATTTTAATTCTCATAAGATACACAAAGCTGATGAATTGCACTTTAAACATTAATACATTCACAAACATGCAAAAATATCAAAAACACCATAAAATGTCAATTTATTTGAGGTTACTTCAACCAGTGTTTAATGTAATGTCAGCTGAATATTACCATTCTCACAAAAGGTACTCTGAGTTCATGAAACAGCATCTTACACTTGAAATATTTGCCAAAAAAATAAATAAATAAAAAATAATCTCATAAGAGGTACTTTGAACTTGAAGGGTTAGTTCACCTAAAAGTGAAAATTCTGTCATTAATTACCCTCATGTCATTCCACATCTGTAAGACCTTTGTTCATCTTCAGAACACAAATTAAGATATTTTTGATGAGATCTGAGAGCTTTCCGTCTCTCCATATAAAGCTATGCAGTTTACACATTCAAGGTCCAGAAGAGTAGGAAAGACATCATTAGAGCAATCAACGTGACTCCAGTGGTTCAAACCTCAATTTCAGGAAGCAACGCGAGTGCTTTGTTTGCGCAAAAATAAACAAAGAAATAAATAACCACCTTATTTACTAAAACATTGATCTGCAACCCAATAGGGGAAGCACCACCACACTTTGGATATTATTTTGTAAATAAAGTAGTAAATTCAAAACGTTGCTTCATAAAATTTAGGTTAAACCACTGGACTCACACTGAATACTTTAATGATGTCTTTCCTACTGTTCTGGAACTTGAATGTGTAAGTTGCATAGCTTCGTTTGGAGGGTCAGAGAGCTCTCGGATTTATCAAATATATCTTAATATGTGTTCTGAAGATGAGTGAAAGTCTTATGGGTTTGGGTATGACATGAGGGTGAGTAATTAACAATTTTAATTTTTGGGTGAACTAACCTTTTAAATTCTTGTTGTACTCCATGTTGAGTGCATACAATAATCCAAAGAGTACAATAAATACATTTACAAAGTCTCCTAAGTTGTCAAGCGCCACCTCCTCTTCCAGGATGACGGAGACATTTAGCACACTTGACAGGGCTCTTGAAGTGCAACTGCTGATGCTTACTATTCCAATTTTCATTGCAGTAGTGTGGTTCTCCAATGGCTCTGTAAAAAAATATATATAAAATTATAAAATAGCAATGTTACATATATGTCTACATATAACTTTAATAACTTATGCAGCCTGCATTACACAGAGCCACATCACACAAATTACATCTAAGAGCTCATAGTATTTGACACTAATATCGAATTAACATATTTAATAATAACAACTACGAGTTAAATACTCACTGTGAAATTCATAGTGGTTCCTTTTCTACACTTCTGACTTCTGACTAAATGGTACCTCGTAAGCTCAGACCTAGCAATGGTGGGTTACACTGAGGGGAACAAAAAAATATTATAGCAGAAACATTTCCTTGTGTCTCATACATTTAATATAATAATCATAAAGTGAAATAAAAACAATTTAGTTCAATAAATAGTAACTTCGGGTAACCGAGAGATAGGGGTGTGCGATATTGACAAAAAATATATCTCAATATTTTCTGGGATTTTATCGATAACAATAATTAGAGGGACGATATTTTCCTGAGTGTGTTATTGTGCTGTCATTTTAAGGACTACCGTGGATTCCTAGAGTTTTGATATTCTATTCTGTGTGGTGGTCAGTTCACAGCAGTCATAGAAATTAATCTTTTCCGATACATTTAAACTGAGTTTTACCTTTATAAAGCCATTTTTCTAAAAGTGTGCATCATCTTTTGAGTCAAATTCTTACATTTTAGTAGTCAATTAGAATAAGACATTTGGGCTGTTACAAAAAAAATGAAATGACTATCAACAAATTTCATCTTTGCAATGCAGCGGAAACACATAAGCTGCATCTGAAGTGGCATTTAGAAACATTTACAAACTGTTTAATGCAGGACATGAATCATTTAACCTACAGTTACAGCTGCATAAATAATCTTTTGATATTTTAAACATTAAAACGTTGAATACTGATATTTGGAATTATTTAAAAATGAAAAGATACTTTAAATGTGAAATTAAATCCGCCAGTAGGTGGCATCAAGTCACTGTTAATAAGTGAGTCATTGCGATTGAACGGAATCATTTAAACGGTTGATTCATTCAGGAAGGAAACACCGACATGTTGCTCAGAGACGCAAATTGTAAATATTTTTGTTGGCAAAACAGAGCAAAAACAGGCAATATTGTGTCTAAAACGTAAGTCCCTTAATATTACATCTTGTTTATTAAACTGTTGTATAAAATCAATATCACACTTGTAATCATGTTGCTTTGTGGAAGAAAAAACATCACTCTTCGTGTGATATTGATTAACTATTTGAAATTATGTAAATATAAACATTTTCTGCCCCCATATCTTGAATTTTGTTATCATTCTAAATGCATTTACTAGACTGAATCATGCAGTGAAAGAACACTCTAATACGCACGCGCACCTACCCTTCATCACGTAATGTATGCGTGCACTATGTAGGTGTGTTTTGTTTTTTTGCGATATAACGTTACTCATGTAAAAATGTCAAACCCCACATCGTTAAAACAACAATTATGATATTATCGCAGATGATATATAGCCTATCGTACACCTCTACCGAGAGATCAGTATGAGCTAAACTAGGTTATTATAATGCCAACATGACATGAGTACAGGCGTGAATTCACCGTTTCTCTGCAAAATAAAATGTAATTTATATAAAATGTATTGTGTCCCAAAGTAAAACATTCGGAAACTCGGTTTAATTCGTTTAGCGAATACTTATCAGAGGTGGTTATGTAATGCAATGTAAGATAATGTAATACCCACGTTTTTCATTTTTATGTCGAAATTACTGAGACCTGCACTCTGTTTAACTTAAACATGACTTAATAAATGCAAAGTTCAGTACTCACCATAACTGTAATGATGGTAATCCGTCTGGAAATTATGGCTGCGTCCAAAAGCCTAGGCAGCTGACTTACTGCCTTGCTGCCTTATCAGGCAATGACTTTGCAGGCAGCATTTTTGCACAGAGGCACCTCGTGAAACTGATTTCCGACAGGCTTCTGAGGCAGCATAATGGTTTAATCATCTGCAACAAAATGGAACGAGTTTTGGTGATAACTAAACGAATATTTAATTACTATAATACTGATTTCTCGCTAGAAATAACATCAAAAGTGCAAAAAGTTAGTCAGAAATATATATTTACACACAAACTGACCACCAACCACAACTTTCAGACGCCATCTTTATTTTTTTTTTTTATCTCAACCGTCACGGAATGGAACGCACAGGATTGTGGGATATCAAAGGCAGCGAAGGATACATCTATGCTGCCTTCAAAATTCGATCAGTAGAAGGTACCTCCGGAGACAGGAAGTGAAGCAGAATTTGGATTCGGACGTGCCTTGATGCCTTCCTGCCTTGGAATGCTGCCTCCGAAGGCAGCATTTTAGAGCTTTTGTACGCAGCCTATGTTTTGTCGCTCCTCAGCATCGGCTCCGCTCTCTCGCGCACAGACATCTCCGCCAACGGTTTCTCTCAGGCGCATGCGTACACGAGTTTTTACTGCAAGTCTTGTTGGGCCAACACAGATTTTTCACTTCTGCTTGATAGATAGGCTGAGCACAATTTAATATGTTCGGTGAATATATATTTTTAAATTTAACTGCAGACCTTCAGCTAAAATGAGTACAATGTATTTTTTTTTGTTTGTTTGTTTGTTTGTTTGTTTTGGGGTAATTTTTGGGAAGCAATTTGTTGAGTCAATGTTTATTTGTCAGTTTCCACAATTTTTCAAAATGTTAATTTTTTACAGTGTATGATGACTTTGTTCGAGAAATAAATCAAAATGTTCCCATTATTCATATACCTCCACTGTAGCTCTCATTTAGATATCTCACTACACTACTGCATTTTCAGATTTGCTGCATCACATGACGCACGTTTGTTAAACCTGACAGTTTCCATCTACAGGCTCCATTTTTTAACAGATGGTATAACTTTCAGTGAATAATGACTTAAAATTGGGTTTGTTCATCACATAAAGCTCTTTTATGGCTTCAGAAGACATGGAACATTGACAATATTTTTTATGATACTTTTATGGTGCTTTTCTGTCATTTTAAAGCTTGACAGTCTGGATCCTCATTCATTCACATTACGTGGAAAGATGTGCCAGTAAAACTGTCAAATAACAAGAAGGTTACTGATGTAAACCGAAAAAGATGGCGGGTCATGTGATCTCAACATGTCGCCCCCATGAGGTGACTTGGGGCATGTAAAATAAATCAGCTTTTATTAGGCTAATGACAGGAGACTTAATTTAATGTGATTATACATGATTTAAAATATTTTTTAAATACTATTCATTTCGTTAAGTGCTTTTTTTTTTTTTTTTTTGGTGTACCTCTATGGAAAGTGAGACAGGAAAGACAAGAAGACGGAAAAAGGAAACAAGCACAGAGAAAAGGAAAGGTAAGGCAGAATGAATAGAGAGAAGGAGTGGAGAGGAGAAAACAGAAAAAGGGGAAGGGAGAGAGGCTTTGTCATGCTGAATGTAATAAGCAGTAGGTAGTGTGTCTTATGGAAGGTGATTTATGGGGCCTGTCCTGAGCCAGCCAGCACTTTGTCTCCTCTAGCATGGAGGATGAATGGGCTGCTGTCAACCCAGCCAGAACACCCCTCCTCCTTCTCTCTCTCTCTCTCTGTCACTTTCTCAGTGCCTGGTTTTCTCCTCTAGTTTCTGGCTCATGGAGGTTGGTGATCGAACCCGTTTTCTTCTCTCTGCCTCTCATGTGCAAACAAAACCCTCAGTCACTTGAAAAATCTGCACAACTATAGCAGGTCGACCCCTATCATGTAATTCCTGATGTCACTGCTGACAAACGGATAGACATATTAAATGCATTAGTCATTAGTGTAATCCCCTCCATCATCAGAGCCCCCCCCGTAGTATGGCAGGAATGCTAATCCATGGCAGCTGATCAGCTGTTCTCATTAAAGCAGTTTCCTCGGTGAGCCTGCAGTTATCTCCCGACCTGTCATTGACCTCCACTCTAATCCAACAGAGACTCTTGACTGACCTGAGAAATAAATAGCAAGACCTCTGCTAAATTGTTCTGTGGATTTTACGTCCTGCGTCTAATTTTTTTTTCCTAGCAGAAAATGAGATGGACTGATAACCCCCTAAAACCTTCCAGAGACTTTAAAGTCAACACGAAATCAAAATCGACTATTTATTTTCCTAATACGCATTCCTGGTCTAATTGTGAATGATTCATTGGTGTATATTATTCCAAAGAAAAGCATTGTTTGTCTTTGTAATCAGTTTAATAAGTTTCTTTTCCCCTTGAATGTCTTTCCTTTCTGCGTACATAACTGAGGCCGCACAGGCTATTAGATATTGTTGAGCAATAATTGAATAGCTATTTAAATGCCTGGACTTTTCTCAATCCAACCAATTCCCTCTTTTCTTATTGAATATCCTGTTTCAGCCAGAATAACAATATGGATGTAAAATGGGTTACAAGTGACAATTCACTTTGATTAATAATCTATAAAGTCACGATTTAACAGATATAGCGACAATCTTTTATTTAACAAGCCACCAATTATTGATTGAATGAAGATCTGAATGCGATCTTAAAGCTGAGTGTAAGAAATTGGCACAGTTTAAGATGAATAAATGATTGGAGAAGTTTGGCATATACAACACCAAAAAGAAGTCTGTCGTTTTACCAGAAGATTAAAAATTGCAAGACAAAAATGTAAAAAATTAAACATGCATAGATGAATCATTTACAATAAGATCAAAAATGCATTTAGAAAAAAGACAGGGTGAATTTTTATGCCAACTTTAAAATCTCATACGCCTGCATGTGTTTGTTGGACTGACTTGTGTAAGCAAGTGTGCAAAATCGTGTTTTGGTGTCAGTGTATCTGCATATTTTGGTCTCCCTGTGATCGTTTGTATTTCAGCGTGCATTCTCAGCTCTTCTGCTGACTGTGAGTATGTGTGTGTGTGTGTGTGTGTGTGTGTTAGCAGAAGCAGATGGCGTATTAATAGTGTAAAATATGATCTGCAGGAACCCAATATGCTTGCATGCTTGTGTTTATGGAAATCACAGTGCACCATGGGAATAAATAATTACCTTTCTGTTCGACCGTAGTCCAAGCCACGAGCTAGCAGGGAGAGAACCCGAAAACAATAATTATAACAACAATCAACTATATATACTTCTCTCTAATTCTATCGGGTTTTGTGGTGCTGTGAAAGACCAACACATTCTCCTTGTCAGATAGAGGGCAGCGTTGCTAAAACTGAGCAGCTATTCCCACGGTCTCTCTCTGTCGCTCCCACTTCGTCTCTTCCATCTGCTGAAGATCTAATGGTTGATTAGAGTTGACAGCAGAGAAACAAAAGGAAGGGGACGCTAACAGAAGGAGGCACAACAATTAGCACACAAGCAAGGTGAGTGTTTATCTGTTCTCGCTGCCACTCGTACCCCCGTCCTTCTGCCGCTCTCACGTCTGATAACTGATGAAGAACCCAAGAGCTCTTGAGTCAATCCAATAAACATGATCAATCATAACAGCTACATTAAGACGTGCTGATTTAATTGCTTGACTTGTGCAGATAATGTGGTTTCTGAAAGACTAATGAGAATAGACTATTTTCATGCACTGTGAGGAAATATTTGTAGTGGATCAGGAAAAATGGAGAGGAAAGGTTGTTGAAACATTCTAATATTCCGGCTTAATATGTACAGACACCTATAAGTAAGTCATTTGCAGGATGATTTGCATGAAATGCAAAAAACATGGGGCACTATCTGTTTGAATGGGCATCCAAACACAACAACACTGGCCTAACCAATGGCGTGAGGTAGGAGGTGGAACTGACTGTTGGTCCATGGAGGAGTATTCAGGAAACCTGTGCAAAAAAAAAAAACCAAACAATCAATTTGGAATTCCATTTAATGTCGTCAATGATCATTTGATGATCTGCCATAGAAACACATTAACAAATGTCAGTTCAACACAACTGTTCACTGACGAATGCTGACTGAGACACACACACACACTGCCCTCTAGGAACTCTAGTGGAAACCTCATGTACTGTTTTACTGAGCGATCATCAAAGACCATTAAATCAAGTGAGTGTCCACAGAGACAGGAAATTGAGGAGGGGATTACGATCTTTGCATGATGAGGAGGGGCAAGATTTATGTGTCATTTACCGAGAAGAAGATTGTAAAACTTAATTACAGAAAGTTCCCTCACACACACGCACACACACAACCCTAACTGCACAGAGCACTATTCATCTATACACACCCTCTCTCACATTCTCTCCATTTTCCATCCCCATCCATCCATCCATCCATCTATTTATCTATCCATTGACCCTAAAAAAGCCCAGCCCTGGAAATAATGAACAATTAAATCAACAAGAATAGAAATGAAAGCAAAAAACACAAGTTATAACAGGCCAAACACCAATGTCAAGTCGGAGTGAACTGCCATTTGAAAGCTATATTGATTTCACAATACACATGATTCTTCTGAAATCATGCTGGTTTTGGTTTCCACAAAATTATTAAGCAGTAAAATTTGTGTTTTCATGTTTCATGTTGGTTCTCAACATGTTTCTCGAGCACCAAATCAGCATATTAGAATGCTTTCTGAAGGATGTGTTCTTTTAAATGGTAATAATAATACACAATTTCAACTGTTTTTACTGTATTTTTGATCAAGTAAATGCAGCCTTGGTGAGCTAAAGATACTTAAAATTAAAAAACGTAAAAAGTCTTAATTCCTAAAAAATTTGACTGGTAGTTGGAGCCAGATTTAATGTGAGTCTGCTTAAACATTCCCTCAATAGCTACATGCTCACTGTCCAATAAGCAGCACATCTGAATAATATTACTAAGACAAACACTGAAACATCCACCAATAAATCATTTGCAATGAGACCAAAAAAGTGCCTTAAAAAAAGTATATTGACTTTAATGGTTTGAAATTTCCTCAACAGTTCAACAACCTCATTATGGCTCTCAAATGAAGAGTAATTCCTCCCAAACCCTGTCAGTTTGACAAACGTAAAGCACTTACTCAAGGTGTATATAAAACTTGAGCAGGTTCTTTAGATGAACAGCGTGCCCAGAACCTTTGCACCATGCCTAATTACTCTAGTAGCTCTGAGGAGAGGGCGGCCCGTTTCTATTCATCCCGGCCGGCCTGAAAGACCCTGCACCAGATGTTTCTGAAAGGGGGATCTCTTTTCTTCTCTTCTCCCCTTCTTTCATAAGTCAGTGACTAACTTTTTGACCTCCCCTCCTTTCTCCTGCAGGTCTTGTGTGTGAGGGTCAGGGAGAGGTGGTGAGGTTATAGTGAGGTCGGGGCACATTCAATACAGCACCAACTGCACCTCCCCTCCCGGCCTCCTCTGTGCCACATCCATCTCTCCTCTCGTCTTTCTCCTCCCGTTCCTTCAGACAGCCCTGAAGAGCCACAGATGCTGTTCTCCTCTGTTTTCTGTAATTCGTCTTCAGGAGGGGGGACACAAAGAGGATGCTTGTCGTACCGAGAGGAAGAAATACGGCTCTCTCTGCCTTCCCGCACAATACGACCAAACAATAAACACTGCTTGTGTACACATATCATGACAGAATAATGTGGCCATAAATACCAATACAGACACTCCCTCTCGTAACGTCTCTCCTTCCTACATGCAGAGACACACACATCGTAATCATACTACACAGCTCTCGGCTACCAATTTGTTTTTATTTCAAAGTATAAAAATCAATAAAAGTTCAATATATGATACTTGCTTACTCCATCGGTAACTTTGCATATGATAAAGTATTCAGTATGATGAACTAACAATAAACTATTTTTAACAGCATTTATTAATTTTGGTTAATTTATAAATATTATACTTTTCATTATTAGTATGTATCCACTATGTATTTTTTAAAATCTCAATATTTTATACTGTGCATGTTGTGATGCCTAAATTTACTGTAATGCCTCAATTATTTAGTGTTATTTATTTACTTACTTATTTTGGTAAGACTTTAGTATAGGGACCAATTCTCACTATTAACTAGTTGCTTATTAGCATGCCTATTATTAATATATTGGCTGTTTATTAGTACTTATAAAGCACATATTCTGCATGACCATATTCTACATCCCTAATCCTACCCAGTACCTAAACTTAACAACTATCTTAGTAACTATTAATAAGCAGCAAATTAGGAGTTTATTGAGGCAAAAGTCATAGTTAATGGTTTGTTAATAGTAAAATACATCGGCCTTAACATGAACATAATGATCATCTTATTAGTATCAACCATAACATTAATAATAAGTGCATCCCAAATCATCAGTTCACATGAATGCATCATTTAATGTATAATTTGTAATGTATAAAATATATTAGCATATGAATTAAATAACCTTGACCAAGATTAATAATTGCTGTAAAAGTCTTGTTCATTGTTAGTTCATGTTAACAATTGCGATGATTAACATCGACATAAGCTTTGCTGTAAAGTTTCACCACTCCAAATCACAATCCAAGCGTCTGTCACCAACATTTCCTCTTGTCCCGTGTATGAAACAATTGCTGCTTATATTGAAAGGTGCTGTCTGCTTCCGTGTAAACGCAACACAGCTGATTTACATAACCCAGACAAAACTACAGCCCCGACACAATGAACGATGTTTAGATAGACCTTAAGGGCCTTCATACGACAGCTATATTTGTGCATGCACTGCTTGCTGATGTTATAAAGCAAATGGCATTAAGTCTGTTTTGCTCACTTCCACGATTTGTTAACAACACAAGGTGACTAATGGCATTTTAAGTGTCTCTCCATCAGTTTGAGCTTTACTACACCATTGGTCTGTGTAAATACTTCCACACATGCATAAACAATGACCTCGGCTCTGATTGGTCAGAGTGTTTGCTCTGATGGAGTGAGCGGTTTGGCTTGGTGAAGCACAGGCTGAAAATAGCCAGGCCCCTGGCATGGGTTTGAATCACTCATGCAGTTTATAGGGCACTGAACAGGTTTAATGAGCCACAGATAAATCTGATATTTCAGTCGTTTCCCACAACACGCGGCCTTGATGCCTAATAGCGACTGAGTTCATGATAGTACCTTATTTAAAGTCACTCCATTTAAGTACAAGCGCAAATACTGGGTCCAGCTGCATGGATTCAGTGTAACTCACCTAGTTTCTTGAAACTGTTGTTGTAATTACTGCATTTTGTACCTTAAAATAAACCAGGGTCTGCAGGCCTAAAATACAGAGGCCTGCTGTCCTGAAGCAGCCAGTTCCCCACCCATGAGCAGGGATGAGGTTAAACTCACAGCTTTTACCAACACCATGTGTGTGCACGTGTGCGTGAGCGCATATTAGCAATGGCAGTTTGTTATAGGGAGTCATCAGTAACTGTCCCTATGATGCCAGAAGCTTAATTAACCCTCTCTCTCATTAACACTCTCTCTATACAGCTCTCTCTCACCGGCTAACTCGCTTTCTCCCTCTCTCCGCTCTAGTCTCGGCCAATTACTGAGCCCAAATGGAACAGCATTAATCAAATCTTTAGTGCAGCAGCATGCTTTGAAATATCAGATTACGCAGGGCTGCAAAACTAATATGTCACTGTCACCGAGCTTGCACAGGCATTTAGAGGCTAGCATTAACAAGATGGCTAACGTCACGAGCGTCTGCGCGCTATGTGGAACGCCGCTCTAGGGGCCATTAGTAAGACAAGGAAGAGGATAGCAGAGGGTTCTGCTTTCACTCCGCACTCATTTTTTATGCCCCCTTTCTTCTTTTCCTTCCTCTTTGTCTTCTGCTTCTCTTATTGTTCTGTCAAAAGGCCTGCGCCGCAGATGAGGAAGAATGGGCAAGACAAACGGCCCGGTGAGAAAGGCTCGAAGGAGATTAAGCAAAGGGAGGAAACGTGGGTCAGCGAAGGAAAGGAGTCGTGCCGAAAGGAGGACAATGACGCAAAAAGCACGAGGAAGGAAAGAGGAAAAGATGAGTGAAATCTTGAGCGGATGGACGGACAGATTCCGGGTGGAAATGTGCTGACCTGTAGGCATGTGCGCCTGGCATAACGGCTGCTTCTACATGGTGTCAACACACTTTTCTCAGGGTGAAAAAAGAGGGAGCGAAGAAAAAAGATGGCTCTGTGAGAAAAAAATGTGCTGTTACACAGGGAGTTTGGGCGTGCTCTGTGGCAGGAGGCAAAATAGATGACAGTGTAATGATATTAAAAGCGCAAAGTTGTTAAGATGCCAAGTCAAGGCCCCATAAATCCAGCCAGGGCTCCCACTGCCTGTCCCCACACCGCGTAATTAAATCTGATTTATGAGGCGTATTACAGCAGTGAGAGATAGTTCATATTCCAGCTCTGCTTTATTAGACAGCCTGACAGGCGCCAAAAAATATTGTCGAAGTTGCCTCGGCCCTAGCCGCCAAAAAGCCTTGCTCCGCACTCTGTCTTTTGTTGTGTCAGTCCTCCCTTCCCGTGATGGATTAGGCACTCTTTCTCACTCTCTCTTCTTCTCTCTTTCATTCGCTCTCCATCTCCTCCCTCAGTCAGAATGTGGTGGAACAGCCCCTTGTGACACAGCCAGACAGCTTCATCTTCATCAGTAGCCCCCAACGCCTCCACACAGCCCCCGCTCCCGCCCCCCCCGCCGGGCCGAGAAGGAAAAGAGGGAGGGCACAGGTGTGGAAGAAGAGAGCCGTTTGTGAAGTGAGAGGTAAAAATACAGAGAGAGACAAGGTTATTGTAGTAGTTAACTAAAACAAATGCCAAACTGGACCAAGTTTCTTTTTTTTGCTTGAAGTCAAACAAACAATAACTTAAAAAAAATAAATAAATAAAAAAAAAATAAAAAAATAAAAATATATATAGGAAGAAACTATATTTCATTTAGTTCAACTTTAGTTTTTTTTAATGTTCTTTTCTCTATATTTCCATAAACAAATAGTTATGTATTTATTTGTTTATTTTATTTATTGTCTATTCTCTTTATTATTAGTGTTATATTTTATTTTATTACCTTAAAGCTGCAGTCCGTAATTTTTGCCTCTATGTCGCCATCTCTGTTTGAAAACCTGGAATTGCAGTTCCTTGTGGAATTAATTTTATTGCGTGGGGTTGTACTCTGGCATGGCTCCAGCGCAGATGAATCTAATGTTTTGAGGTGAATGTGTGGCTGTCATTCACCGCACCAGTGTGAATCCTGTAGTAATCACAGATTCTAGCCTATGTCTTGGAATATATGACCCAAATAAGAATTTTCACCGTATATTGCCATCTGAACAAGTAAGTAACAAATCTGCCATGCTTGTTCTGACCAACTGAGGAAAAAAGCATTACAATAAATCGTGCTACCAATGGTGATTTAATCTAACGACTGATTAGCTCATATCACATCAAACCGTGCAAATTATTATTATTGTTATACTTTATTCTCAAATTATTAATGTTAACAACATCAGCATTGCGTGACAATGAGTATAGTGTGTATTAGCGTGTAGATTTTAATTTCTGTACAGTCTAATCTCTATTGTCACACCATTCGAATTTTATATTAAGAAATTCTTTTAACCCAAAAAGCAAACTATACTCCCTTCGAACTGGTTGTCTTTAAAATACAAATCTTGTGTAATCCCAGGCTATCTGTAATCAGAAGCACATTTAAAACTGGAATATAATTTAATGTCATTCACATGCGTTTCATATACTCCTTTCTGGATTACAATCTGCCATCAAAATGATTTTTTGACATTTAATTATTCTAGCTGCTGTGAGAAAAGGCTAATGATCTACCACCTGCAGGATCCTCACATGCGATAGCCTAGTAGCCGGGACAACTTCTTTATGTTTACAGACGTGACGTAATGACGCAGTGCCATGCTCGAATTTCCCGCGAAAACCTATCCGTACCACTCAAATTAGAAAACATTATTATAAGCTAAGCATTGTGAATCGGGCTAAAGTAAGGGGATAGTTTTGAACACTGGCTGGTTATGTACTTGCTCAAATATTGATTTTGGATATTTTTTAACCAAAAAAAGTTACGGACTGCAGTTTTAAATTATATGTATGTCTGCATTCTATCTGTACTTTGTGCACTAGAAGCTCTGTAACCAAGACAAATTCTGATTTTCATTCTGATATACAAAAATAGCTAAAACTGAACCTGAAATAAAAATGAATAAAACTATATAGACATATTAAACAAAAATGAGCAAAATTGACAAACATAACAAAGCTACTAAAAATTTAACTAAAATGAAACTTAAAATAAAAAACTAATTCAAACTAATTTTAAAAATGATATTAAAAAACACTAGAGACAGAAATATAATATCAAACAACATGAAATCAGATGCATTTCGTGGCTAATTACACCAATATACTATGATTGGAACATAAGAAAGTGAAACCTCAACATTTCTGTCTTTTTGCTGACAAAAACACTTCTGTCTTGTGTTCTTGGTGGTTGTCCCGAGGCTGCTTCTTCAACAGGTACTAGAAATCTGAAGATCTTGTCTGATGTAGAAACAGATCAAATATTTGAGCCAGCTAAATTGATTTTTCTTTCTAAAATTCGCTATCACTTACGTATTTTCAAAGAACCAAAGGGCCTCTCATAGTCACCCACACAGCTCTCCATTGATTAAACCCGAGAGACACAACAGGAGAGAAAACATCTCACCAGCAGACCTTAAAGATTGGAGAGAATGAGAGAGAGCAAGCGCAGATAAAAGAAGAAAGGATGAGTGCAGGAGGAAAAAAAACACCAGCTGATGTTAACGAGCTGGGACACTTTTATTATCATTATTAATTAGAGCTTTTCAAGCAACAGAATTAAATCAATACGCTGGAGTGAAACAAATTTCAGAAGGCCGCTCAGATCAATCAGGAAGGGTTTTTATCTGCGTAACTGCCACTGAGCTAAGCTCGTTAGTGAAACAGTCGTTAACAAGGCACTTGCGGCAAAAGGATATATCTGAGCTATTTCTAATTAGGAGGACATAAACCAGCAACTATTTCTCCTCTCTGATTAACTGTTAAGTTCATTTGTGATTTTACCCCCTCCTACTATCCTCTTTCTTTGTCTGTCACAAACACACAGACACAATCCCAATTTCTCATGTAGATCTATTTTCTCTTCTCGTCGGCTTCTCGCTTTCTCTCTCAGCCTAACCATTAAACAGGATTAAATGCTTGCAGAGATTCTTGCCTTGTGTTAAATGATTGCGTCCTTATAAGGGTAAATGAGACCATTTATCATGAGCCCGTCCTCTGGGTGCGCTGCAGGTCGTTAGCCATCTACCGTCATGAAATAATTAGTTTTACTATTAATGTAGCAAAGCTCAATGATCATGAGTGCCCACATGTCCCCTTACACTGGGATTAATTGTATTAATGTGCTCAGATGCTCACTAAAGGCCTTTAAAAAAGGATGAAATGTTAGCAGGGCTCTGAAACATGGAACAGTCTTAAGCAGATAATAGCAAAGAAAGATTCAGCGCTGCTTCCCTTTTATATCGTCTTTAATACCAATAGATTATAATAGTGCATATTAATGATAATGGCTGAAAAGGCTATATTATGAATACAGCTCTTACGTGACATGCACAACACTTACATAGTTCTAATATAACATTGTAAAACAGATGTGCTGACTCTAAATTGGATTTGATATTATAAAACACTCTTTTCTGATTATTTAAAATTTAATTTAAATAAAAAATAAAAACAATAAATTAAAATAAAAATATATTTTTAAAAAAAGTAAAATAAATAAAAATGAAAATAATAAAGTGCCATGTTATATTGTGTTATATAAGAAATTGTTGAAATTTTATTTCACCGTAGCGATATATATTAACAATATAGTTATTTTTGCTTTAAATAAGGCCTTTATGATATCAACATTTTTATACCATAGAAATTTCATAATTCTGGTCACTGGTGTCAATATCACAAAAAACTAATGCTAGCCTAAATTAAAAAACAAATCAAAATCAACTAAAACTAATTACAAGCAATAGGACAAAAAAAAAAATACATTTTATAAAGTAATCACATGTATAAAAACACTAAATAATTCACTGTGTAAATTAAATATGTATTTCTTCTTACTAAAATTACAAAGGTGATTTAGTCAAGAGTAGTAAGAGATTGTCCCTCTTTTGTTGTTTGATTAACATGACAGACAGCAGGAATATTAGACTGCTGTCACTTTAAGAGCTGCCTGGATGCAATATACACCTTTTCTTTCTCGGCTGTTTGCTTTCCCTTAAAGGGATAGTACACCCAAAAATGAAAATTTGATGTTTATCTGCTTACCCCCAGGGCATCCAAGATGTAGGTGACTTTGTTTCTTCAGTAGAACACAAACAAAGATTTTTTAACTCAAACCGTTGCAGTCTGTCAGTCATATAATGCAAAAAGTTATCATTTCTACATGTTTTAATTAGAGAGAAATAACAGGGAATGACTGACACCATAAGTGATCGTTGTGATGACCCAGTTCTTGAGGCAGTGTTATTAACCTAATGAAGAACAATGCTCGACTTGAAGTCCACAGCTGTTCCAGCCTCACAAGGGGAAGTCGTGGCCTAATGGTTAGAGAGTTGGGCTTGTAACCTGAAGGTTGCCGGTTCGATTCTCACACCGGCAGGAATTGAAGGTGGGGATTGTGAACAGCACTCTCTCTGCCTTCGATACCATGACTGAGGTGCCCTTGAGCAAGGCACCGAACCCCCAATTGCTCCCCGGGCGCTGGAGCAATGGCTGCCCACTGTTCCGGGTGTGTGTTCACGGTGTGTGTGTGCGTGTTTGTTCACTATTCACTGCTGTGTGTGTGCACTTGGATGGGTTAAATGCAGAGCACCAATTTCGAGTATGGGTCACCATACTTGACAATACGTCACGACTTTCACTTTCACTTTCACTTTCACAAACACCAGGAGGATGGGCTGGAAAAAATT
This sequence comes from Spinibarbus caldwelli, assembly GCA_039654775.1. Classification (NCBI taxonomy): domain Eukaryota; kingdom Metazoa; phylum Chordata; class Actinopteri; order Cypriniformes; family Cyprinidae; genus Spinibarbus; species Spinibarbus caldwelli. The sequence continues at coordinate 34,696,017 of CM077223.1, forward strand.
CCTCACAATGTCAGAGGTGACACTGTGTTGAAGAGCAACCACAGAGGTGTAATGTTAGCAGAGACATAAAGGCTAAATTCTATTGGTGACGCTGGCTTTTTGCTATGAGCATTGTGATTAACCTACTGCTCCAGGTCTGCCTCTTGACCCTCTCTACACGCTGACCTCTACATCCTAGCACTCTTTCACAGCGTCTCTCTGCAGGCTGTAGCTGTAGTCATAGTAGGCCGCATCTGGGGCCTGTAATCAACGTCACGACACATTAGAAACAGTGACAGAATCTCTCCCCCGTACTCGGTTGGAGTTTTACTATGGGTCAGAAACAGAGCCAAGCTCCCTTCAGCATAGGATGTCTGTTTTTGTCCTTCATTCATCTATTGTTTTAGGGTGTGATCTAGTTTCAAACAATATCTGTTTATCTAAAAGTCCATTTAATCCAAGCCCAATTTTTATACACGAAAACTATTCAAACATGAGTGCTTCTTGCATGTGCACAGTTCTAGGGTGTTTTAGTAAGTCAACAGAACGTTGCTATGCAGTCTACACTTATTGTAAGTGCATGGAAAGACGTTACTCTGTGATTGCTAGGACATTGCCAATGATTGCTTAGCAGGCCAAGTTAAAAGAGCTCACCCAGATACCTCTATAATGTTTTGTTTACATCCAAGTTATACATACCAAATGCTTAGGTTAGGGGTTTAGAATAAATTACTTCATAAAGTAAGCATAAAATGGAAAGTCACCCTATCTGTTTTCTAAATTGATTTTATTGTGAACAATTCATCCATGCAATGATAGACTTCTCTCTGATGATGTCTGCCAGACTTCTCCAATTATTTAGTCCGCTTAAACCCTGCAAGCTCACATTCAGATCTGTCTCCATTCAATCAACAACCGATGGATAGAAGTTTCAACTTTACATTGTTTTTCTTTTTCATAATCAGTTTCACTCCGATGTACAGTGCACAAAACAAAAGAGATCTGTTGCTACTTCTGTTTCATCTTGAATTTAAAGGGATAGTTCACCCAAAAACGAATACTGAGTCATCATTTACTCAATATCAAATTGTTCCAAACCTGTATCAATTTCTGAACAAGAAAGAAGATATTTTGAAGATTTTAAGTAACCAAACAGTTTTTGTTCCTCAGTGACTTACATAGTATTTTTTCCATACTATGGAAGTCAATGAAGACCAACAGCTGTTTGGTTACCCACATTTTCCAAAATGTCTTTGTTTATGTTCAACAGAAAAAACAAACTCATAAAGGTTTGGAATAACTTGAAGGTGAGTAAATAAGACAAAAATCTTATTTTTGGGTGAACTATAACTTGGGCAAAAATATTGATTATTATTTAATTGCTCCAATACCAAACAATCCACTTAGCTAACTTTTCAGACATGACCTTGGAACTGTGAACAATTTTTAGTGCAAGAAACTGTCAAATATACACATTTGATTAAAAATCAAATTGTTAATAATTATACTTTTGTGCTGTTTGTAGTTCTGTTAAGCCTCTGGTCCTTGATGAGTCAAAGCAAAGTGTTTACTAATGTGGTAAACTTAGTATGAATCGTTACTGAAGTCAGTGATCCAGAATCACACTCCAGCAGATGAGACCAATTTGGAGAAGTTCTTACCCATTCCTGATGTATTTTCTTATTCCTTTTCTCCCTCTTCTTTGCTCCAGATCCTACCGTCTAATTGTTGCCTAATGAATAGGCCATGTCTGAGTGCAAAGATCCTGCTGTACCCGAAGACAGATCGAACATCTGGACCCAAAAGAAAGATATATCACCAGTGTCATCACAGCCTGTGACTGACTGTATAACCAATCCATCTGCATTACACGCAGCACATGTGCGAGGGAGCTGAAGTGTGTCGTTTTCAAAAGTCTGGTTTATGTGAATAAAATACACTCACTTTTTTTTGGTTCATGTGTGTCTGTGCACACACATGTGTGAGCGGTTGCAACACTCGGCGGCTATGTGCAGCAGAGTGCAACAAAGCCACTACATCACTGTAATTAGTTTTGTCATTCTCTCTCCCTCACTCACTCACCAGCTCTAATGTAATACAGAGCTCAGGCCAGGCCAGCAAGGCCATTAATGAGTCACACTGACACAGCCTCCAGGACCCCAGTGCTTTTTACTGTCTATCTGCAGCCATGACATCAATTAATCACTCGTTAATCCTACCCCCTACACCGGCCTTACTGAGAGGGGGCAGGGGGCCGTGTATGATCCAAATTCTACCCATGCAGAAAAGCAGAATGGCTGACAGAGCTGAAAACAGAATTGTAATGAAATATAAGCTATATATATTCAAATATATATATTCAAAAATAAAACAAAGGCTCAATTATAACAGGGAATGCTCACTTTTCACAATCCAAGGAATCTAATCCATTCCCAATGGAATGAAATCCTGCCCTACATTTTTTTTTTCTCGTTGAAAAGGCATCTCATTATAGACTTGAACCAGGAGAAACTGTTTAAACTCAGACGCAGTGTAACCCACTTCAAATTTTACTGTTAATTATGCACTTTAGAAACAAGGCCGATAAGCAAAGAACATGTCCTTAAAAGGTGTTGTGTGGTGTTTATTGTTCAGTGTGTACATCAGATTGTCTCCTCCTCCACAGGGAGTGACTGAGGGGATGCAGGTGCTGGATGGACTAATGCTGTGCTAACAGGTGTTTTGGAGAGCCTGGCCATGTATGGGAAGAGTCGTCCACTGTGAATGTTGTGTTTATCCTCTCTGTCTCTCTCTCACTCACTCTCTCCCATGATAAATGACACACTTTCTTTGGGCTGACGTTTCACAGCACTGGAATCTCTCAAAGCCGTTAGTCTCTGACATTTTGTTTCCTCCACCAAAAAAAAGGAAAAGTAGAAGAAATGCACTCATTTCCAGACGTCCCTTTACCGTGTAGTGTGGAACTTATGGGGTATGAGTGAATGCAGGAGTGATTCCTGTATCCCTGATCAAGATGGGTCATCACACATTGAAATTATACTGTAAATGCAGTGGAAAAAGTAGGATACTATGAAAAGTTGTGTCCTTTTTCCAATACAGAACATAGCAATACTCAAACTTAATTTGAACAGTATTGATAAACGAAAGGTAAAATAATTTGACAAATATGCAGAAATTGGTTTGGACACACCTATTCATAATTTATTATTACTATTTTCCATATTTTAGAATAATAGTGAAATCCGTTAAAAGTTATTTATCCCATTTATTTGTCAGCAACAGTCCACCAGATGATGTAAAATGCATCATCTGGTGGACTGTTGCTGACAAATAAATGGGATATCAGGTAACACAGAAAAATAATACACGACACTAATAAAAATCTACACGACATAATGGAATACTTGTGATTTTTTTTTAATTAATGCATTAAAAACTGACTTGGGAATCTGTTAATTAATGCATTAAAGACAAAGATATTTTGTGTCCATTGTCCAAATTTCAAGCATTTAAGCATATAGCTTGAGAGGTCTGCAGGATGAGAAAACTGTGGTTCAGTAGTTGTTATATTATTATTTCATCTTAGTAATCCAACTGTACTTGGTCAAAATATAGAGACTTGCACTATACACTGCATGCAACACAAAACACATGATCTGTTTCATGTACTTAATTTCCCCTGCATGCTGTATAGGGAATACAGAGTGATACTACAAGCAACAGAAAGATTTAATTATTGAAATTTATGCAAATGAATCCAATTAATTTGTAAGCAATACTGACAAAGGTCGAGCAGACATTTCTAATGAGTAACAGACAGTGTGAGCGGCCATGTTGAATTTGAAATGTGTGGGGATGTTCTGCCATGCGCAAAACACAGTGGCTATTTATTTTATCAAAACAGATGGGTTTCTTAAGACTATGATCATCGGTTCAAGTCAGAAAACCGAGTGTGAAAACTGATATCAAATCAATCAGAATTTGGTTCTTTGGACTTTGAGTGTTGGTGTAGTTGGGCTTTTATGGCACTGTATTGCATGCGAATTAATTTGAGCTGAACATACAAGGTTCAGATCCCACATTTAAGGTGCATCACCATTCAAAATTTGGGGATTTTTTGTTTTTTTGAAACAAAGAATTTATTACTTTTACTCAGCAAGGATGCATTAAATTGATCAAAAGTGACAGTAAAGATTTTACATAGTTATACATTGTTGAACCTTTCTATTCATCAAAGAATCTGGGGGGAAAAAATCATGATTTCCACATAAATATTTCCACATAAACTGTTTCCAGCATTGCTAATAATAAGAAATGCTTTTCTAATGTCATTCTAATTTCATTTTAATAATATTAGATTGATTTCTGAAGACTGGAATAATGGCAATTTATTAAAATTTTTAATAATATAACAGTTTTTTACTGTATTTTTATCAAATAAATGCAGCCTTAGTGAGCATAAGAGACTTCTTTCAAACACATTAAAAAAATCTTACCAACACCATTCTTTTGAACAGTAGTGTATGCTGAGCAGAATGTAGTGATAAACAGGGTGGCATTCACTCTTACAAGAATCAACTAAGCATTAATTCCTAAGAATTAACACTGAATCTTTGTAGTGTAAAGGTCATGTAGAGTTGGAGGTGCACTCATTCAGAAAACAGGCTGCCTCACAAAATCAGTCTTTCAAACTCTGACAACCACAAAGTCCCACCCGTCTCCAAAACACACATGCACGCAAACTTTTTTTGGCCACAGAAACCGTTCCCCCAATCTGAACGATCTGAGCGTCACATAGCTCACCCTGCTGCGGTCAGAAAAGTGTTTCCCGCTGCTGACAGGCAGGATAGATGACCTCCATTATACACAACTACAAATACATTCCAACAGCTGAAGGTGCAGTAAATTATCCTTCAGCAGAAGGAAGGAGAGAGCAGAAGACAAAAAGAACAGAGAAAAAAACAGGAGCGAAGGTCTAATATTTCAAGCTGGATTCCCTCAGAGAGAAGAATGGAGTCTTAAGTTTGTCTACTCTAAAGGTTGTCTAACAATAAGAGTTATTACATTCTGATGACTTAAAAGAAAATCAATCAGACAACCACACAGAGTCATCTGTAACTGTTTGTGTGTATTAGCTTTTATTCATGAGGCTGAGAGTTCAATCTAATCCTCACCGGTTGACATTAGCATTAGCTGTTTTTCCAAGATACTCCACATTTTATTGCAGCATTTTCTTTTCTAGCTGAAGTCTACATGTAAGTTCAGTTTTCCTGTGGCAGCAAAAATTCTGGTTTACTCTTGTATTGTAGTACTGCATGCTAAGTGCATGCTAACTGAAAAAAAAATGGAAAAAAAGGTGTTTTATAAAACCGTTTTCTGTCCTCCCTCTGACTCTTAAAGTTACACATGCTGTTTTTGCTTCTGTACCTTTAAGACTGCTGTATATAAATGACCTCTGTTTTGATTAGCTAACCACTAAGTACCAGTGTGTTTCACACAAGTTGAATACGCATTAATATGCTTCTAATATATACACAATTCAAAATCTGTGTGTGGGCAGGTTTTGTTATGGTTGTAGAGACGAGATTTCAAAAATTTCTCCAGAAAAGCAAAACCTGACCAAACCGCTTTTTGGAGAAGTATGTGTGTTTGCACATATGTTCGAATGTGTATGAAATATGTAAAGGCTTGACCTCAAAAAGCTGGTTTCTCTGTGAAGAATAGCACGTTCTCTGTCACACACACCCACTCTCACTGTAACACTATAAATTAGCTACAATCCCTGCAGCATCAATCTAATATAATTGCTCTGACGCCAGTCGAGACAACAGTTCTGTTTACGAGACAGTTTTCTCTTATCTGTTCGTATTATCCTATTATTAATGGTCTGCTTCATAAAAACACTTACATTCATTCTGAACCCTCAAACAGTCTCCTAGAGAAATAGACAGTAAACATACACACTCAAGTGTCACAGAATAGCTAAAGTGTCTGGCATTGTCAAACTAATGTGCAGAGTGTCACACTACGATGTCAAACATGATCATATCAAACACACACTCTTTACCCATGGGGCATTTCATCGTGGCAACTTGACAACACAACCACAGAAACTCAAAACACTTGCTTATCAAGACTATCACTGCAAGTTTATGGGAAACGTGATGAAAGCAAAAGACGAGAATTCCTTTGATATGATGGCCTTTGCCACTATAACCAGTTTTGGCACTAATGGCATAATATTTTCCATAAGAAGTCACTGCTGCAGATCAGAGCCAGCGAGAGAGTTTGCTTTACTCACGTTTAAAAACTACCCACTGGATGTCAACTATTTATATACTGTACTGTATATCAAGGCTCAGAAAACTACTAGATATCCAGCACTACCTTTCAATTTTAGAAAGAATTAAAAGGTTTTTACAACAGTTATTTAAAAAAATACAGCTTACTTCATACATAGAAGAAACGGGGATAAGTTGTCACAAAGAAGGACTATAATAAAATTAAAACTTTTTTAATTTGACACAAGAACATACCCATTCCCATTGTTACGGGACAAACAAGACGTGAGACATACGGATCCATATGCAGCATTTTATTCAAAGGCGTGGTCACAAACAGGCAAAGTTCAGTAAACAGCAAACAGACTATTGAGGCAAGACAAAGAATATTCCTGGGACAGGCGTGGGTCTTCGATCGGCGAACAGTACCCAACAGGGCAAGGCAAAGAGAGATAATCCAGAACACGGCAATAATCAGAACACGGCAATAATCCAGGCAGGATTATTATATATTATTATAATCCAGGCAGGAGAAAACACAATCCGAAAACAGGCAAGGCAAGACTATGAAAACTAGGATAGGCTCCGTAAAGTAACTATCAGCAGTGGTAGCGATATGTGCTTACAATACTCGGCAGAGACAGAGAGGAAGTCCATGGCTTAAGTAATGCGTGTGATTAGAATCAGCTGTGTGATCAGTGCAATTGGCAGTGTGTGTGTCGTCAGTGCAATGGGTGATGGGAATTGTAGTTTGGTGAAGTGCGACAGTTAGTGTAGTGCAATAGTCCATGTGGTGAGCGGGTGACCTCTGTGAACGAACGGGAGTGCATGGACAGGAGTCGTGACACCCATAATCATTCTTATTGCAATTTATTTATATATATATATATATATATATATATATAATTATTATTATTAAAATAAAATAAAATGATTCTGTAACATGGGCCAAGGCCTATTGGGGTATGTTTTAAAAGATGTGTTCAAGGACCGTTTTTTTCGAAAAACTGAGGTGTATATAGAAACTGACTTCCAAAGTATTTACTGAAGTACTGATCTTCTTATTCAATCTTTACATTACATTAAAGGATAGTTCACCCAAAAAAGAAAATTCTGTCATCATTTACTCACTCTCATGTCATTCCAAACCTGTATGACATTCTTTCTTCAATGGAAAACAAAAGAAGGTATTTTGAAGAATGCTGGTGAACAAACAGTTCCTATTGAGTTCCTATTGACTTCCACTGTATGGACAGAATCTTTGGGTGGACTATCCCTTTTATATCCAATCTGCAGGTATTTGGTGTTGCTGCTCTGTCTCGATAATGAAAAAGCATGTAAAGTAGTTTCATGTGTGAACAGAAAGAGCCATTAAAACTTTTTTTTTTTTGGTCTCTACTTTTGCTTCTTTCATTTTCTGCTCTCTCTCTCTTCATCTGGATCTCAGCCCTCAGTTTCCTAGAGAAGAGGGCTGAAGACAGATTTTAATGAAACTGTCAGAGAGTGTGTGAGTGTGTGTTTGCTTCACTGCTGAGAGTGTAATTATGCCTCTTCCCTTAACAGACAGTCTGACAGACATATTCTCTCCTCCCTTCTTCTGTCTTTCCTCACTCTGTCCATCTCACAGGCCCCTCGAGACACAAATTAACATCGCATTTGGTTTGTCATCAGCCTTTGAACGACAAACAGAGTTAAAAGAGAAATGACCGAAACGGACCAATGTTTCTTACAGTAATGCCACCATAATGACCAACTGTCGTTCCCAATAGGCCGTTAAATCTATAACGTGCAATAGAGTCACTGAAAGCTATTTCAGTACGAATTATTATTTGTACACGAATGAGCCATGTCAACATGCAAAAGACGTCGCTGTAAATCAACGCAAATGGATACGTAGGAAAAATCAGGAAAAGAGAGGACAGAAAAAGAGCCAAAAGAAGAGAGAAAGCAGAACCAATAATTAAGAAATACAGATGGGGCTTTACTTGAGATGGAGGGACCATAAATCCCATCATGTCTCGCTCTCTCTCACTCACTCTATCATCAGCGCTGTAAGTTTTTAATCACACTGAAATGATTTATTTTAATGTCAGCCGTGTGTCACCGCACTTCCTTTCATTTTTCAAATTGTTTGTGTTTTTTCTCGATGATAAATTTATCTTCAGACAACCCCAATATGACTAATTAACTCTGAAATATAGGAACCAGATGTTCGGGTGAAGGAAGTTTCTACGCGGCAGCCAAAAGAACATGCCAATCTCTCTCTCTCACTCATTCTCTCCCCTTTACTCATTTTATGTTAAGTCAGGCTCTTTCGGCTCTAATGTGTGACCTGTCATATTGAGGTTCAGAGTAAATTTCCTGGCTACGCTGCACATCCTGCAGTTCACAGGCACTTTCCTCTCGTTTCCATCACCTCTCTTCCTCCGTCGCTCATCACCCCGTATCTAATAATCCTCCTCCGTCGCTCACAGACCACAAATTTCACAGGAGTATTTATAATTACGTCTAATTTACCATTAGGATCAAAACATTTACAGTGAGCACAAACAGACTGGAAGCAATCAGAAATTACTGCAGCTGATCCCAAACTTTGTAAGAAAAATCATACAGTACGTAGCCATTAAATAAACAGTGTATTTAGACGTGAACATGAAGTGCTAAATCGAACTTTGAGGGCCATGCTTTGGCCTGCGCGCGCGTGTGTGTGTGTGTGTGTACGTGTCGCTGCTAAAGCAGAGTGTGATGGCGCCGGGCCCCGGAGGGACGCGTTGCTCTGACACTCTGACAGTTTGCCATGAGTGACGTGTGATCCGTACAAATTTCAGGACTAATAAATCTACCTGTCAGTGCGGGGGACTTGAAAGGGCTGAGGCCCTCGGGCTGAGCTTTAACACAACTCGTGTTGATGAAATTCTGTAGGCTGGAGAATTATAGCTGTCAGAAAAACGCCCACGTCAAATCTTGAGCTTTTGGCTCACTTACTCTTTTTTTTTCTTCTTCTTCTTCTCTCTCTCTTTCCTCTTTTCCCTTGCTCTCTCAACACTCATATATCCCTCACATACACCCCCACCCACACCTTATCGCCAAAGTCTCTCGCTTCCTTTAGCTCGATGTAGAAAATGAGACGCAGACTTCTTTCATCGCTTGGTAACTATTATTACATCACTTTGACACCATACAACCTCAGGCCTGCCAAGCTGCACCACATAACACCGTTCCTCCTCAGCTTCCATTACTGCACTTAAAGCACACACAAACACACACACACTCGGGGTGACGTCGGTGTTATCTGTGTCTGGCATGGCTCCGGTGACGTGAGAGCAGGTCCTGATCTCTTTTGTTTGTAGGTGTACAGGACATGGAGGATTGCTGTCAGCAGTCGGGGTTAAACAGGGGAAACGTGCAGAACGATCTCGCTTTGCTCTCTCTGTAAATTCTATATCAATAAGCCAATAAATCACTCGTTCCTTCTCCTTTCTCCTTCCTTGAAGGTTCACAGTGTTAGATTTATTCCTGTTTGTCTTTTATTTTTGGCCGTGTTTGCTTAGCGTCTCCTCTCCTCGCACTCTGAGTGTCCGCGGGGCGATAACTCATGTTGTTTGGACACTTCTCTACTGGCGCTGTCTTTCCCGTAAACTCTATAGAGGGGGATATGAGGGCGCTTGTATTTACACTGTGGAGTGAAGAGTTCAGTTGAGTGTGTGTGTGTGTGTGCAGACTGCTGCCTGGCCTGTCTGCTTAAATGTCAACAGCACCTTCCCTTCCTGCAGACACTCATATATAGGACTGATCATGACTCAAAAAGATCATTGAGATGATGCACAAACTCTCTGTCTCTCAAAAATGTGCTCTAAATGTTTTGGCATGTTAATCGCAGACTAAGGCCAGTTCTTTGTTGCCGCTTAAAATCTTATGTGCATTGATCTTGTACATCCATTTTTAAAATTCAAATTTAGTTTAATAAAACTTAATTTGCAAAGCTCTTGTAATCTAGCTGGCTAACATTGATAAAACTGTCAAATGTGCAAAAATAAATAAATAAAATTAAAATGCATACTACAAAATGTCATACACTTCAAAGCATCAGTATAGATATGGTGAAAAGTGTGTTTATGAATTTATGAAGTTACAGCTGGTTGATTTTTTTTCCCTTTTTGGAAAGATTTTTTTCTTATATAATTAAAAAAATAAATAAATAGACAAAAAAGTTTTTTTTTTTTTTTTTTTGAAAACTGAACTTTTATGTTCCACAAAAGAAAAAAAAAGTTATATAGATTTGGAATGACATGACAGCATTTTCATTTTTGGGTCAATTATCACTTGAAAATTGAAAAAAAAAAAAAAAATATATATATATATATATATATATATATATATATATATATTAGAAAATATAAAAATTAATTGCTAAGGAAAATAAAAGTGGATCATTATTTTATAGTGGGACCAGACCAGTGAAAGTGTTGACTGGGCAAGTAAAAATTGTAAGCACTGGCCCAAATTGCCAGCAGAAAAAAAAATTCCTTGTTGTTGAGCAACCGCATAGTAATATGTATTTAAAAAACACCTTTACCTCAAAACGTGCTATAAGATGCTTTAGAAAATGTACATTATAACTGGATGAGAGGTGGGGAAAAATCCTGAACCTGCTGCTATTTTTCAAACCTTCCAAGGAAATCTGAATTCATCTGTTTGAAAGTCACATCTCATGCCAACTTTCTGCCACACAGCTTATTTATGATGTTTTCACAAAGCGGTTTCTGTAAAGTTTGACATTGACAGTAAGTCTAGTTAACATGCCATAAAAATGTGTTCTAAAAGCACTATTAAAAGGGGAGTTTCATCAAGTGTTATGAAAAGAATTTACCAAAATGATCTTCCACACCCCATTCAATGATAATGTCATCAGATAAAGGAAATGAGTAACTACTAGATTAAAGGCTGATCCCAGTCATTCATTCATTGACCTCACCCCATCATCAACAGGTAGTATTTCAAAAAAAAAAGAAAAAAAAAGAAAGTCTCTTCATGTCTCAATCTGTCAAAGTGTCATGCAGGGTGTGTCTGACAGCATGAGTGTTTGACAGAGTGTGTGATCTCAGACTTTAACAGGGCTTGGGGTGAGGACCAAACGCACCGCGCTGCAAATCCCAGCGATAAAGTGATCTCAGCGCAGTCTTGATGAATCCACAAGATCTTTGAAGACAAATTAACAACCAGCGTGCACGCACACATGCGCATGACTCTGAAACGGGGCCCTGGCTAACTACAACCAGACCTGTTGCAAATGTGATTTCCGAGCCTAATAGACTGAAACTTCACTGATGGCTTTAAGCAGCTGAAACCACATTCTCCTGTTCCTCAGCCTCTTGACTCCTACATGAACTGGGGAGTTTGGCCCAGGGGCATACAAGCATTTTTGAATGTGTGTGTGTGTGTGTGTGTGTGAGACAGCAGGGTCTAAACTAACAAACAGGAACCAGGATCCTGGGCTCTTACCCCAGTCTCTTTCTCTCTGTAGCCCGGTGTTGACCTCTAAAGTCCTGCAGCAGTGGTCACAACCAGAGCTTGCCCCAGACCTCCACACCTGCCCGTCATTCTCACCTTTCACTTTTAATCCCTCTGAAAAGACACTTTCTGCCTGACTGAGTCAGACAGGCAGTATGTGTGTGAGAGCTTCATTAGAACAATATTAGATAAAGACAGCAGGGTTGGGCAAAATTCAGAATAGAAAAAAATCACTTCATGAGGATGAATTTGAATTGAACTGATGAAATGTCATACAGGTTTGGAATGACATAAGGGGAAGTAAATGACTTCATATTCATTTTTGGATGCACTATCCCTGAAAAATACAAATATTTCCAGTAAATGTAAAAATACATAGAAATAGAAATATATTTTTTGTAGTGGGGTCAGTGAAAAATACTTCCCCAACTCGCCAGCAGAAAAAAATCTTTATTTTTGAGCCCTGGAAACCAACAAGAACATGTACAAAAACCACTCACAACACCTTTATGCACTAGAAAATGGTTCAGAAACATTGGGCGAGAAGTGGGGAAAAACCCTGAACTAATGCTATTTTTTCAAAGGAAACATCATGCAGGATTGGACAGGAATGTGAATTGGAATTTGTATTGGAATTCCAGGAAGAAAAATTTACTAAATTGCAATTCAAGGAAATTTTAACACAGGTAATGCCATTTGGGAAATAAAATATTCTTCCTCCTTGGTCCTCAAAAGTTAATTTCTTAAATTTGATGAAATGAATAAGCTAAATACAAGCATTTCAAACATGTCTAAAATCTTAGCCTATAAATTCTTGAATCTTTCAGGCTTTGTAAACTATTTTCTAAAAAAAATAATTTGTCAAGCTAACTTTTATTTTTAACTTATTTAGTTAAAAAGAAGTTAAAAGTCTAGTATATATCTAGTTACTAATTTCTTGGAATTTCAGTTCATTTAATTATTTCCCTTACATGTAAATTCAAATTGCAACTCTGCATCCTCTGCAAAAGGCATTTCTAATTCTATTCTGAATAGCACACAACCGTGATAGATAGATTGATGATTAAATTAAAGGACAGATAGAGCAATAGATCCATAGATATACATTAGCAGCCATTGGCAACATAGAATTAAAAATGTACAGTTCAATAAATATATTACAGCAGGGATTCCCAAACTGTCAGATGAAGCTCTTTGATTGAGAATATCTACTTGAAGTACCCCCTGAGACTTTTAATTAATATTTCAATAATTTAACAACACATTTGCATGTTCATGGTTCTCTGATTTTTTTTTATTTTTTATTTGATTTACTACTAGATTTTTTTTATTTAATTAATTACTATTTTTTCATTCACTCAAGATTCCCCTGAAGTTTGTGAAGTCAAGTTTGGGAAACCCTGTATTACAGAATAAAAAGTATATATATATATATATATATATATATATATATATATATATAGAAATAAGGAAAGTAAACAAAGGAAACTTTTTTAAGCATTTGTGTAAATACCAACCTTGTAGAGTAGTATATTCAACACAATAACAAAATCCAAGCTAACGTTTGAAAGTACCGCTGATATTATGAACATAAGCTGTGTGTGGGTGTGTGTGTTCAGAGTGACAACCGAACCGTGGAGCCGACCTCTGAATGACCCTTCTATCATGCCTACTCAATCATACCTGTCTCCTCACACACCTCCAACACTGCTTGGTAATGCAACAGGATCACACACACACACACACACACACACACTGGAAAAGCATGAGAGGGGCCAATCATACTAAGAAGGGAGAAAGTGAACCCCACCTCCCACTGAGAAGTTCACACACACTCAAAGCGCTCTCAGAGGGTTGTGTGTCTGACCCGGCCTGTCAGTTGTTATTCATTATTCATCAGGCAGATCAAAGGACACCCAGCAGGAACTCTGAGGACCCTGACAAGAGGCAGTCTGTCCTCACTATTGACAGGTCATCTCTCATTCCTCTCTGACAAGGAATAGGAGTCACGGGAGCAAAGACACGCACACTTTCAAACTGCCAAACTCAAAGTGTGTGCTGATTCAAAGTATACAGAGTAGAGCTAGCATACTGCATATGGGTGTGTATCCTGGACTAGTATCTGTATTAGTTTAGTATGTATGAGAATCTGTGTGTATGTATTTTCATATGGCTGACTGCGTGTTTTGCCTGTCTAAACAGTGACCCTTTCAGTGTGTGTCTGAGCGGCCCCCCTGCTGCATAGGAGGCATCAATTACAGCCTGCCGTCCCACTGTCACAGCCTTTAATTAATGAGCCCACAGAACACTCCACCACGGTGCTGGCCTTACCGTGAACTCTGCAGGAATTCAGGAACACACACAGGCCCAAATACACACACAGATGCAGATGCACACACAGCCACAGACTCTCCTGAGCTCAGAGAGAGAGAGAGAGAAAGAGAGAAAGCCTCCCTCCCCTGCTGACAAGCGCTCCATTCGTCCGTCAGACTGATACACAGAAGCTTGTGGTCTGTGAGGGTCACCGGGTCATGGGACAGTTGTGGCTGAAATACAACTTCTGCTTCCCTTAGATCTCCCCATGCACTCCTCCGCCTCTTCTTTCTTCTTCCTCCTCCCCGTCGGTCTTCTGCTCTCGTGATGATCTCATCCCAGCCTTAAACTTTTAGTGTCGCTGCGTGTTCTGACTTCTGTGCTCATCTCAGACAAATTCTGCTGTGGCCAGGTCTGCGACCGTATTTTAACAACCCCTGCCTTTGACCCTCCTCTCCCTCGCTTTTCTTCTCTCTTCTTCTGTTACTCCAAAGGTTGGCACTGAGCATGACCCCTCTTTTATTATTCTAGTAGGACAGGAACTCTTGGGAGACAAGGACTGTGTCTGCTTGCTGGCAAGCATTAAAGATAAACCAGGAGTTAAAGAGAACTCACCTAAACCAAGTGAGTTGAAGGGATAGTTTACACAAAAATGAAAATGTCTCTCAAAAATAAAAAAAAATAAAAAATTAAATGTAAAAAATTACCCCCCCCCTTAACTTAAAATGGTTCAAATATTAATTTCTTTCTTCTATGAAACACAAGATACAAGATATTTTGACAAAAATAAATAAATAAATAAATTATATATATATATATATATATATATATATATATATATATATATATATATGTGTGTGTGTGTGTGTGTGTGTGTGTGTGTGTGTGTGTGTGCGTGTATATATATATATATATATAGTCCTTAATAGTGCAAGTTGAACATTATTTATATACTATAATAGTATTTATTAAAATTTTGAATTTGCATTTTTTTTTACATTTTTAGTATTAACTTTAGCTTTATTTGTTTATGTTTTTAGTTTTTCATTTTAATTTTAGATTAAGTTTCAGTTATTTTATGTGATTTTGTAAATTTTCCAATTTTTTTTTATTTTTTTTTTTTTTTTCAGTCTTCGTCATTGCCAAAGCAAAATGATTAAGTTTTTTAAGTTTAAGTTTTTCTAACCGTTTTAGTTAACAATAACAACACCAGTCCATACAATGAAAGGTGAATGATTGGTCCAATGTTGCTTTTTCAAAAACGGCTGAAACATGCTGTGAAATATCTTCTGTTGTGTTCCACAGAAGAAATATGGTCATACAGGTTTGAAAAGTCATGATGGTGAGTAAATGATGACAGAATTTTCAGTTTTGGGTGAACTATCCCTTTAAGAGAGCACTGACAGAAGAGAAATGACACCTTAAGCCATAAAGCACTTTGACAATTAAAACTTCCAAATTACTTTAGGTGACATTTGGACAACTTTATACGTGCAAACACTGAGAAAAAAAGTCTTAAAACCAGGTAGAAAACCCTAGAAAATAAAAAGGACGGCTGTTAAGTTATGGTCAGAGAGAGAGAGAGCGTTGTTAGAGGTGACATTTCGACCATTATACTCGGTCTGCAAAATATTATCTTTATTAATGTGAGCAGGAATCAAGCTTTCCACGGCACTCTGGAGTATTTGAACAAATAGCTGTGTGAGAGCTCCAGGCAGTGAAATAAATAAAACAGTAACACGCTCCCTCCATATTTCATTTTACAGTCACCTCAGAGAGCTGAGGGGAGGCAGAGCTAAACGGCCAAGCCAAACACTTGGAAGTTTGCACACTCATAAATTAACAGCTTGACAGTTGAAAGCGCACTAACTAATTCATCACAAAAAATCAATCCCTCTGCCACATGCAAACTTTCTTCTCCTCCTTTCATCGTTTACATTTATTACAGAAGGTTGTCTTTCTTCTTCCAGGAGGGATTCGAAGACGAGGCGGTCATTTTTTTTCCAAGCGAAGGGGGATGTTCTTGAAGATTTATCACGGTTTGGTCAGTACGGTGGGGATTTTTCATACGCACTGCCATAATTTACCATAAGTGACTTGGAAAAGACGGGAGGGATAGAGCTATAGATTAACCTCCAATGACGAGTTAAAGTCAAGACCGACTGCTGTAGGAGAAAAATATTCCCTCCATTAACCCAATGAGTTATATTTGCTGTGTAAATCAAAACGTACAGAAACAGTGGAGCTGATCCCAGCTGTGCTTGGAAGAATACGTTGGAATGAAAGCTTATCAATACAAGAGCGTGCCGGCGACTTGTGTGGCAGAGCGCCTTCACAAACCCCTTCACCCCAACCCCCCACGGCCCATCTCTCGTGGTGTTTTGGCATGGTCACGGCACGTTAATGTCCTATTCATTCTGACAGCGAGGTGAAGGTAGGTTTGGAGAATCTGGAGGTGTCTCGGGGGTGATTCCTCACGTCACTACAATGCTTGAGAGATTGACAGTAATACCGTCTGGCGTCTGTGTACGTGTGGTGCGGAAGACGGTTAGAGCGCTTGGTGGAGAGGTCCGGGGTGAAACAGAGAAGGGTACTGTTCTCCCGCATAGCACAAAACAAACTGCTGTTGACATCCCTGTCACCAGCTCTCATTTCAACAGTGCTGTAAAACTGAAGGAAGCCTATTAAAAGGAGAAAGAGAGTCAAAAATGAAAGTGAAAGATGCATTTATTCCAAGCCTGCCGCGAATTAGCACAGCAGCCTGATCAAAGATGTTACCTGGGACGATCTGGAGTAAGTTTCGATGAAGAAGTCATTCAAAGGGCGAAACACTCAAGATCAAAACATGCTACGGTGAGGTACTCTCACTTTTGCTTTGAATGGCGCAAACACACGCAACCTTCCCTTCACATAAAGAGGAGTTTTAAAGTGCATAAGAGTCGACAGACAGCATATTTTCATAACTCTTCCTTGTTGGCTTGTAGTTCACCGGTAGAAGGCCTGTCAGCATACTGTCTCTTTAGTTAACAGTCAAGCACGGGGTGGATGTGTTTGCAGTAAGCTTCTCGAAATGAGAACGAGTAGAAAGAGAGAGAGAGTGAAAGTGAGAGGGAGAGATGAAGTGCAACTAAGATATTATTATCGATGCCAAACAGCAAGTATGAGGCCTTTCTTCTCTATTACTGGAACTGTAACTTAAGCCAAGGTGCTTGGAGCTACACGCGTCACTAAGAGTTTGAGTAAGTGACTTTGACGAGGTGGCCTGCAGCCAAGGCGGTAAGCCCACACACACTCACATACACACGTACGCCATGAACAGTATGCTTCACTTCACCTTTAGTTTGCTGCTATGAAACCTTCCTGTCCCCAGAACACACCTCTATTGTTCTTCAAAAGATCTCAGACATTCAAGTACGACTCAACCTCAGGTTAACACACAAAGCCATTATTGGACTTTATGAATAAAACATGTAGTAGGCCATGACACACAAAGACATAATGTCATGTATGACATGTTGTGTTGTTCATAAGCACGTGGAAATATGACACTGTGACACACTGAGCACGACAAAGAAAAATGAATGGCATTCAAAGAGTTCTCTGCACTTTATGACTAAAATGGCTAAAGGAGGAACTGCCCGTTACATTTAGTCCTCATCGTTTCCAGGCTGGAGGCTAACAGGGGCAAGGGCAACCACCTTATGTCTAAGCACGCTAACAGCAGGCTGATATTAACAGGTTCTAATGTGTATTTTCTTTCAATACTTTCCATTATTTCAGAATGGACCCATCAGAAGCTGTTAATGTGCCTGTGTCTATCTTAGTCTTTCACACTGCACTTAACCTAAGGCAGGGTTCGTACACATTTTTACCAATAAATTTCCATGACTTTTGCATGACTTTTGAGACAATATTCATGACCTATTGTTCCATTATTTTACAAGAATAAAAATCTGTTCAAATTATCATAGCATATGTTAACTAAAATTAATGACTATTAATGCTATTGTTTGCTTTCTTGTTTTAGTAATAAATACAAGCTGCAACTGCGCCAGACGTGAAGGTCTTTGCACACTGAGTCTGAAATTTTCGTATGCGTTGTTTAATTTATTTTTTTTTTTTTTCGTATTCATCATCCTTTCCTATCAAAATGCATGCTACGGATGTGAAAACGCAGATAATCGAACCTGATCCAAAAAATTTTTAAGACTGAAGAAAGTTTCGGAGGCAGTGTGTAAGCGTGATTGACACAAGGTTTTTTTTTTTTTTTTCTCAGTTCTGTCACCGATAGAGTTTTGGTTCCTTGCCGCTGTCGCCTCTGGCTTGCTCAGTTGGGTCAACTTGGGGACACTTAATTTCCAGCGATATCGTCGACTTGATTGCACAGATACTATTTAAACAGAACTGAGCTGGACGATGACATCACTGAACTCAATAATGAAATGCCTTTAACTGAAAATTGAGTGTTTAATCTTGTCATTTTACATTTAATTGACACACTGTTTTCCTATTCTGATATTGGAAAGTTGCTTTGATAATCTGTATTGTTAAAAGTGCTATATAAATAAAGGTGACTTGACAACGTGCATGAGGTCATTATTATTTTTTATTTTTACCGTGCGAAAATTTCGGACCAATGTGCAATGACCTTTACTCCACACAGAGAACATATCGCATCACAGAATATGATCATTTATTTAACTCAGTTAAATGCAGGAACTGAATTTCGTTTTGGAAACTTTTCTCTTTCGCAACTGTTTACATTCACTTAAGAAAAAACCGACAATGCTTATGAGGATACTCATTTTAACGTCATTTTGTGTGTACTTTTGCCGCTTAAACGCAACAAGCTGCGCAAATTAAGCCACTTAATTTTGTTTAGAGCCCTGTATTTCAGCCCAAGCCCGACGGGCCCCGACTTATTTACGGCTTCGGGACAATTTTCATGTCATAGCTTAGACGCGGGCCGGGCATCGGCTTGTTTTAGGCTTCCTCCTTATTTTTATATTTTAGATATCTATCAATTATTATGGTGATGAAAAGGATTTGGCGCGCTGGTGGAAACAACACGATGCTACCTCAACTGTGAAGAGCGGCTCGGATGGTGTTTAGTGTCCAGCAGCAGCAGCGAGTGCTGGAAGAGTTCCGCGTTAAAGCGCACGCAATAGGCCTAAAGCTTGCCGCAAAACCCCAGCAAGTAATTACCACGATGAATGTGTCGGGGCCAGGGGAAATAAAATATTCGCTGAGTTTCGGTTCATTTTTGTGACGCAGAAAGCGCATCCTGTATGCTGATATTGTGAGTGCACACAAATAAAAGTAGACCCTTAACAGTCCCGAATGATGTATTACTCTTACCTTTATGAGCAAAAATGACGGTTCTTTCTACTGTTATAAGAAAAAAATGCAAGTGATCGCTCTGGTGACTCCCAAGTTTTTTTATTTTATATATAGATTTTATTTTAGTCAAGTGGTGCTGATTTTAGAAGGCTAAATTGATCAAACATATAGGCTAACTCACTGTCTGCAGCTGGCCACTTGGTCGTTCACTGTTATCCCTGAAATTGTATTAACCCAAATTAATTAAGTACACTAAACATAAAAATTACAATTTTTTATGTAGTACTGAATTTTTTGAGTTAGGTGTACGATTTACATGAGTTTCCTCACTCTATTGAATGTTTTAAGTTGAATCAACTCAACTAAGCTTATTTGAGTCTGTTGCCAATGGCAACGAAAAGAGGAACGCGACACGAAGAAGCTGATTGGTCTGAGCTGCTGTTTGAACTGACGCCTCGAGGGCGCGCATTTCTGTCAGTGTTTGCTGGTGAGTTGAAACTTTCTTTACCTTTTGCTCTGAAACCATTATTAATAAATGAAAGGAATAACAGCTAGCTAATTAAAAAATATATAATTTAAGACTGCATGAATGTCGATTGTAAACCTTTTTTTTTACTTTACTTTTGCGAGTATTA
Organism: Spinibarbus caldwelli; assembly: GCA_039654775.1. Classification (NCBI taxonomy): domain Eukaryota; kingdom Metazoa; phylum Chordata; class Actinopteri; order Cypriniformes; family Cyprinidae; genus Spinibarbus; species Spinibarbus caldwelli. The sequence goes on from CM077223.1 coordinate 34,716,076, forward strand.
CACAAACAAGCTTATATTGAAAAACTTTGTGTGCCGGATATTAGCCTAAGAAATGCAATCTCTCGTCCATATAGTGTTAGTTAGTTAGCTACTGAATCCATTTCATTTAATACCAAGTCTTTTCTGCCATGTAATTCCGGATAACTTTACTGCAATTTTTAGAAGCAGATTATGGATAACTCAGTCACCTACATTTTAAATGGCCTGAGAGTGAGTAAATTAACAGCAAATTTTCATTTTGGGTGAACTTTTCCTGTAATACAGAAAAATGCAATGATCGATGGAAATGTGATTTTCATTTTTCATTGATACAATGTTGTCTCTGCATCCTCAGACCTCTGATCTCACTGACATGAAGTGTGTTGCCATAAGAGGGATTCCTGATCACCTTTCTTTGAAGAACTTCATGAAGTTCTTGAAAGCATGCTTTGTAAGTATTGTTGATTTTTCTTTCTGTTATAAATGATGTAAACTAAAGGGGTCATAACATAGTTTTTAGCTAAAATTTGTTTTATTAATTTCCTTCATGTCCAGACTTCTGATGATGAGGAGTCACACCAAAACGTTCCAGTTGGAATCCGCGAAAGCGAAGATGTTGCACAGCATCCCCTGTCTTTCTCCTCCATCTAGCCCCTGTAAGAAATCGTCTCAGAGGGTAATCTTGGGAAGGACGGTTTAGAGAACCTCCCTCAGGCCATTTGTTCTTGTTTTTGGATTGACTTATGCCTTGCATCTTGATTATTGAGCAATACATTAAATACACACATTTTCTCTTTGTTTTATTAGATAAAATCTCAACATACCTAATTTGTCAAAATGGATTTTGTAAAATGAATTAAAATAAACTGAATTATAAAACAAAATCCTTGTTGTTTGTATTTTTGTCCTTTATTGTGCAGCTGTAACAAAGAATAATAATAAATCAGCAGAGAAATCAGTCAAATTAAACCAATTAAATAGTTATATCAAAAATGCAATTTGATCTACTAAAAGTTAACTTTAGTGCAATTTAATGTTTTGAGTTACCTTAACTGGTAAATTTTAGTTATTGTAACTAGGGTTGTCACGATACCATAAAAATATCTTACAATACTATACCAGCTGAAGTATCACGATACCAAGTAGTATCACGATACCATGCAGTCTTGTGTTAATTTAAAATTCAATTCTACAAAATGAATCAATTTCTTAAATAAATAGATGTAAATGAAAGCAGACAATATTTTTCTCTGAATAATTGTGAATGAATGACTGGCTGTTGTTATCCATGAAATGATCTAAACAAAACTCATCTTAGCACTGCACAGAAGCTGCATGATGTGACATTTAGATGTGGCATTTATACATTTAGACTCTATTTATAATTGCATAAATAATGTTATGAGATTAATGTTTTAAATACTAAATTCTGAATAAAGAAACATGTTGGAAAAGAATGTAATATGCCTACTTTTAGATGGGAAATTTAAATGGCCAGCAGGTGGCAGAGGTTCGTGATTGAATCTCTGAGTCATTCAAACGATTCTTTCAAAACGGCTGAATCCTTCAGGAGCGAATCAAATGACTGTTTTTATGAATGGCTTATTGAATCAGTGATTCGCTCAAGCCAACGCGGATTCGGATTCGAACACAGAAACGAAACACAAACAGCACTCTTGCTCGTGTCATATTGCCAAACTGTCAGGAGCATTTTTGCTCGCATATCTTGACATTTCCAAGTTAGCAGCATGTATATTAAAACATATATAATATAAAAAATATATAATGATTGATAAGAACCAAGTGCAAAGCCACTATGTTGATGAAAGGAATTGCATTCGTGATCGGAAAGATGCTTCCAGAAACGAACAATTACACCTGTTCTAGAAGTGGTCAAATGAATAAAACTGCAAGAATACTTTCTTGTAAGATATTATGATGTTGAATAAGTGATGCTTGTACTGCAGCATGAACAACGACGAGCAAGTGCAACTTCGCATTGCAAACTGAACTGAAGCGTCGGGAAACACTCAATAACATATAAAGTGTATACACAGACTATACTACACAGAGCACAGCAGAAAGACATTTGGCAATCAACTTGTAATGTTTCTGCTGGCATGCATGTTCAAATGAACGTTTTAAACAGTGTTCCGGTCGTGCATACAATATATCTTACGGTACTATGGACGATACTACCGTTTAAAAACTGCAATGGCACCGCGGGTATTTTTAAGCTTTAGTATCGCGATACTACCGTAGTACCGGTGTATGGTGCAACCCTAATTGTAACAGATAGTTAGTTCAATAACACTTTCCAATGTAAAGAACTTGAAATGTCTTGTTTGTTCAACAAGACAAAATCAACTTTTTTAGGGCAACGAGTTTCCATAAATTTTTTAAGTTCAATCAACTTGTACGGGCTTACAGTGTTAGGCAACTTTAAAAACAAAACCTTGAATTTAACAAACAAACAAAAAATGTTCCAAACATATTTCTAAATTAACTTAATAAAGAAACAAAAATAAATATAACCACTTTGCCATTAAAAACGAAACTGAATGAACTATTTTAATGGCTCCAGCTGTGTAATTGGGAAGAGAGAGAGAAAAAAGACACGGGCTCCAGTCTGACTCGGGCCAGTAATTCTGATAAGCTGTTGGACAAGGGTCTGACTGGGACATATGTTTGAGGTCCGTACAGGGTTCTGCTTAGCTTGTTTGGTACCAAACTCAATTTGGTACTGGCAAGGCGGCTTTATACGCGCGCCTGAAACCGCCTCTGGAGCGCGCGAGTACCAAATGGCTTTAAAAGACGTGCAAATAAATAATACATTTTTGTGACGATGCAACAATGACCCGATTAGGCAAGTGCCAATTCTGTCAACTGTACCAAAACGCGAACGAAAGTCTTGTATCGCAGCGTGCAGCAGCTCTTTAGTGCAGATGAGATGCTCTGATGTGAAGCCGTTTTAAGATAAAGTCAAAGAGAGAAGACGCGGTACAGCTGAATCACTCACGCCGTTTTCAACTGACTGATCTGATATTCTGTGTGGATTTATTTACTCATCAAACCTACATGCTATATAGGCTATTGAATAAATGTGTGAATATTCATTTTAAAGTTGAAAGCTGTGGGAATAAGTAAAACTAGACTAGGCTATGTATGCGCAATCCCGCACCGAAATTCAGGACCTGATTAAACATAATTATATTATACAGAGATTTGTGAAATAAATTTCCATGACTTTTCCAAAACTTTCTGGGTTAATTTATTTTTCCAAGACTTTTCCAGGACTGGAAATTGCTGTTTTAAAATTACATGACTTTTCCAGGTTTTTCATGACCGTAGGAGCCCTGCTAAGGGTAAAGCTACTTTTAAACCTGGGTAAAGAAATGTTTTTATGTTTGTAATTTTTATAAGGCAGTTAATCTAGGGTTATGCAACCCTCCCCCTGAGAACTGATGTGCCAAAAAAGCACTACCCTTCAAAAGTCAGGGGTTAGTAAGATTTGAAAGAAATCAACACTTTTATTCTGCAAGAATAGATTTAATTAATCAAATGTGACAGTAAAGACATTTATGGTGAAAATTCGGTTTTTCCATCACAGGAATAAATTTCATTTTAAAATATGATAAAACAGAAAACTGTCACCTTAAATTCTAATAATATTTCACAATATTATTGTATTTTATTTCACATTAAAAATCATGCTGACCCCAAACTTTTGAACAGTAGTGTATACAGTCTGAAGGCAAGCTGTTTAACTACAGAAAGCCAGTCAGAAAGATTTCCTCATCAAATATCCATGTACTTAGTACAGTCATGAAAGTGTCCACATGCTATGGCAACATTTCCACAGATAGAATAACATTGATTGTTTGTATTAACCTCATAAATATGCAAATAACAATAAACCAGGGTTTTCAAAAGTACGGTGTGAAATGAAGAAATCAGTTTACCCAGGGTAAAGTATGAGTAGTGTGAATGACAAATTAGGACAAATTGCTTCTGATGCTCCTCATTTGTAAGTTGCTTTGGATGAAGGCGCCTTCTAATAAATTTAAATGTAATATAAATGTGATACACAGCACAAACTATTCCAGTAGTTAGGAATGATACTGGGTTAACAGTTTCATGTGTGAAAAGCCCATTACTGTCCTGAATAACACTCTATTCACACATTCAATAATTGTATAGATTAAGGTTGCCAAATCACTGCTTTGTTGTTCACAGAGGGAATTTCTTCTGCTTCTGGGAATTATATTTCCCCTATAGTGTTATTTGTAGGGGCAAATGACCATAGCTGCTAAAATATGATCACAAAATAATAACAATAAATCTAAAACTTCAATTCTTTTACATAAATTGTTCCAGTGCATAATGCATCATGAACAAGACAAATTATCAATGGACAATCAAACTCATTTGTAACGCTAAAAATTTCTGATTGATTTAAGGATTTTCCACACATACTTTCACACAAACCAGAACCAAGAAATAGCTCACAGTAACACAAACTTATCCATTTTGCAGATGCTAAACTTCAGTACTGAGTGTTATTCCAGCAGCCTGTCTCACAGACATAAAGTTAAACTTTCCTCAGCTTTGTGACACTGCCACATCGCATCACCTCAAATACTCTCTGAAAATGACTGACTTTTCATCGCTTTTCTGCTACAGATTGCTGTCAGTGTGAACGCCCCTTAAGAATTCACAACATTTCTTAAGTCATAACGCCACAATTTCAGCCTTTCACTCACCTCTGCCACAACAAACATCTGATCCAGAAATTGTGTGAGCATGTGTTTAACGGGGTTGGATGTGAAAAGAGAAAATGATGGATAGCATTCATTTTCTTTTATTAGGGACTTTGTGTTTGTGAGCTTTGGCTGTTCAGAGAGAGGAAGAGAGAGAAGCAGGTCATGCTAGTGGAGCATTTAACATGTTATTGGGTAAGAAATGGGGGAGGAGAACTGAGCAAAGCTAGACTGCTGGCAAATGCAGCCCATCTCCATAGCTGTTGACACATTTTAAAACAGTGCTGAAGAATAACTGTAATTTCTGGAGACTAAAGGATTTGCTCTGTTTGGCAGAATAATACCTTCCTTTTGGGCTATAAAACACACTCCCAGTTCAAAGGCTGCCATGCAAACATTACTCACTTCTCTCTTCTTAAAACCAATGCTATCACTGTTCATTCAGCATATGACTCAAAAGCACACACAAAAAAATTATGGTATGAGGAGAGAGGATAAACCATTGCTGAACAGTGCCAACGAAAACTAACTTGGCTACATTTTTTGAGATACATGACAATAGCTCAGTTGTTTTCAAAACTGTTTCATTAACAAGCAATAGAAAAAGTAGCTTGACTATGTGAGAAGAGGCGCAATCAGTGTACATGCAACTTGGCATAACACTGTGGTTTAATATGTAGATATAGGGATGCATCAATATTAACATTTTGGCCAATGGTTACCTTTAAGTTATGGCCAATAACTGGCTATATTAAAATTCTATTTTGACGATACAAAACATAAAAAATAAAAATAATCATTTTAAATTCTGCAAATTAATTTAGGCATCACAACGTTCTGACGTACAGTATGAAAAATAGATTTTGAGATTATATTTAAGTGTTAAATTGTCCTTTTTTCTTTTTTTTTTTTTTTTTTTAATTTAATCAGTGTTAGATGACTGGAAAGCATGCGTGTGCAATTACATACAGATTATTGGCCGATATGATACATTCTATATATATATCATTCAGTACCATGTTAATTTCAAAGTACCAAGGTATTCCCATCTTATCTGTTTCATAACATGGCCACAGTACTTTTCTTTCTCTCCCTTTCTTACTGTCAGCTCGTTTGAAAATGCAGTCGTCCGGTCCTGCCAAATATAATAACCCCTCTCTTTATTTACCCTGCCCCACTTTATACTTTTGCTATTTTTCAATGTCAGCTGTGGACTTTTGAAGAATTTTTATTGGATGTCCTGCTGGACTTAACAGCAAGAGCCATTTTTCCTGTCTTGTTCCCTCCAATCTCTCTCTCTCTCTCTCTCTCTCTCTCTCTTTCTTTCCATTTCTCTCCATTTTACTTTTTCACAGGTGTGACAGGCATAGTTCATTGCCTTGTATTGCCGTTTTTTCCATTTTCCCCTTCGTTTTTTGACAACTCTTCAACCTTGCTAAAGCAGGGCAAGCCAGGAAATCTGAAAAAGTCTTAAGCCACAAACCAATCCATTTTAACTTCGAAGGATTCATAATATACCTTAACGTCATCAACTCTCTCATCCTCTCCAGGTCTTTCCACGTGTTAGTGATCATGCATGTTTTGATTCAACATTAGCGTCATCCGCAGGCTTCCTAAAGCATGAAACATCCAAATGTAAACTCTAGTGGCTAAAAAGCCCTCTTACCTCTTTCTTGTGGTAATATGTTTGGAATTGCCAGTCCAGACTTTCCCACAGAGAGCTGTGAGTGTAGGCAGCGAGTGCCATACGGCCGTAATCACATTACGGATGCCATATTGTGTGTCGAGCTGTCAGAGTTCATTTGAACCTCTCCCTCATGGGGTTCAGGCATTTCTTTTATTTATGTTTCTGTTTTGATGTAGGGCAGATAACAGCAGTAAAGCACATGTGTGACATTGATTATGGCAGAGGACTGTAAGTTTGTGATTAGCATTGGTGGTTAGGGGCCAGTTTGTGTAACCTCACTCTACTCGAGGGCATGTCTGAAGTCATTGAGCTTTCCAGGCTGAAATTCTGTCAGGAGGTTGAACCCTGTCGATCTGTCAAACTGCATCCACCTCGTTCAGGATTGAGGAGAGCAGAGAAAATTACATAGACAAAGACTAGGAGAGAGCAGACTAACTGTGTTCTTTTCAAACTAGAGCTTGCAAATCTATCTGACGTACCTGCCTTTTCCTGTTGTACCTATTCTGATGATCAGAAATTTATAGGAATAAAGTGCATTGAATATGTTCTGAATTATCAAACAGCAGAGGTGAGATATGAGCCCATTTTCAGGAAAAAAAGTTCTAAGATCACATTAGTGGAAGATTTTAGAATTTCGAACAATGTAAAACAAACTTTTTGATGGAAAACCAAAAAGAAACATAAGATTCTGCACTACTTCTAGATCTTTACTCAAATAAGAAATTTGTGACATTGATCATGTTATTCTGTGGTGAAGTAAATAAACACTACAGAAAAACTAATTTCTACATGAAAAAGTTAGTTCAGGGAATAATTAAAAAAAAAAAAAAAATTCTTACAAGCTTGTAAGTTAAAGCATAAATATAAATGTTATAAAATTAAGTAAAACCTACTCAACTTTTCTAATACTGGTGTTCCCATCATGCACTGGGGCATGAATAAATTAACCAGGTAGATTTTTTTCCTGTTTTCCAGCTGTATTTACACTGTTTTATTAGTAAGTAACTTGCGATTTTGTTATATCTGGAGTTCATTTTCTACTCAAAATGACACATTTATACCATCATTGTGTACTGCATACCAAGTATTGAAGTCTCTGTGTTCAGATGATTCTGCATTACTAATTATGTAGATATGGTGTCTACAAGATATCTATTGAATGATTTATTTAGATGTTTCTAAGTAACATACAGCATGGTTTAATTAGGTGTTATATTAAGTAAAATCAAAGTATTTCCAAGTAAGCTTTGACTAAGTAAATATTACTCAAACTTAGGTAAGTAAATTTTACTTAATTCTATATGTGAAATTATATATATATATAATTATGTAATATTTATTTATTAACTTCTTTATGAATGTTAAGTTTAATAGTAATTAGATTGTACAGAGCAGTAGCAGTAAAATGTACTTAAAATGTGTAAGTGCAAACTGTTACATACTTTTTTTTAAGTAAATCCTACAAGTTCTTTTTTTCAGTGTACAGATGGTCAGATATTTTTTCACTGAAGCACAAGATGTGCCTTGGATCATTCTCAAATAATCATCAGGTTTTAACAGGGTAGCACCATTTTTAATTATTGTAAGGAATGAAAACAAGGCTGTGAGGGACAGAAGCACAGTGTGTTCAGTGTACACAACATACCAATTATCTGTTTGACAAAACATTTTTCCTTAAAAAAAAAAAAAACCTTTCAGTAGACAAAAACTCCATAGAAGTTTCGAAATCCGACAACTGAGTTGTGAAAATTACATTATCTAGGAACTTCACAAGGTTTGTGCCATTGTTAAGGCTGGAAGTTACTAAGAATTTGAAATTAAACTTTTCACTCAAAAGTTATGCTGACGACATATCTCACGATGAAAATGGTAATAAATGAGAAAATGCAAAATAGAAGAATTATCATTTGTAGTCATTTGTGGACTTAAAATTCCAGTAATTCTCATTTCTGACAATCGTGTGCACATAACTGAGATGATCTGATAATTAATACAGTGATCAGTGAGGTTAATTAATAAGTAAGAGACGACAAGGATAAATTAGTCAAGGTTTTTTATCTTTAATTAATTGAGCCGTTTGATATAACTGAAGCCTCTGTATAGACATTGGGTCTGAATATATCTGAACAGATTGTACAGAAATATATAAATATATGTTAATCATAAGTGAGGTAAAAAAAATAAATAAAAATGCCACAACAATTTTACAACAGGTAGAAAAAAAAAATTTGCTCAAAGCTTTATGAAGCAACTCAGCAGTTCTGGGCATGAGAGGAGATTAAATTTTTCACAAGCCACTTGAATTTATGGAGGCTTATAAATATGTGCACATGTGCAATGTGTAGTGACTTATTGGCATTGGCAGGTCACATTAATATGTCACATTAAAGCAGCAAGGCTGTTGACAGGTGCTATTTGACCTCCATCAGAGTCGACACACACACACACACACACACACACACACACACAAACCTCAGCTTGACTCTTTTTCCATTTCCTCTACTCTCCCTTGCATTCTGAACCACGTTCTCACAAGTGTACATTTCTGACACCCAAGCTCTAACATAAACATACACCTACATTTTAGATACAAACACAAATTGTTTAAACCATTTGTGAAAAGATTAAAACCACAGGAGTTCACCAAAAAGGAAAAGGGCATTAAAAAAGGCCAAACTCATAAGCAATTCAGCCTGAATTAACACAACAGAGAGGCAGGTCACACTTCAGTAGATCCTTGTCAATACAGAAGTACACTCAAGTGGAACATTGGCCACTTGAATGCTCTTGTGTTAAGCCAGAGGGGGTTAAAGAAAAAGAAAGAATGAGAGACACAGAGAGAGAGGGAAAAAAGAAAGGAGAGAGACATCAAAGGCCATGTTCCAGTCAGAGACCCCATGCAGACAGCGGCAGGTCCTCATCAGACAGGCCCCCTCATGAGTTCCCCCACCAGCAGCGAGCTGCTCTGCTTATCAAAGTGCCACAGAGCTATAGAAGAGCACTGAAGCAACGCTCAGCACACACACACCTCAAATCCTTAAATAAGGCTGATTATCTCGGACCTCACCCATCAGCAGTTTTTCTGTACCATCCTTCACCCCCAGCTCCCAGAGACACACCCACACAAATCTCTCTCTCTCTCTCTGTTGGAGCTTTCACTTCTCACTTTTTAATTGTAGTTTTGGTCTTTCGCCATTTATATTGATAGGGATGTACAAGAAATGTTGGAGAAGAGCACCTCAAATGATTTTTAGGATCCAAATACCTTTCCATTAATGACTTGGAATTTGAATAGAACTGGCCACATACCACAGGAAGTCAAATTGGAATGTGAATGGCAAGGACAGAAAGTGGAACTGACTGACTTGCAATTCAAAACAATTCAACAGGTAATAGCATCCTGGGAAATAGGAACTGTTCTTCCATACTAATCCACTGTGTTCCTGTTGTTCCTTAAAATCTTATGTTTCTGGTCACATACACATCCAAACGGTCTATAAGTTTAAGGCCAGAAAGACTTCAATAATATTTTTGAAAGAAGTCTTTAATGCACAACAAGGCTGCATTTATTTGAACTAAAATACTGTAGAAACAGATAAAACTATGAAACATTATTACAAGTTAAAATAACTATTTTCTATTTTAATATATTTTAAAATGCAATTTTTCCTGTGATTACTCCAGACTTCAGTGTCATATGATCCTTCAGAAATCATTCTAATATGCTGATTTGGTGAAACACTTCTTATTATTATCAATGTTGAGACAGTTGCTGTTTATTATCAATGTTGAAAACAGCAAGCCATTACTGCTCAATATTTTTTGCAAAGCATGATACAGGACAAAAAAGAACAAGGTTTAATTGAAATAGAAATCTTTTGTAACATGACAAATGCCTTTCCTGTCGCTTTTGATCAATTTAAATCGCCCTTGCTTCTTTCAAAAAAGAAACAAATAATCGTACTGACGTCAAACTTTTGCACGGTAGTGTAAACAGATTAAATCTCTGGTCTAGTTCCTGTACGCAACTTTTATGAGGTCGTCTACAATAAAGTGCCAGTACAAAGAGCATCAGAAACAAGAGATCCTCCTGTCACTGACCCTCCCAGCATCTATTTTGTTGTGTCATTAGCACTAGTGTTGTTTCCCCTTCTGTAATTGCAGGTCTAGTTATTTTCCTGCAGTCTCTCAGCCATCTGAACAGTGCCGTTTTACAAGCTCTCCCCCCTTCTCGTGTCCTCTAGTGATCAAAGCCTCCCTTTCACAGATACATTTCCCCATCAGACAATACCTTCTCACAAGCTGCTGTCAGCTCATCTTCTTTTCTTTAATTTCATCTTTTAAAGTTTTTTTATCTCTTTCTTTTTAATCCTCATTCCCCTGCCTCTCTCTCTCTTTTCTTCCTTTGTGTGTGCTGTCAAGCATGACAGGTTGTAGCTGGGAGGGACGAGTGCGTAGAGAAAGGTAGAAGCAAATTTACAACAGGACGCCACCTGGCCTTGCCTCAGTAGGGCTGTCAATCACAAACAACGCACGCATATAGTTTCGCACACATATGCTAAGAAAATGTGGTGTACTGCTACAGCGGCTTTGGCGATCAACAAATAGACCTAAGCTGCGTATCTGATCTCTTTGCCGTTGCATAACGTGCATTGTGTTTTTCAGGATCACCATGGTGATAGTCAAAGGCGAAACCTGAGTATCAGTGTTTGTGCTGTGAGCGGCGACAGTAAGTGTGGTAACTCAAAGTGATGAATGGCTGCCACGGCACATTGATGGGCTCGGGATGATAGACAGTCACTGACACAAGCGCTCAGGACATGGCTGCTGACATCATGCTGTCGCCCGGGGGGGACCGGTGGGCCCCTGTGAAACTTGAGGACCTCTGTCGACCGCAACGGCAAAGACACATGCACACGAGACTCGATCCGGCAGCTCAAACAGAATTTTAGACTGAAATGAGAGGAAAGAAAAAGGAGAGTGTATCATTTCAGTCCGTGGAGAAGAGGGAACGATAAATAAAAGACTGAGAGAATAGAGGAGACTTGTGCCCTAAGGGTAAGGATTGGACAGGGGGAACGTTAACTTTCTTTACTTCACCCTCCATGTCTTTTGTTCTCTCCTTCTCACATCTGATGTCTGACACCTTGGAAAGAAAAAGAGAACGAGAGAAAAAGAGAGCGAGAGAGAATTGAATCTCTTTGCTCATATTTAGCATGTTAAGTGGGACAAACGTGATATTTATTCTTTCACTCTTGTAGCATCACGTTAACCTGTAAGGCAAAGTAAAGAATGATTTACCAAAAAAACTATAGTTTTCAGACGTCAGCAACAAGTCTAGCCTAGTGGTTAGCACGTGGTGCTCATGTGAGATATGCAGGTTTGATTCTACCGTATTATGCCATCTTCCATTTTCCATTCCACTAATTTTCAGCTCCCTTCTATGGAAGCTCGTATCCGCCACTAAATAAAAAATTTAAAAAGTTAATTGTGGTTTTTCTCTCACAATTCAGAGTTTTATTCTCAGAATTTTAAGACAAAAACTCATAACTGTGAGATATAAAGTCAGAATTGTAAGATATAAAGTCATAATTGCAAGATATAAAGTCAGAATTGCGAGATATAAAGTCAGAATTCCAGGATATAAATTCGCAATTGCGAGAAAAAAAAAATTCTCGCAATTATGAGTTTGTATGTTGAAATTCTGACTTTTTTTTTTTTTTCAGAATTGTGAGATATAAAGTCCAGTTCTGAGGAGAAAAAAAGACTAATATGGTCTCAGAATTGCAAGTTGATATCTCACAATTCTGACTTAACTTGCAATTGCGAGTTTTTAATCACACAATTCTGAAAAAAAAGTCAGAATTGCGAGTTTGTATCAGGCAACTCTGAGAAAAAAGTCAGAATTGCAAGATATAAACTCACAATTGTGGGAAAATTGTGATTGTCAATTGTCAGAGTTGTGAGATAAAATGTCGCAATTACCTTTTTTTTTTATTTTATTCAGTGGTGGAAACGGGCTTCCATACCCTTCAGTCTGTAAAAACCTAAAATAAAAATTAAACAGTATATGTTTTTAGAGCTTTGTAAACTACACTGGCTTATCATCTTGGTACACTACAAAAAAAAAAAAAAACAGCCTTTTCTGCCTATTTCCAGTAAAATAAATATATCTAGACATTCTTAAACAAGATAAATTTACATGAGAACAGCTTGTTTTCAGAGAATATAACTATTTTTGTTATTCAGTCAAATTGTTTATTCTTAGAAATGGTTTTATGAATAAAAGAAGAATAAACAACCTGACACATATTCTCTGTCATATCTTACACAATTAACAAAAAACAAAGTAGCTCAAATGAACAAGCTCTTGTCAAAAAAGCGCATAATTACCTAACTGTAATAATGAACAGCTTGAAAAACACAACAGAGGTCAGGAAAAGACACAGAGTTGATATTTGTCATATTCTAAACAAGTCAGGTCTAAAATTCATTTATTTTTTAAAGGTGTTTTTTAGGCTTTGTGTTGTGGAAGTTGTAAATGTTTACGCAAAAATAAAATAAAATAAAATAACAATCTAATAAATCTAATTAAATTTGAAATATTTTACTCATTAAAAAAGAAAATGAAGTCGGCGCCAGTAGCCTCGTGGGCAGCGCGTCGACATGCAGCGCTGTTGCGCTTCGGGCATCACGAGTTCGAATCCCAGCTCGCAGACCTTTCCCGATCTCGTCCCCTCTCTCTGTCCCAGTTCGCTTCCTGTCATCTTTGATCTGTCCTATCAAATTAAAGGCAAAAACATCAAAAAGAAATCTTAAAAAAAGAAAATCAAGTAACTTATTTCAACAATGTTTACATTTTTTAAGACTAAAATACTGATTAATAAAACGTTTGGTACAGTGCTAATTATGGGAGAAGCTGTGCTGTCACTCAAAACTGTAGCCCAAGGTGAACCACAGTTCCTGCAACATTCAGTGCCTGCACGAGTTTCCTTTTTTCCAGATAATATTGATCGTCTGGAGTCCAGATGAGCTGAAGTACGGTCAATTTTGGAGGTTGTGATTTATTTTCAAAGCCCTTTGACACATATATTCCATTTTGTACCTCTCACTCTCCTGACCCCATTCGCATAGACTGGTGAAAAACTCACACTGACTCATGCCATAGCCCTCTGCCCCCTGAGTTCACACATTAATGTAACACATCAACGTCAGCTCTTCGTCACACGTGCGTACACAGCGGACACGTGACCCCACAAACAGCACATACCTCACCTCCCTGCAATGCCAGCTCCTGCTTTTTAGAGAAACAGCTGTCCGCTATAAACCTACACCTTCTCTTCAAAGGTCTGGAGTGCTGGGATTCACAGCTTTATAAATGTGTGTGCTGACTTTGATGAGCAAAGGCGTCCCATTTAGCAGCTTCCTTTAAAACTCCCATAGACGGCCGCCCACTGTGTCAGGATGAGGATATTAGCCTGTCAATGAGGTGTAAAGTTTGTCACAATGCTACAGTTGGCTTCAAGAGAACATTAAAGGGGAGAATGGTGTTACTCAAGGTTGCTTCACACATAACATCCCACCTCAGTGAGGAAACAGATATGAAGCTGTTATGGCTCTGTAAAATTCAATACCACCTAGTAAGCTGTGGTCATCATATTTGGCTCTGAGTCAGCGCTTACGAGAAGGTTTCTTTTATTGCACGAATACGGAGTGTCATTCATCTCCAGGTTTTTTTGTAAAACCCTCTATGCTGTCAAAATATCATGAGCCCCATATGAATGGCATATTTCCAGTGAACGCAAATAATCCAATCCACATTATGGAGAGCGTAGAGGTTCCAAGTTGCACTGCTTGGACAAGAAACACACGGTGAGGTTTTATTCACTGGAAAAGTTTCCACTGGCAGATGCTGTGCATGGATATGATCTGTCCTTCCTCACAGACGTTATCTTGTCTTCCACAGGCTCCTCCTATCATCCATTCTGATCTAAAGCATTCACTCAAAGACCGAGAGAACTTCTCCAGACAGACGTAACTTAAATCTCACTAAATCCACACATGCAGCAAATTACCCGTCCTGACAGCCGCAGTCAATCCAGGATATTTACTTTCTTACTTCTAAGCACAGAGTACACAATGACAAAGTGTCTGAGAGGATAAAAAAAGGAAACTCCAAAAAAATGCTTCTTCCATCAACCCTCCACCCCTCACTCACCCCAATCCCTCTCTTCTCTCTGTCACTCTTTTCTCTGTCAAATCAATGCCACCAAATCTGTTTTGCTGGCACATCACAGAGCGCACAGTATATAATCCCTGGCAGTTTAATGGCAAACCCCTTTTTTCATTTAGTCTTCCCACATGCGAGCCGTGTTTGTAGATAGAATCTGCCTGCAGACTGAGATCAACACATATCAGAACGCTGCCACACGCAAACACACATACACACACATCGCAGAGACGAGTGATGTCAAAATAATGCCGCCATATAGGCCCTGTCACCGAAGTGAGATCATTTTAACATGCCACCCAAAAATTCTCATATTTTATATATAAAAACAAAACATCCTACCACAGAGGTTGAGCAATGTGTAGGACAAAAAAATATATATTTTTTGTATTCAAGTAAGATATTTGCTTTTTAGATAGCAGCCATATATCTAAAATGGATCAGAAAAGATTTATGATGGCATTACACCTAGATGGGACATCAACTGATCATAGTGACACAATGCTAAAAGATCTAACAGACAGCATTCCTGTTGTAGCTCATACAACAGAATTCGATTAAAGGGATAGTTCACACAGAAATAAAAATCGTCATCATTTACTCATCCTCATATCATTCCAAACCAGTTGCTGCTTGCTTTCTTCTGTTAAACACAAAAGAAGATATTTTTAAGATGCCTCTCCTTCTCTCTGTTTGTTTGTTGTTGTTGTTTTTCCACATAAAAAAAGACAATGGTGTCCAATGTTGTTTTGGACCCTACCGATTTTCACTGTATGAAAAAAATCAGTTGTTATTGTCAACTAAAACTAAAACTGAAACTATTAAAAGACATTTTTGTTAATTGAAAAACAGCAGAAATAACTATTATGCAAAATTATACATACAAAAAAAAAAAAATATATATATATATATATATATATATATATATATATATATATATATATATATATATATATTGCCTTGACAACTAACAGGAAAAATTTTAAGTACTAAAACAAACAAAATAAAACAAAAACTCAGAAGATAAAATGCAATTAAAAATAGTAATAAAGATGATAATAATATGTAAATAATACTACAAATTCACTGTGACAAACAAATTCTAAAAAAAAAAAAAAAATTATCTTTTGTGCTCAGCAGAAGAAATAGAATTTACAGACTTGGGTGTCAGTACACGATAGAAATTTCATTTTTGTGTGAACTATCCCTTTAAGCTTTCCTGTTTCCACCAAGCAAGCCCTAGCCTACAAAAAAAAAAAAAAAAAAAAAAACATGTATGATAGTGAAATCAATCATATTCCGTCGTGATTTAAATCAGGTTAAAATATTTTTCCCTTCAATTGAAGAAGAATGGGGGTGTAGGTGTAGGTGAAAATATGGATAGAGACTTCAAAAAAAGAACGAAAAAAGCTAAAGTTAACAAAGAGAAAAGGATTAAGTGCATCCTCTGTGGAGAAAAGAAAAGAGGGAATTGGTGGAGGAGTGGAACAGAGGAAAGAAGGGGAGATAAGGAGGAGGATAGGCCGTCTTCGCTCTACCCTGTGGGAAGAGATTTGGGTGGAGAACCTCCCTCGTATCCACACACGGGGAAGGCGAATGTGCGTTTTTCCCCCGCCGCATGTGTGCAAGAGCATGTGTGCGTTTTACATCTACAGAGAAATGTGATTTATATTTTGGAACTTTGATCTCCTAAAAGGCTTTGAGATTTACACAACAATAATTCTTCTTGGCCAGCGCTGAGATAAATGATGTGCCTATGGCAGAAGTCCAGAGCAGATTTTAATAGACTGTAGGGAGAGGGGCTGGAAACAGAAGACATTCCGATTCTGATTCCGCTTTTTGATTCAAAGTCAAATATTTAGATATAAAACATGTTTATTCTGTCTCTTTTTGCAAAACATTTAATTGCTGCTGAATACCATGAACAAAAATCAGCCGGCTACATAAAAACTGGACTCGATTAAGAGCTGTTTGTGTGCAAAACAGAGCTGCACGATTCTGGATAAATTGAGACTTTTTTTAAAATGGATGTTGTGGTTCTCTCACAATTTTGAAGAAAAAACATTATACAACTAAACAAAATCTCATGGAATTTATGAATGGAATGATTCATCGACTCACTCAATATTTACTTGTTTCATTACTAGATGAATCAGTGTTTTTGAATGAACCTCTTGAATGAATGAATCAAAGACAAATACAATTTTAACAGCCCCTTTTTACCACCTAAAAAAAGATGAACACCAAATTGATAGGCAGAATAATTTACAACAAGTATCTGATTCTGGAATTGGAAATGCAGATATCTTTCTGAATTTCTACACGTTTAAGAGCATGTACTGAATTTTGAAATTAATTTTTGATCATTAATAAAGTACTCTCTATAAGTACACAAGTACATACAACATCCATATTTTGGCATACATTTTGACCAATGATATAACAACAAAAGTTACAAAAACAATTTATTTTCACTTGAAAAGACTCACCCATTTCATAGTTCTCCACCATTTTTTTCATGACCTCCTGTTGCCCTTGTGGAAAGTGTTACTGGTTGCACACTTTATTATTGCTCTTTACTATATAAATAAAAATCTGTAATAAAAAAGTTCTAAAAAGAACCATAATTTGGCCACTATCATGTCATTTAAAGATGTATGACTTTTTCCTTTGGAACACAAAACAATACTGCATATCAGTGATATCAATAAAAAAAATAAAAAATACAGAAAGTCATACAGGTTTGGAATGACATGAGGTGAGTAAATGATACCAGAATATCCATTTTTGAGTGAACTATCTCTTTAAGGTCCTAAAAATGAGCACAAAGGCATGTAGGGTAAAGTCACAAGCATTTAATTTAGACACATACTAGTCTCCAAGTCTTCAGACAGGCGAGTGTGAAGACAGACAGAAAAAGAGAGAGAAAAGGTGGGGGAGACATAAACGAAGACAGAGAGAGCACGAGCACCAGTTTTTTGTCGTTTCATGTGTAATTTGTGCTCTCCTTCACCTTTCGCTGAGGGACTGTTTCTGTCAGGAGAGGAATGCTCTCCAGCAGCTCCGAGAATGGATGACTGACAGGCAGCTCTGGGTTTGGTTTCAATAACACCGAGCACAAACACTGTAAATTTACAGCTACGGATGACTCTCTGAAAAGATCACCCAAATCTCAGCAGTCATAACTCATTCTCTCTCTCTTTCCCCACCTCTCACTCTCTCGGTGTAGCAGCTGGTTGTACTCAGTATTGGGCCTGACACGGCACTTTGAAATAGCAATCAATGCCTTTATACTGCAGGGAGGACTCGTAAAAGTGTCACGGCCGGAATATACGGCACCGTATTTCATCGCTTTTCTCTATTTTTAAACGCTGAGTTATGGTGGTGGAAATGTGTACCTATTAAAGGTGATATGATGTATTCTCTGCCTTGTTCTGAGGCTCATTCATCAAGTGGGGACCGAAAAGAAAACTGCACCCACTTCTTCACCCTCTTCCCTCCCCCTCTTCCTCTCCTCCAGCTCCCCGGTTCTAGCGGCCTGTCGAGGGTAATTTATAGCACGCAGGCAGTGTAACCTTCTGGCAGGCTTTGTGGAAGAAGCTTGTGCGCTCTCTCTCTTGGCAACTAATAACCTTTTATAAGGCTCAAACTTGGCCAGGTCATTGGGCACGGGAGACAAATCCAGACAGGACCAGGAAAGTAAAATGCGAATGAACCCGAGTTTGCTCTCTACAGAGAAACAAAATCAAACGAATCATGGAAAACCAGGGGAATTGTGTCTAAACAAAATGGCAAAAGAATTCAGTAAGGACGGCAGTGAAAATTTTAGCACAACATCATGTGATGCTGATTTGGCTCTTTATTATTTGCGATTTAGCGTCGCACAAAAAGACAGTTAAAGAGGAAGGGGAAAGAGTTTTAGCGATACTGCAAGAGTAAGCTATTGTTAGCTTACCCTTAACATAGCATCTGAAATGAGTATGCACAAATGACTTTATCATGATCTTGTAGCCTACAGTGAGGAAGTTCACTTCTTCCTCTGCTATATTTCCCATCATTTATTAGAGCATTTTATTTAGGAACTGGATAGAAAATGCCAGAGCAATTTTTATAACAAAAGTAAATTAATTCTCTTTTATTTTTAAATTAAAAACCATTATACAGTTGGAATGTTAAAATTATAATATATAATTATGACTACAGCCTACAGGACATCATAAAAAAAATCATAATATCATGTTTCTCAAGTGAGCTCGCATTTAAGTTAGACCAAATGTTTTGAGATCCGTTTCCTTATCCAGTTTGTCTTATGCGTTCCTCGGTTGTGACCTCGTCTTTACAGGCGAACAGTGCGAGATTAATGAGGTGGGCGGAGCAGTATAATAAATGTTTGTTTGAAGTGACAAGGCTGATAGGTGTTGATTTACTTACACGCTGATAGGCTTTTAATTGAGCGCCTCCATCTCTCTCTCTCATCACATCAAAGTCACTGTGACCGACAGGGCTCTCCTCCATACCGCGGGCCATGATGACTGACAGCTGACACTCTGCCAGAGTTTTTCCACACGCCTTTAAATCTCACTCCATAAATTCATTCTAATCCTGTATTATTAAATATAATACAGCAATACAAACAAGAATACAGATTATGGCACAATGGGTCTAAAAAACAGAAAAAGTGTAAAAATAGAGTATATATTTTAAAAAACTATTTAAATAATATTAACATTTATAATGCTTTCAAAATTGTTACAAAATGCAGAAGAAATGACAAAAAAAAATCATATATTAATATATTTTAATTGAATAGCAATGAAAAAATGTGTTATTGAATGGTGAATGATGTGATCTCCTGTATTTTATTCTAACAGCTATTAGTAAATGGTGGAAAAAAAGAATGCCTTCTGTAATGAAGAAAATGCGCCATCATGTACTTGTCAGTATATGAATATATGATGTAATCTTATTTTCAGAATTAATGGAGGACTCCAGGGAGGTGATGAAGGAAAACATCTGTGTTTTTACTGCAGTTTTTACAAGCCGTCAAGAACTGGGCTGTTGAGTTGTTATTGTTCAGACAGCAAGTTTACATCTTTTCATTATGTGCGACACAATGACATAACCTGCTTGGAGATCAACTGGCAAGCGTTTGAGCCTTGTCAGTCAACTGTGAGTTGATTGACAAGACTAATACAGGCTAGGTCAGTATCATCTTTTACTTTGACGTCTGTTTTGTGTGACAAAGTTAATTATTTCTTTGCGCGCCAGTGAGTATGACTCAGAAATGAAATGTGGGAATGAGCGTGGAACTTGTGAACTCTAAAAAGTGAATCAGACTTGCCTAAGGAATAGAGAGATTTCATTTGCCCCCATGCATTACTAAAATGGAACGTGTCACGAGCCTCATGAATGGAGTGTCTGTTGCACTACGCAAGCGTTTTCTGGGCCAGCAACAGATAAAAACACCTTTTGATGTCTGCTTAGATTTCACACATCAATATAAAGCAATCTGATTTGTGGCTCTGCTGTGTGTAGCTGGGTAGTTCTCCCACCCCTCCTGATAACTTCACCATGTGGAGGACAATGGGACCTTTTGTTTGAGCGAGAAGGGTGCATTTAAGTTCATTGTGTGTGTGCGCTTGTGTGTTTTGGTGCACATGACATGTTTGAAAGCTAAATAAAGGTCTGTCATTAACTGTAGGGCATGTACATAATCACTCAGAGATAATCAGTGAGACAGGAAGATGAGTAGATCTGCCAGGCCCTTGATCACAGAGGCGACAAGAGAGACGAGCCATTAAGCCTGTGAGAGCGCTCGACATCACCGATATCACGAAAAAAGACATGGAAATAAGCTTTTACTGGGTATATAACTATTACTCAAGTCTAGTTCATCCATCTTATTGTACGATATTCCATTCCGTCACATGTGCATGTGGTTTCACACAAATATTTATCCTGTCATCACACCATCACTCACGTCTTTGGATCAGAGAGACTCAAGATGTTCAAGTCTGATTATACCAAAACACAGAGATGAGTCATTAAATCAACCTGAGAAGCTCCCATTCTCTGAGGATTCTGGGAAGAGCTTTTTGTACCATTTGTTCCCCCTGCGTGTATGTTGTGTGCGCTATTCACGCCGAACTAAATAAATCTTCATTCGCGACTCTTTTTTTGGCTCCGTTTCATGATACGTTCCTTGTTTGATAGGCTCTCTCTATCATCTCTTTCACACGCACAAGCATTGCTCTTAGAAATACTCCAAGTTTCACAGTGGAACAGTGCACTTTTAAATATTTGATCCTAAAAATCTCACAATCACTCCGAAGGATTGTGAGGTTTGTGAAAGCAAAGAGAGAAAGAGAGTGCTACGTTTTACAGTTCTCCAGGGTTGGTCTCGCATGTCAGCTACACTCCATAAAGCTGTCCTGTCCCTCTTTTTTCACAGGATTATTATTTCTGGAGAACAGAGCAGGCATGAGCAGCAGACTCCCTGCCTCTGGGCTCCCTTTTCAGACCACTCACCTCATAAATCAGTCACAGGTAATTAAATGCAAGTGATTTGCATCCTTTTTGTTTGTTTGGTTTTGCCGTCTCTCAGTCTGCACCAAAGAGTGACAAACTGTTCCGTGCCAGTCAAGTATAAAAATATAAATTAAGAACTGCAAACACTGGTTTTCTTTTAGCAGACAAAACAAGTTATTTTAGTTTTAATTAAATTATTATTTTTATTTTTGTACTTTAATCTTTTCTTTTTCCCATGTTCATCTCCAAGTTACATATCCTTCGCTGTTTCGCATTAACATGAATGATGGCCTGCCATAAAATTCCGGTAGGATTTCAGCACTTCAGTAATATGTTCTGAGTGACCTCTCATAAAAAACAGTGAGGGATGTGAGTGGGCTATGGTCAAGCAGGATGTCTAGCCTCTGCTTTTAGCCCTTTGTTTAGTCAAAGTTATGGTAAAGCCCCGTGCTTTGATACAGTCATGCATAGGCGAACGCCTTCGGGCTTAACAGGGATTGGTCAGACAGGCCTCTTAAAGGGGAGGCCTGCCCCTTAAAATCCACAACAGGAAATGACCATCCGTCATTTATACGTCAAAACAGCTGTTAGCAGCCCACTTCAAGGCCAGACTTGAAAGGAGCTGTTCCCCGTTGTTCCAGCCCGCCCTCAGTTCTTTCTCTCACTCTCTTTCTCTCTTTTTTTATTTTCCCTTCCTCCTCCTCTAGGGTGCCTTTAAACTCCCTCCATTCCACCCACACCTTTGCCCCCTGCCAAACTCACTTATCCTGAAAATGTTTTTGTAAGGCAATCCATCTTAATTCTAAACCATTGGAAGTCTAAGATTTGAGGTTTTAGGGGTTTTTTGCATTTTCAAGAAGGCAGAGATCCTTCATTTTCTTTGCAGTCCTAAGAATATAACAATGGTTACACCCTGTGATTCTGGGTTTCTGACTAGTAACATCATTTCTAGACAAACGGAAACATTCCAGATATTTCGACCAAACTTTACAGAGCGGCAACAGGGATGGATCGACTGTAAAAGCAGGAAAAAAACCACGTCTGCCCGCATTAATACACTCTTTGACAGGTTAGACCACACCTGTCATAACCTGAAGTATCTGTTTGTGTGGGGCAAAGACAACTGATCTGTTCAAAGGAAGCAATCGCATCATATCACTTAACCCTGAGCGCATCTGAATTTGAATGTTCCTGTAGTTTTTACAGATTTGCACAGGCATTACAGACTCCTGTATAGGTGGCAAGTGATGGATGACACTAATAATGACAAAGCAAACAGCAGGGCTGTTGACAGAAGGAGAGGTGACTTCATACAACCATCGCTGCTATCTCTCAACACACACACGTGCACACACATACACACGTGCAGAACCTTAAATGGCTTTAGACGCCGCGAGTAAAGAGATCCTTGTTTAACAATGGCAGATGCGCCTGTATGTTGACTCGACAATGTGTAGTTCCTGAATAAATAAGACAACGTAGGTTTAAAACCTAACAAACACTATATTTTTAACTTTGTGTTGTGAGACAGAGTGACAGTTTAATTAACTTAACAGCTTAGATTTGCAAGACAGAAATAACTGTTATGTATGATTGAGAGCGGTTTAATACTTTGCCACTCCAGTCAACTTTGATCGTCTGTAGGTACTTGTGAAAGTGTGGGAGGCTGTTTGTGTGTGTGCTGTATGTGGGATCTAAAATGACAGGTTGCTGACAAGCTTAAAACTCTTTCTGCCTCTGAAATGCAGTGTCCCGAGGCTTTCATTCCTCCCTGCACACCATTATTAAATGAATATTCACCTCTGCAACCCAGATACGTGAGACAAAGCCCTGCAAACACGTTTGCCTGTGGCTCCTCCTCTCCCTAGGTCAACAGTTCATGCATTCTGTCTTTTTGTCATTTTTATTACACTAAGGCAGGCAACATCACCTTTCAAGAAGCTTCCCAGGTGCTCTTTGTTTTTAACCCCGAGAACAGCTCCAGAGATCAGGCCTTTCTCATCTCTCTGACTCACCTGACAGGTATTGCCATTCAAAGAAACATAAATATTCTCTCCCGTCCATATGTTTACAGAACTGTGCAAATGGGGGCAACTTTTATACTGTCAGTTTGTAATATGGCTCATCCTAAGGACAATGCATTATCAATACATGAGCTAAATCAAATTAAATAAATTCACACTCACAAACACACACACACGCACACACACATATATATGCAAGCTATCATGTCATATTTGATTGCATACAGAAATCACAAACAATTTTGTCTATACATGCAAGATTGCTTCACAAACACGCTTGCCAAAATAATGTAATACAACTCGGTCCAATGTCTGAGGTTTAATAATACTGGGTATAAGCACTTACGAACAATGAAAGCCATTAAATATACTGAACTTCAAAGTTACTTAGACACAAATTAGCACAGTCTCCCTGTAATAGCCTCTGTCAGGCTTCATTTTTCAATGATTAAGCCAATTCATTGCATAATTAAGTTAGCTAAATTACTTCAATGGCAAAGTAACATGGGATAATGCAATAAAGTTATTAACATTCCAGAACTGGAGGCGCACACACAGGCATGTGCTGTTATTAGGTATGAATGTATTGCTCAATATCATTTGACTTGTTTGACCTAAAAAAAAGAAACTGCTACCACATTCTCAGCTTTTCCTTTTAACACAACGCTCTATTATTACAGTTAAGCTATACGGTAAAACTAGCATTGGCAGCATTAAATTTGAATTTTGTGTATAAGTGTGAAATACTTTTTAGACTATATTATTAATATAACGTTTAGAACTTATGCAAAGACAAATTATAGTAGCATGAATGTCATTTTGAACGACATGTATAAATACATATGAATTAGTTTACTTATTAATAACTAGTAGCAATGTTTGAAAAACTGTCACATTAGTGATGAATCTATAATATCTGTTCTTCAATATTTATTCTTCAAAACTAACTAGAATGCATTACTCATATTTAAAATGACTAGTAATCCAATAGTGACTTTTCCAATACTTAATATAAATTCAAGCTTAGTAGTAGTCTACATATTTACTAAAAAATATTTATAAACGAGCCAACATCACCACAGATCCAAAGAATTCAGTGGCAAAAATGGCCACTTTTACATTAACACAGAACAGAATAAGAAAGATACTTGAAGTGACTAGTACCAAGAAATTAATTACTAGTGTAAAGTCTACTCTAATTAAAGTTACTATTGTAATAAATAGTAAATACAAAATAAGCTACTCTTAATTCAAGTCATACTAAATTACTGGTGATTAAAAATTAACTATATAAAATAACCACTATTAATAAAACTAGATAAGTAATAAAATAAATGGTAAAACGGCATGTCAGAGTCTTTGCATGTTTTGACACACAACGAGCAAGCACTTGGCCAGCGGGTCAGGAGCGAGGAGGACAGTCTCCGCCTCTGTTGTGCCTACCCACTTATTACTGATGCAGATGCAGGCGATTGGACGGCGGCTGGGCGCTTTGAAGTTCTCCCTCAGATCTTCAGTACGAGCGGAGAGTATCTGCGTAGAGCACACACCGCAGCGCGCACGGACCGACGGAATGCCATTATTTGACACCATATTTCCCAGTAGTTCTGTTGCGTAGTTTCTTTCTTTTCAATTTACGACAAGTATACAAGACTTCTTTTATTTCTCTTACAAGTCGTCGTTTGCGCGTAAAGGACTCGCGATCGCTTTGGGGTTCAAGGCAACACCGATTCGGTGACGGAGCGATGTGGAGACGGAGTGTACGTTCTTCATAGAGACTATAACAGCTCTCTTTCTTTGGACTACACACACAGCTGATGTTTCAACGGGATATTTAACTGCCAGTAGAAGAGGATATAATGTCGTTTGGCTCTTTTTTGAAAACACTGGATATCTCTAAATGAAAACTGAAGGACACCCGCCCCGTCGCTGCCCTCGACAGGTCTCTGATCCGCCCCGATCCAGATGAGCGAACTGCCTCCTGGATTTGCAGTCAGTTCACGGAACCAGCAGACCCTTAAAAGTCGTTTTATTAACAACGACAGTTCGCCCACCTGTTTAAGACCCCAAACCGACTCGATCGCCTCACTGCCGTACCGTGATCCCGCGCGTCAGGAAAAAAGGCTGCCTATACGGATTCTCAAAATGTTGACCGCTCACACAAGTCACATACTTCACCCAGAGTATCTCCAGCCGCTCAGCTCCGCGCCAGTGAGCATCGAGGTACGACTTACTCCTTTCTATTGCCTCTGTTTCTTTCTTCATTCTAATAAAACAAATAACAATATTTTCAGTCGGAAAAGCTACTCGGTTGTCCGAGTTTGTGCGTTTCTACTAAGTGAAAGGGTTTTAATGGATGTTTCGTGTGCGTCTGTTATGTTTAATATCGTTTCTTAGTATTAGAGTTTATCTCGGGCGCCTCGAATTAATTCTTTAATTCGGAATTCGCCAAGATTGCGATTCAGCGCCGAAATGAATGGATAGTCCGGATCTGGATGAGGCCGTGCTCCACTATCTGGCAGCATTTTAAGGTTTCACATTTCCTGATCGCTACTGACGTGTTTTTACGGTACTTCAATTTTTGAAAGCCTCTGTTTATCTACCAGCTTATCTTACATTTAAATAAACCAATAGATGTTAATAAAGTACACTGTGCAGTGTCCACGACTGTTTATTAAATAAAACACTGCAAAGCGTACTTTGTGTGTTTAGGTGCCGCAAAAACGATTTCAAAGCAATTTATTCCACCTAATATATTTAAAATGTGACTATACCACGAAAACATCTCAATTCGCATTTTAGGATGATGTCACACAGTTTCAAACCTAATCTAAATATAAACAAAATGGTCGTAATATTTTGTGAAGAAATATGAGCAATGTTGCAATCATTCAGCACATTGCCTAGAATTGGTTTTGAACTGGTCATTTCTGTCAGTCCATGAGAAGAAAAATAAAGAGTTAACCGTTAAATGTCTTTTTTTGTCCCCATAGCTGGATGCTAAAAAGAGTCCCCTAGCATTGCTGGCCCAGACTTGCTCACAGATCGGTAAACCAGATCCTCCTCCCTCCTCTAAACTGGGATCCCTCTCCTCCAGCAGCCATGGAGACAAGGACAGCCGCTCCAACAGCTCCAGCCTGAAGCCTGCGGAGCATCAGAACCTAGATGACAAGTCTAGCTTTAAGCCTTACTCTAAAACTGGATCAGAATGCCGGAAGGATGGCTCTGGGATCAACAGCTCAGCAGATAAAGCGGGGTTCAGAGTGCCAAATAGCGGTTCTTCAGCTGTGACGTGCCCCTCTTTACCTCCTCATGCCCCCTCTCCACGGGCCAGCTCTCCTGCTCAGCAGACATCAGGACAGTCGCACACGCACCGGCAGTCTCAGTCTCCTGTATCGCAGAAACCAACGCATCTACAAACCTCCCACATGGACTCCAAAGCTGCGGGTTCAGACCCAGGGAACGACAGCAACAGCAGTGGCGATCGCAATGGGAAAAAAGATTCAGACCACAGTAAATCTGGAAGCCTGGACATTGCACAGATCGCCAACTCCAGTCACGCACGTGCTAGTGCGAACTCCAGCAGCACCAGCTCCTCCAGCAGTCCTCAACCTGACAGTAAGTCTGACGCCCAACCCCCTCAGCCCAGCCTGGGCACGGGCCACATCGCCCCTGTGTCTCCCTTCAAACCGGGCCACTCGGTGTTTCCCCTCCCATCCTCCACCATGGGCTACCACGGCTCCATTGTCGGGGCCTATACTGGCTATCCTTCTCAGTTTGTGCCTGGGCTGGATCCCGCTAAATCTAGTTTAGTTGGTGCTGGGATGGGTGTTCCAGGAAAGCATCCCAGCTCCAGTCCTCTCACAGGGGCCTCGCCTCCCTCTTTCATGCAGGGGTTGTGCAGGGACCCATACTGCCTCACCTACCCCAGTGCACCCCATCTCGGGGGCAGCAACTGCTCTTCCTGCGTTCATGATCCATCATCTGCTCTAAAGACTGGCTTCCCTCTTATGTATCCCACCCATCACCTCCACTCCCTCCACCCCAGTTCTCTGTCCTCTAGCGCCACCTCTTCTCTGTCCCATCCTCTGTATACTTACGGTTTCATGCTGCCCAATGAAACACTCCCTCATGCCTGTAACTGGGTCTCAGTGGGTGGCCCGTGTGACAAACGCTTCGCCACCTCAGAGGAACTTTTGGCCCATTTGCGTACGCACACGGCTCTGCCAGGTGTGGATGGGAAGCTGCTCTCGGGCTACCCTTCATCCGTCTCCTCTGCCGCTTCCTGCCACCTCCACCTGCCTCCTCCCAGCAGCCCAGGAGCCCTTCCCAGTTCCCTCTCTCTGCGTGGGTCACCAGGGCTAAGTTTGGCACGGTATCACCCTTACGGAAAGGCACACTTGCCAGGAGCTCCATCCATTCCTATGCACTCTCTCCCTGCCACAGCGCCCTACTATTCTCCCTATGCTCTATACAGCCAGAGACTGGGCTCAGCTTCAGCTTTGGGGTACCAGTGATTAAAAGACTTTGGACAGTGTAAAGATATTGGCATGAGCTCGCTGGAAAGCACAGGAACATGCAGGATTCCCCTAAAAAGAATAAAGCAAAAAACATGGGATAGTTATATTCGCAATGAGGAATAAAATCTCATCTGCTTTGGATGACTTTTGCTTAATTAATGGTCACTCCAAACTTCAATTAGGATATTAGGGAACCCATAAGAACTTTAAGGTGAAGAACCAATGAGAATGCCGGAACTCAATTTATTTTATCTGATAAAATTCTTTTTTCAATTTACCAAAAGTGTGTATTTATTTTTCATTTGAGCGCTTGACTTTTTGTTTTCTGTGGGACATTTACCGCCAAAATTCGTGCATTATCATTTTCACACATGAGCAGTATTTTCACAGTATGAACATGGTTGCTCCTTTCATACACTTTGTAATAATACAATGTTTGCAACAACAGACTATGACACTGTCTCTCGGACATAAAATCTTTCTTTTAACGTCACTTTCTTTCATGCGTTAGATCTGTGCAACTCATTTTCTTTACTGGAGAACAGATGAGCATGACTCGGTCAACAGCTACCATGTTCCTGATGATTTGGCATTTATTTTGTACTTGTACAGATCAAAGAATAAAACGGAAAGATGTGATATATTTTCTATTGTAGCTGACTCTGCAAGCTGGGGATGGAAGTGGAGAGGGGAAAAGAATTCAAATAAGAGTACTATGTTGTGATGGCAGTGCTATCCATTTAACAAAGTCTTATTTTGTGTAATAAATGATACTTGATTACATTTATAGATGTCCCTCGCTTCTCTTGCATATACGTTTCTTACACTCTTAATAAAACGCATGCTTTCCCATATGTAAATTTGAGCAAAAGTTAGATGGTTAACAGTCACATTTTGAAGAAGTGTACACACTGATCCAAAAACTATATATATATATATATATATATATATATATATATATATATATATATATATATATATATATATATATATATATATATACACCTATCATAAATGCATATTTAAATATTTACAGATTTTTTTTTTGTTTGGGCTGGTATTTAAAAAAAAAGAACTGCACTTTCACTTGAGCAACTAATCTTTGACTTTAGCTTTCTACACTACTGACAGTTTTGTTCCCTATTAGTTCAAGCTATTAACACAAAATAAGGTCCTCTGTCTGTTTACTGTTCTGCTCGTAATGTGAAAGTGCAGTGTTAGTCACTGCTGCTTGTTTGTGCCTCTGCAGCATTGTGTAAAGAGCTGCCTCAGCACAAGGTAGTATTGGGTCTTAAATACAGCTCAATGATAGCCTGGTAATAACCCATGGGAGCCATGCACTCACTCCCAGTGCACTCTGATGGATTGCCTTGCTACACAAAGGGCAAAAGATGACAATGGGAGGCTGTTAATAGAGAAATATTTATCAAATGCTTGACATGACCCCCAGGAGTGCAGTCCCCATTGTTTGACCCGAGTGTGTTGTGTCCTGTGGTTCAGAAAGTCTTGCTTAATGGTGTGCTACAAAGAGGGTCAAGATTCAATATTGTTGATGTGATTGCGTGACTATGTCGCACTTAATGTCTCAAACAGAACTGGCCAGTGTGTAAACTCTTCTTCAGAACCATTTTCTTCAAACAGGATGAGTGGAGATGCTCTTAAGCGCTAAGATTAACCACACACACAGACACGTACGCACAGATTCTCAGTTCATTAGCACTTCAGACAGGAGAGGACGCAGCACAGGTGTCACTTGACAGGGCCATTAAATGAATAGATCACTCCACCGCCTCTGTTAACTCAGGCTATCCAGCAAGGACACAGCATACGGTTCCTCTTATGGGAAACCAGGAGGTCAAGACTAGAGGAGGAAGAGCTGAGATGAGAATAAACACTTGTGCTTTATGGTTCTGAGTTCACATTACCCAAATCTACATTTTAGCAAGGCACAACACAGGCCTGCTAATAGTACACAGTCTACTCATTACTGTCACAGGGCAGAAAATGTATAAACTGCAGTGGAGAGTATCTAAACTGTAGTATTGCATTTTTTTGACATAAAGAGAAGAACAGATCTAAAAGTAAGGTTAAGTGCCAAGAGTCTATTTTAGAAATGGTTTTGAATGACTTCCTGTGAGACTCAGAGAGGAAGTCATTTAATGGAGTTTCGGACTATTTGGGCACAGCCCTAGAGAATTAAAACTTCATAACATGGATTACATCGCCCCTAGTGGTGAAGCAATGCAACCCCAATAAACAATATGAAATCGTTGAAGTTAGTCAACAATTTGTGTTCTGTAAAAATGAGAAAATGCATAATATACCATTTTCCGAGCATGTAAACAGCGCTTTGATGAAGAATGGGGAAAAAAAGATAAAATATTAGTTAAAGCAAGTACAGGAAGGTTAAATGGAGGGGAGGAATTTTCACATTTTATCCGAAGGTGAGGGATTAATCCTGCCATCACCCCATTCCCACTCGTTCATCACATTCCTGCTCTATCCTTCTCTCCGTCTTTCTCCTCATCAATCTCTCCCTGCCATTTATCTTCCTCTCCCTCGTCTCCCGGGCTCCAGCTGAGTCAATATGCAGTCACTCTGTTTCTGTCGCCTGCTTGTGGAGGGGAGGGGAGTTGGATGGATGTGTGGGTGGGGGTGTGGAGTTAATTTAGTCCCTGACCAGTGTCTTCTCAGCAGGGCTACACCTGTTTGATTGATCTCTTTCTCCCTTTCTCTGCTGTCCCACTGGGCTTAGAATGGAGGTGGGGGTGTGCGACCCCCCCCCCCCATTCCCAATGTGTCCAGTCAACTACTAAAGAGAGAAAGACTGTGAGTGAGAGAGCGAGAGTGCTGCAGCCCATCACAGCAGTGTCCCGGGCAGGCAGCCCGGCAGCCCCAGTGATTAATGACGACAGGGTGTGGAGCTGCTCCTCAATTAGCTGCCAAGTCCACAGCAACTCATGAGGCTGACAGCCCCAACCTGAAAAAGAATGAGAGAGGGAGAGCGTTAGATCACCCCTCCCTCCCTCCCCGACTCTTTTACTTGGGCTGTCTCTCTCTGTTTAGATCTTGTCTCTTGTCTCTCTTCACCTACACCCTCTTTTTCCCCTGGCTTCTCTCCTGTTACTTTCTTGTTGTCTCTTTGATTATGTTAGCCTAATGTAGACTCTCTCTCTCCCTTCACAAACTTCCATATACATTACACTCTGTTAATTACCGCATGAGTACTCTGATGACTGTTTGTCACAGTGATACAGACCAGACCGCTCTCTTTCTCACACACACTCCTCAAGCTCATAAAGCAATCAATCACACGACTGCTGCTGCTTCATGACTAAAAAAATCCATTGAGGACTTTCCACGGGACCCTTAATCACATCAACCGCATCACAAAATACCGCTCCATAAGCCAGCAAAAACAACAAAAAATTGTGGCGGTGAGCACCTCTACCCAGTGATCTCTTAGCCATCTCATTTGTCTAGCGAAACTGCGTGCATGTGTGACGACAGCCTGACAACGCAGGCAAACGAGTGTGTTGCAATTATGGCTAACCACTAATAATGCATTCCACCGCTACAGCTGGATTCCATTTGCAAACGCGCTGGGGGAGCGCGGCACCGATGTCACGAACGTTGTGCGCATGAAAAATCGTGTCTTGGCACCGGAACGGAGGGGTTAAGATTGATCCTGAGTTATGCCCGGAGTGACAGGACCTTTTCCTGCTCAGCGTAGGAAAATGTTTCGGTTACCTCATGCTTCCTCTATAATATGATAGAGAGTGTATTCAACTGAGGGGTTTTTTGTGCTTTTAGTCTGTTTATTAGCATTGAGACCATATACGTTAAAAAATAAAAAAATTCAAATGTTTTTGAAAGAAGTCATCAAAACTGCATTTATTTGATCAAAAACACAGTAAAAGTAATATTTAATATCCATAACAGTTTTCTATTTTCATATATTTTAAAATGAATTCATATGATAACGTGTAAAATTTATTGCTGTGATGGCAAAGCTGAATTTTTAGGTGCCATTACTCCAGTCATCACAGTCGCATGATCCTTCAGAAATCATTCTAATATACCGATTTGGTGAACAAGAAAAATGTTTTATTATTATCAATGTTGAAAACAGTTGCGCTGCTTAATATTTCTGTGGTAATTGTGATACAATATTTCGGGATTCTTTGATGAATGGAAAGAACGAAGAACAGCGTTTATTTGAATTTGAATTTAAATTGAAACAATGTAAAAGTGTTTACTGTCAATTTGAGCAACTTGCTCAATTTAATGCATCCTTGCTGAATCTATTTAACTTTCAACAACAACAACAAAATAATCAAACTTTCAAATGTTACTGTATGCTGTACTGTGCTGCTACAAGTTGGCTTCTAGCAGATATACACATTTAAAGGTTTTTCACATCTGAGAAAAAAGTGGCTGAAAAATATTGATGAAATATGCAAATTTTGTCCAATAAATAATGCTCTCTCTCTAGAATGAGAATAGCAAGAATCATAGCTCAAGGTGGTGACGTTAAAAAAAAAGAAAAAAGATATTCCATGATATGTCCCAGTGGCCCAACTTCCTGTTTTCAACGAAAACATCAACACAGGAAAACTTGCCTTCATCAAACCATTTCATGAGATCTTTGAAATGTATCTGGCCTCTAATATAACTAGGAACACATACTATTAAGAATTCAAATTGTCATATTTTGAACGACCTCTATCATAAATTCTGCAGCATGATGTAGTGACATCTGCTGGGGAATGTTTTCAGATTCATTATGTAATTATTTTGATTCATTTCATGTCATGACTGGACATCATGTTCATTCTGTGCTTTGTGTGCACTTCAGTGTCAGGATATATAAATAGTATATATAATCAGCATATAATTCAAACAACTAGCTACATTAATCCAGAATAATGTGCTTAAATAAAATGACTAGCATATTGTAATCTGTGAACACCACTATGAGGACGTGGAATATGGAGAGCTTTGTAATTGTTTATTTTACCTGCTGCCCTCAGCCTCAAGCTTGGCATAACATTGTCCTAATGTTTAAATACTGCTGTCATGTGCAGTCCGGCTTTAAGTGGACTGTATGACATCATTTATAAACTTCCAATGGGCAATGTTAGGTGCGAGCATGACACAACGATGTGTTAAACCCAAAGGTCAACCAATCCATTAAACACCATGTATTAAGCTGCCTTCTGACACACGCCGGGCAGACGGAAAGAAATTTGGCTGAGTTAAAACTAAGGTGTAAAATACTCTTTTTCTCCTTTTCACTATATATAGAACTACTATTAAAGGTTAAATATGAGTCCTCACACTCAAAACCAAAGGGCACAGAAAGGTATAGAAATCTGTCAGGTCTTGTTTAATGAAATATACAAAGATAAAAGTACTCTTGTCAACACCCTGCCATTTTTCTTCATAATGTGACAAGCCTGCACATACCACGCAGCTCTGAAACTTTTACCCAAGGCCTCTAAGTCACAAGATTTTCCTTCCGCCTATGTCGGGATATTTTATGGACCGTCAATGTGTGTACGTGTGTGTGTGTGTCTGTGTGTGTGGTAGCGTGTGTGGTAGCATGCACTGCAGAACAGCCAAGTTAATGTTATGAGAAGCGGCAGGGGTTTCTTAAGTAAGAGCAAAAGTTTTCCAGAGCAATGTGATTATTTTTACTGACTCAACGCCCCCTCCCTCCCTTTTAGCAGCGGTGATGGTAACCACTCAGTCTCCTTGCCCTCTCTGTCTTGGCGGTAAGCTAACCCAGCTGTTCTCAATGCCATTTTGGGGAGAGGAAAAAGCGAAGGCAAGAGAGGGACAGAGCGCGAGTGCGAGAAAGAGAGAGAGAGAGAGAGAGAGAGAGAGAGAGAGAGAGAGAAAAGCTGGCAGGGAAGGGAACAGACCTGATTATCCAAATACAGTCATTAAAGGGGAAATGTGTTTTTCAAACTGTCAAGATGATTAATGAGGGAGAGCAAATCCTCACAAATGCTCTTGTTTAGTCTAACTGGCAGACATGATCCTGGCCACTGATTAATGGCAGTGCTGGTGCGTGAGGCCACCGCGAGGTGAGATGAGTGGGTGGGTTGGTGGGTGGTGGGGGTAGGTGTTAGGTAGTGGAAGGATGTGTAGTGTGACAGAGAGATAGAACGTCACAGGATGTTGCAGAGAGAGGGAGCGAGACAAGAGAAAGCGCCTACTAGTCAACAACAGTTTTATCTTTGCCACTTTTTAGAGGTTTAATGAGTTTAAACAACAACGCTGCATGGCTTCACCTCACAAATATGCTCATTAGATGTTTTTGGCCAAACTTGCGGCGGTTGAACAAATACCATGCATGTGATTTATGGCATAAATAACCATGGTAATAATTATAGCATACAACAGACTTGCAGTGAAGTAACAGTCATTAGAGTAAGAAGGAAAGCAGATCCTGACAGCGCTAAAGGGATCTCGCCATTGTTTTGAAGTAGTCAAATCATATGGAACACCTTAACAGTGTTTGTGGGAGACATTGTGTGTGTGTGTGTGTGTGTGTGTGTCTCAGACAGCTGAACTTAGAAATGACTGATTTTCCTCCAAGCAGGAGCTAAATTGCTGATACCTGACTATTTCACTTTGCTGACCTTAAAGAGTGGCAGTTACAACATGCACACACACACACACACACACACACACTCACTAGTTAAGATTTCCGTGGCATAATGACACAGAGCACACATTCATTAGCCACTGTCTCATTGACAGTATTGGAAACCAATGTGTCTGCAAGCAATTCATCAGGAACGCAGACAGGCTAACAATTCTTGTATGGACCGCAGAGCTATTGCTCTGTGCTGGGAGGTCTTCTTTAAACTCAATGGATACAGTTTTTTCAAACTACATGTTGGGAAGAAAATTAGCTTGCCACTAACTTACCAGTGTTGTACTACTTTAGACTATTCCCACATTCAACTGACCACTGCTTTATTACTTGATACATTTCTTAGAATCTTTAAAGATCTCAGTAGAGAAGGGTACAATTCTGGCTGAAATAATATAAGCCAGTAATTATTTTGAATTATTTTGAATAAGCTAGTAATTATTTCACTGCCTTATGTACACTGCCATTCAAAAACTTTTTTTTAAGAATTTAAAGAAATGAATACTTTTATTCAGCAAGGATGTGTTTAATCGACAAAAAAATTGATAGTAAAGACATACTGATAGAAAAGATTTCTATTTTGAATATGCTGTTGTTTTTAACTTTTTTTCATCAAAGATTCCTGTAAAAAGTATCAGGTTCCAAAAAAACTAAATTTATATATTATATATATAGAAGTAAGCAGCACAACTGTTTCCAACATTGATAATAAATCAGTAATAAATCAAAATGATTTCTGAAGGATCATGTGACATTGAAGACTGGAGTAATGGCTGATGAAATTTCAGCTTTGCACACAGGAATAAATTATATTTTAAAGTACAATAAAATAGAACATTGTTGTTTTAATTGTAACAATATTTCACAATATTACTGTTTTTTCTTTCTTTTTTTAATCAAATAAATGCAGTCTTTGTGAGCAAAAGATACTTTAAAAAACATTAAAAATCTTGCTGATTCCAAACTTTTGAATGGCAGTGTACATTAACTTACAAATGGCTGATATGAAAAAAATGCAACAAAAAATGCATTTGTCTAAATGTAAAAAAAATTAAACAGTAAAAAGTAAAATCAAATATTTAAATGCTACAAGTGAAATTAGACATAAAACATTACGATGTAGCGTTTGAAGTTGTGGAAAATGTATATACTCATTAGAGAGCACCAATTATTTCAGTATAAAAATACCCAAAACAGATCTTGAGCAGCAGGAAACTTAACAACATCTAACAGCAGTTGTTTTTATTTTTGTAATTATTTTGCTTCAGTTTTTAGGTCTCCTTATGACCTTTTTTTTCATATCCACTCCCTGTACATTAATAAAATGGCTAACAGCTGTGAACCTCTCTTAACATGACAGAATGTGAAGCAGTACATCTCTCATTTCCCTCATGATAATGTTCTGTTCTCGGTTCCCATAAACCCCTCACTGTGCCTCCCTGGAAACACACATGCCACAAACATACACACACACACATAGTACCTTTGTATATCTTCACACTAAATAGAGCAGTACAACCCTATGGAAGACAATGAACACACTGATCTGACCTGTAACACACTCACTCACGCACACATAATATACAACATTCATTAATCTGGCTTCTAATACTCAGACTAAACAGCTTCTATTAGTCAGAACTATAAGCAGATGATGGCAAGAAGCACCTAAGCATGCTAAATTACCAGCTATCAGTATAAATGATGACATGAAAAATTAGAAAAGGGAATGGAGATTTAAAAGGCAGTCCCAAACTAGACGAACATATCCCTCAATATGTTCATGAGAAGATAAAACATGTCAGAGAGGGAGAATGATGACAAGAAGAAGCTCAGAGAGAGAAAACAGACGGGCAAAAGGGAGTTAATGGAGGGCACGGGTGGAAAGGCTGGGTGGAGAAGTCAATGTTCCTGAAGAGCTGAGAGTAGAGCAGCTGTGTGTGTGTGTGTGTGTGTGTGTGTGCGTGTGTGAGGAGACCCTAGAAGCAAGCTCTATTTGTGTGTGTCAGAGGGAGTTGTGATTAATGACCCACAGGCCTGGTTTCTCTTGCTTCCTTCCTCAGCAACGATGTCACACACACACACCGTCACATGTCAGCCTAATGGACACGGGCAGACAGTGGCGGGAGCTGCCTGTCGCTCCAGACTCGCACGCACATTACGAACATGCATGCATGTCAAAAATCCCATGTTTTTATTGAAAGAGAAACAAAACAAAAAGAGCACCAAATTTCACTGCGCGATTTGTGGCGAGAGAGCCCGCAGTGTTCATTTTGTGCACTGATTATGCGCAAGAAAGAAAGAAAGAAAAGAACAGGAGAGAAAGATGTTGTGCGTCAGAGAAAAAGGAGAATGTGCGGCTGAGAGAGAGAAGTCAGTGTTTGCATGTGTGCCGGTTCCCAGCCCTGTCAGTGAGCTGTCAGAGTGTGATTTATGGTTGTGAGACTCACAGCAGTCCTTGCTGCCAGTTCAGTATTGTTACAACTGACATCTAATGAGGCCAGACGTGCTTTCAAGCACAGCACTTAACACAGGCCTCCATCTCCACCAGTCACAGGCCCTCTTTTCTCCTCCTCTCTCACTCCCATTTATTTTCTGCATCTGGGGTGGCAGACCAAGGAAAGGAGGAAAGACACGGTCTTGCTGTGAGAGCTTACAAAACGCAGAGCGCAGATGAAGCTGCAGTCAGCAAGCTTTTTTTTTCCATCCGTCTTTCCCCCTCCCCCTGATACAAGCCTGCACAATGGCAAATTAAAGTAGAGCGAACCTTTATATACTGATGACTTTGCTTTGAAAGGCAATATCTCACCGTTTTTCTACGCCATTCAATTTTTCAACTGCTTAGTAATTGTTTGGAGGATAGTCTGCGCTCTGGTCTAATCATATTGGTGGCTGTGTCATTTTGAAAGGGAGGAGGAGTAATGCTGGATGAGAGCTCCTTGGCTTTGACTTTTTCCTGATCTTGGGTTTCTGCTCCGCTCCTCTTCGGGCTGCTAGCTTAGTCAGGACCCCTCGCAGTAATCATAAACAGAGCCGCTGGCAGCAGCACCCGCGTACTGCGCTCCCTCCCTACGCCCCCTGCTCCGGTTCCTTGTCAGACGTGATTAATGGCACACGGGCCCGGTGCGCTTTGCGTTGCCAGTTCCAGAGATGTTCCCTTGATACTTAATGAAGTCTGACAAACTTCTTTTCCCTCATTGTGTTCCAGTTATTTTTCCCCGCTCCATTTAAGAGAAGCCCAATGTAGCTAAATTTGCCACCGCCGCACAAAAGCACAGGTCAAAGTTTTCATATTTATTACGCAGTCGAGGAGCGCAGCCTATAACACCGCTGGCAACGTCGGCTATTTCTCAGGCAGCTCGTGTTGTTGTTCATACTTCAGATTTGAGTAGTTTTGATTGCAGTCATTAGACGTTCCACAACTTCAGTTCCAAGAACTAAAGGTCGCAGTGGCCTTACAGGACAAGGTCTGCAGTGTCTCAAACACATGCGCTGATTTTACTTACTGCCATCCAGTGGAAGATCATGTAATATATCATTTTTTTGTTACTGTACAAAGATCAGTGGCATTTTTTCAGAAGAGGCAGAACATAGAAATATTACAAAATATAAGATTAAATAATCTGTAAAGCACTAATTTTTCCTAAAGTAATGCAGTCCACAAGCAACGAAGGCAGAAAAAAAAAAAAACAGATTTGGCTGATTAGCCTGTCAGTGCAATGATGACCACCTATCATGCTCGCAACATGTCTGGAAATCGGCCTGAATTGGTAAAATTGGTGGAAATGGATGGACAAATTACAAAGAAAACAAGTTACACACTCAGACCTCACCACTTTCAGTCATGTCCAAATTGAAACTACTTAAAATGATGAACTGTGAGCCAGACGTTTGTGCTTAAAAAAAGTATGTGCTTACTGTATTATTGTAATTACATTTTAAGCAATGAAGGGGAAGAAAAAAAATTATATTTTGATGTGGGTTTTTTTTAACTGCATATATCAATAATTAAAAAAAATCTAAAAATGATATTAATATAAACAAAAAAATATTACAACTACAGTACACATTTAAATTAATTCAAAGGCAGTCTAAACAACATGATTAACATAATTACTATGGAAAGGAAATGCAAATGTTGTTGATGGTTAGTGTTCATAAAGAATCAGCAGTGTGGATAGGAGAGAAAGTACACTTGGGAGAACAGAGCTGTGATGTGTTACAAAGCTAAAAATTGTGTCATTTTAACAGAACACTACAGGTCTGTTACAAGAGCATCAAGGATATTTAAAAGAAAAAGAGAGAATTGTTACAATTGTTGTTACAATTTAAAAGCAAAGTAAGTCGATACATAAGAATACATAATACATACCCTCAATACATAACAGCGCTGCAGCATTTTCATGCTTTTTTACCATCTTGCAAAACACTTTGAGTCATAGTTGAGCTAGAATGGGAGTCATAACTAGTCTGGTGAGCAGGAATATCCTTTTCAAACTGTTCAATACTAATTCTTCACTGTCATGCAAGAACAGTCTTTAATCTACTATACCTACCACACAAGTAAGCTGTAATTGTATCATGACAAGTCCAATCAAATAAATCAAAGAGCCTTCACCTGATTTGCTAAGAAACTCATTGCATGGTGAACACTTCTAACCTATCAAATCTAACCTCTGTGCAGAAGACAAGCCACCAGCCTGTCTTAAAAGTATTATACTGAAAGCTAACAAACATGGAAACATTTGGTTTTCATTAGTGCAGTGTACAGTAGCTTGAACTTTTTCCAGCCTCTTTGGAGACCCCCTTGTTGCAGTTATGAGATACAAAGCAAATAAGAGAAAGTCACAACTGATAAATAAGAAGCAATTATGAGCTTGAACACACAATGTTCATAATAACTTGTATTCACTGGCACAAGAATGCTGTGGTAACTGGGACACATTCAAGTGCTGTAGATCTATCTATATCAGGGGTGCCCAACCCTGTTCCTGGAGATCTACCTTCCTGCAGAGTTCAGCTCCAACCCTGATAAACACAACTGAACCAACTAATTAGGATCTGAAGGAGCACTTGATAATTACAGATAGGTGTGTTTGATCAGGGTTGGAACTGAACAGGGTTGGGCACCCTGATCTATATCAATATTTTTTTAATTAAGTGCTTACCATCGTTACTGAATCAGGGCCCATATTTTGCAACCCAACAATGATGTACTGTTTTAAGTTATATCTGAAATATTCTGTCTACTGAGAACAAATTATCACAAACAGGGTTGTACACAATTCACACTTAAAGTATTATCTCTATTTCAATTTATGAGTTGAAATTTTAATTTATTTGGCTACACCCCACATGAAAATAGGCATTAAAGAACTGGAATTTACTGCACGACTATTCAAAAAAAAAATGTAATGACATTGACCAAAGTATTCTACTGCCGTGGTCCATAAATACAATGTGTATCTATCTTCATCAAAAACCTATTTGTGAGAAGACTTAATATAACTATAGAAAAGTGATCTTGATCTTGTTTACTCCACATTACTATATCACAATAAATCACACTGTCAACTGAACTGAAGTGGTGAACTTTCCCATAGACTGATTATTCAGAGGAAAACAAGAAACTAACTGTGCTGCCATTTACAGCATGTTCTTGAATGTTGAGGAAAGTCTCTACCAGCAGAGGGCGCTCTTGCTACAGAAATGTTTATTATACGACTTTCTTTCTTTTACCGCCTTTGTAATTGTGATTACTTTAAAAATATGGATGTATTCCAAGCTAATTAACAGGAATGCTTTTTATCTAGAGATAAGATCAACTATTCAGAGGGAAAAAAAACACTGTACAACATACAACACTACAAGCAATGCCTTCTAATTCTGGGAACAGGAAAAATAAACAAAGACAGGGTTCACAACCAGTCAATCATAGAATTTTCACTTCAACTCCATCAGCTGCACTTTTTAATAAAGCGAAAGCTACAAATAAACAATGAAACTCCATATCATTCCTCGACTTACTGCTGACATGCACCATGATCAAATTATGTTCAAGACATATAATCAAAGCAAATGCTGTAAGACATGGATAACATGGACAACATTTGATAACCATGAAGCTGGCTGATATTATAACAAGAAGCTGCTTAGAACAGCAGTGGAATGGCAAAGCCATGACTCAGAATGACTCTCTAACAAGCACACACAGCATGTACTGACCTCTCACATTTACAGCTCAAACTTCAAAGCCAAGCTAAGTAGCGTTGTGTCAATGTCTAGGAACATTACCAACACACACTGGTGGATTTTGTGTTGCGCATACACTGTACTTTACCTTGCTTGACTTGTTTCATCAGATCTTGAATTAACATACACGTTTATATCCCAGCTTGACACTGTCAAGACAGCTTGGGCCTGTATATCATCAGTGTCTGAAAAGGGGGTAAAAAACATTGCAAAAATAATATTTCTTACATAATACATAATAGCCTAACCCTCAGCACTCGAGTCTTTTATATTTTATTATTTATTATACTTTATTTTAAATTAAATTTATTTTACAATCATTAACAAAATTAGAAAATCTAAACCTTTTCAGTGGCTAAACGGTTTTTACTTTTTCACTGACAACAAAATTACTAACCTGGTTTCAGTACTTTCTGGCGAAGACGCTGTCATTTATTTATTTTTTTTTTTAATGCAACGGTCACATATTGTGTCTTTGACAACTACAGTTACTTTTAAAGCATCAAGTGGAAGCTGACAAACGCTGAATGACTTCCATAACACCGCTCTTCACAGACTTTTCAGGAGTCATTTGTCGTTGTTTACCATCTCGAGCGCCAAACAGACCGCGCGCGATCACCTCAACGTGCGCGCGCACCTGCAGGCCTAGAAATTTCTTTTAACTTGAAATGGTGTCCTGTGTCAGAAATCCTACTTTTTTGGATGTCAACTGCCATTAAACACCAAGCAAGAAGAAATGGCGTCCCAACACTGCGCTCATGCGGAACATTTGGGAAAAGCAACAAGACGCGGCACAAATTTAAAAGACGTCCATCTAATGCATGTTTACACCAGAATTAATAAGGACATTTACATTCATGAATTTAAGGAGTAAATTAGAATAAAAATTAGGAGTATAGGTACAAATTAGCCTTACGTGTGAATGTAGTAAAATAAAGTTAAACGAATGGCTGTGGTATATATATAAAACATACATTTTATCCGGTCGAGCAATGACATTGAGCAAGCAAGTATAATACTTGCAATACAAGCAAGTAGGTTAGATGTATGAGTTCAGTAATAGTGCTTTTCATGTGGTCATTAACATGCTTGTTCAGGACAATTTAAGCGTGTCTTTGCATGGGAAGCATGGTTTAATCTACAAGAGCAGCAAACCAGTACTAAGAATTTGCACATAGACATAATACATGCATTATGTTTAGCACATAAACAATGTTAGTAACAGGCTGTATGTCCATTACAGACCATTTTATTTACTGATGATATGATACAATATTCTGCAAAAAAAAAAAAAAAAAAAAAAAAAAGTTTGGTAGTGTTGTCGTAGTCGAACATTTGATTTGACAGTCTATTGCTTAACATTAATTTAATAAAGCTTATGGGTTACACAGCACAATTCAGTAGAGTGAGAAAATGGCTTAAGAGTCTAAACTTTAACGACGCTCCTCAGAACAGAATTATTGCTTGGCCCTTTGGTTTTACCACAATTTGGTCTTCTTACAGACCATGCTTGCATGAGATCCCACATGTACATAGACTCATAACTCTATACCAGAAGATTTAATATTTATCCATTTACAGGTCAAGTAGAAAGAGCACAATTTGTATAAATACATGTAACATTTGACATGAGCCATGTTCACATCTATAACACTGCTCAAAATATTAAGCTTAAAATACAGTGACTTGCATAACAAATGACAATGGTTCACTGAATCAAAAGAAATGTAAACTTTTGATAGATTAGTGCATTCCAAGATAGCTTAACTTCAGTAGAAGAAACTTTCTACAATATACTTGCAGTGTTCCAGACTTAAATGACTTTAAAATAACAAATCTAACAAGCATTCAGAAAGAAAACAAAATGCAGTACAATATTTAATAAAAATCAAAAAGAATTAAAACAGCATGAAATATTAAAAGAAAAAAAATAAATTAAAAGTGAACTACTGGCATTTCCAGAATGCAGAGAACGGTCCAGTGGCCTTACATTAGGGGATAGCTGGCAGATGTTGCAATGCCACAATGGTTCTCTTGGTCTTTAGCCATGTAGATGTAGCCTTTGTCACCCCATTTGTCGGTCCAGCTAAAAGATACAGAACAAGTTTAAAAACCATGCAAATGAGGTTGTGAGAAATGAAAAATCAGAATTGTGCGCATCATTAAAAGGACTCCAGAGGCAAGTCATACCTGTTCTTCACAATCCAGTATCTCTTCCCAGCAACATCAGCACCCTCATAACCATAACCAACCACCAGGACTCCATGGTCAAGTTCTTCACTGCTGCACTCCCTCTCATAATAGATGCCTACAGCAGAAAGTTAGAAATGAGCAAGATGTTCAGACTGACTCCGGTTTATAGGCAAGCCATGTAGTTTTCTAATAGTGCACAGAAGTTTTTGCATAATTCAAAACGAATCAGAATTAGACCGTTTACACAGCTCAGGGATAAGTCACTCACCAGACTGATAGAACTGGAAGGATTCATGTGCAGCATCAATGGCAACAGCTACAGGACCCACAGCAGCGACAGCCCTCATTAGAGCATGTTCTTTACCACTGGGAATGTCCACAAAACCAGTGGCATTAGCAGCACTATAACGGGGGTCATAGTGGCATAGCGGATCATCCTGCATTTAAAAAAAAAATAAATAATTTATGTGAGGTTACTGAATATTCAATGAGACACCCACAATAGATTCACTACCAGAAGAAGTCAGAAAGAGCAAATCACTGATTCTTACCGTTCCAAGGTAGGGGTACGACGACTCTGAATCCAGCCCACTGTTGTCCTGAACATACTGGAAAGCCTGGTCTGTGAGGCCTCCATTACAGCCTTGATTGCCCTCTGGCCTGGAACAGTCCATCAAGTTTTGCTCACTCAGAGAAACCAGCTTTCCAGTTTTGCGGAACAGCTGACCCTCCAAGGCACCTGTTGAGCTGAAAGCCCAGCAAGATCCACAACGTTTCTAGAACCACAAAACAGGACTTTGTTACCAAACAGTCAAGCAACATGCAGATTTTAAAACAGATACATAAACATATGCTCCAGTAACTAGCTTGATATACTGCTTACTTGGTCTTTGATAGGAGTAACATAACCCTTCTCTCTCCAGTCAACCTGTTGAGGGGCTTCAAAAAAGCTGGGTTCCATGAACAATGAGCCTTTTGATTTCCGGCTGGGGTCATGATTGTAACCATTCATCGCCTGTCTGAACTCCTCATTTGTCTAAAAGGGAAAATGCAAACAAAAGGGTTTAGTAAAACAGCCCTACAAAAAAAAAGGAATTCTAATGTCAATCATAAGTATGAAAATGATGCCAGTTTGCAGCAGATACATCAGTTTAGATGTTGCAGAGAAAAACAAATCAGAAGTCATATTGAACGGTTTACCATATCACCAAATTGGTTCATGCCCAGTCGGAAGGTGTGTTTGCCCACAGAGTGCTCAAGGTTGTGCAGCTCAATTTTCCTCAAGTTCTTCTCCCACACCATTCTCCTCCAGCCCTCTTCTTTCTGAGGAAGAAAGCAGACATTACAGCCATTGAAAAAGAAGTTCTGTATAAAGGCTGTCGAAATGTTGCTTTTTAATTGTGTTGAAAATTGATTTATGTTTGGCTACAGACTCTATACTACCCACCTCATGATAGTTTTTTCCATGCCAGCTCTTCCAGAGGTGCCAGTGATCGTCTAACTGCTGGTTTGAGCTTGGAGCAGCAAACACTGCACTCAAGCATAGCGTGAGGAGCGAGACAAACAACATCATGCTGCCTGGAAGACTGTGACAGAGGAATATAACAGAAGATACACTGAGACTGCAGCAGTAAATGCTCTAACCAACGACACAGAAAAACCTCAGTGTGCAAGTTACCCTAAAAAGACCCTGAACAT
Organism: Spinibarbus caldwelli; assembly: GCA_039654775.1. Classification (NCBI taxonomy): domain Eukaryota; kingdom Metazoa; phylum Chordata; class Actinopteri; order Cypriniformes; family Cyprinidae; genus Spinibarbus; species Spinibarbus caldwelli. Next base: position 34,760,614 of record CM077223.1, read on the forward strand.
GTACAAAGCCACATAATACGACGTATAATAAAACGATGTATTTTTTTTATAAAGTTAAACAAGCGATTTTGCAAAGCCCTCTACAGATGAAGCTGAAACCCACGTAAAAATATAATTTGAGCACCGTATACACAAGGAGGGGGGGACCCACTAAAGCCGAAATGTAAGTAATAAACTCACCTTTAACCAGCGAACGAAATGACTGACCGTCATTGTTTACATCTGAGCGTGATTTAAAGCGTGTCTGATCAAAGAGGCGGCCTCTCATTGGCTGAGGGTGATGACGAGCAAAGTGTTCACAGCCAATCAGTCAAGCAAGAATCTCATCTACTCATGTGATCCAGCGCCACAAGATCGAGAGCTCATCACTTGCATATATATTGTAACAAGATTAAAAGTTACATCCGATAACTCTTTTCCTAAATTCCTATGTTTTTTAAATAATTGTTTATGACATACGAGCGTAACTTAGTTAAATTTGAAAAATAAACATTTGATTTGGTGGTGTGAAAATAATTGGGATTGAATGAGAATTAGCAATAAGTTAAATAAATGTTTTAAATGCAGGTTATTGGAAAGGATGCATTGTGTTCATGAGAATTCAGTGCTTTTCTCTGTTCTGTGTTCATTTTTATTTTAATTTGTGCTTGTCATGATCATGACATGAAGCGTGTGCCTGACAAATGCAACATGCTCAGACAGAAAATAATCAAAGTGAAAAAGAAAATTCCCTACCTAAGCGTTTTGAAGCACAATCAGCGGCTTGTGTTTTGTATGACTCAATATCCTAAATGTAGCAGACACAGTACTTCTTAGCATTGGCTAAGCTTGGTCTTTCAGTTGCAGAGAACACACGTGACATCATTTTCACACAAAAGGTATTTTAACTTTAAACCTTTTTGTTGTTGTTGCTCTTAATATGTATAACTATACATACTGAATATTATATAACCTTTATATAATTTCCAGTAATGTTATTTATAGAATCTACAGTATCTCCATGTATGAAAAACTCTAGAAGGATTCTTGGACATTAAAAGTGGCCTTTAATGCAATAAAAAATAAGTTGATTCCTTCAGAAATGTCTGTTAATGCAGTGGTTCTTCTGAAACTCTCTTTTTACAAATACAGGTATATTTTATATAAAAATAAATTATATATACTGGACTTGATTGATTTTATTTAATAAACATATGAAGAGTTCAGATGCAAAAACTTCTAAGTACGTCTGCCGTTTTTCTTTAAAATTAGCATTTCTTTCTGACTACTATGTATAGGTTTCTATGTAAATACTGGTACTTCTGAATAGGTTGAGGCTGGGATTTAGCGCATTTGAAGTGAAAGTACTTGATGAACATATACTACGTGTGGAGAGCATTCACTCAGTATTGTTATCTCATTTTTGACCAAGATGGCTTTTAGAGGCTTTTGTATTGGAACTCTTCATATATCATTACTGTTATACAAATGCTAGTCTCTAAGGATGATGGCTTAAGTCATGTTTTATTGATACAAAATGATGTCATAAAGTATTTGGTTTATAATGAAAATCACTTATTCAACACAAACCTTTGACGGTTACCAAAGACCACAACGCAACGACTGATATTTCTTGCATACAGCATAAGCAAGGAAAAAAGGAAACAGAAAACAAAACTGTGGTCTGACGTTTGATGGAGTGAGACTCTAAATTTACATGTAACCTGTGCGATTTAACAATGGCAAAACCATTGGTTAGACCCTAAAAGACACAGCAGGATGTTACCTGTTTCACTTTGCATCACATGTAATACAGTTTAATCTGTGACTTTGTGCAAGAGCTCTTTATTTGTATGTTTGCATTTCTGAAGAGGAAGCAGTGAGATGTGACAAGTTTATCTGTAGTAGGTGTTAATGACTATTGTGTGAATGTACTGTCATGAATAATTCAGTTAATCAGCAGTGATGTAATCAGAATCTGAGAGGAGTCAGAACAATTGATCAAACAGAGAGGAAATCAGACTTCAAACAATGCAACAAAAAAAGAGACCATTCTGCTCCTCCTGCTGATGAGCTGTTTAATCTAGAAAGATCACTCAGAAGTCAGGAAGTGACTTTGCTTGTGGTTAACTGAATAACTGAAGAAACTGAATAAAAAGTCCACATGCAATTAATGCCATTTCTGTTAACAAAAGTTGAAGCTTCTGCTAAGTTACTAATGGCATTGTTGTTAATAATACTTTTGGAAGTGGTATTTCACAAAAATCCATAGAGATATTTATATAGCTACGCACCCAAACTTAGAATCATTCAGTCTTATACACTGCCACCATCTGAATAACAAGGGCAATGCAAGCTGGTAGGATGAATTAAGTTAATTTTTTGCACTTTTGACTTCTGCAATTTGCAGTGATCATTCCTTGAAACACTTCAGGCAAGAAAGTAGACTTTAATCATAACTGCAACTAGAGCTAGAGTATAATGATGTTAACACCGATTTGCTTTTGATCTGACTGAGGCCAGATAAATGGCTAAACAAAACTGCCAATAAACATCTTCTAATCATCCTAATCATATATATTTTTTTTAAGTTACCTTGATGGAAAAAGAACAACATAAACAACAAAACAAAGAGACAACATGTTTACTGCCACAGACAAAAAAAAAAAGTAGTACATTACAAAATAAAAATGAATAAAAAATAAGACTGAACTAAAGTCTATTTAAAAGCTAGAAAAAAAGCTTATGAGTGCATATTCAGTCCACATGGGACAACAGTCAATTGTAAAAATTATCTAGTAAATCCAGTTATATCCATTATAGACATAGTGTGTTAAATAATATTCAGGTAATTGAAGTCTTCATTCTCCACCTCTTCTACATTCTGTGAACTTATGCGCTTGGGTCGCTTCTTATTTTTCAGCCGCACAGAGGGCTGACTGCCAGGAGGTCCTCCAGGATGCAACGCAGTGTTGCTTTTCCTCTTCTAGAAGAAGAGACATCGGTCAAATTAAACATGTGGTGAAATATGACACCTGATGTTACTAAAACACATTTACAGAAGACATTCCAAAACTGTTTTTAAGAAGTGTGTGGCACACACATTGGTTTTTATTCATTAAACATGAGCAGAATGTCTTTCTTTATAATCATTCACTAAACCACTCGGTCACATGCTGTTGTGTTGAATTCAGCAGATTCTGTTTTGTTCTTTAGAATGTGGACGATTATTTGGGATTATTACCTTATAGCAAACCACTCCAGCGATGATTCCACATAATACTATTAAACCTATGCTGCAACCCACGGAGATTATCATGATGGGCACATCACCTGCGAGAAGATTAACACAATGTTTCTTTTTTATTTTCTTTACATTTCTCTGTTTCTTATTATTGCGAAAAATGCAGGTCTGTGCATAAACAACCATCACTACATTTATATTCAAATTATACAGTTACAACAGAGTCAAAACAAACAAAGTATATGCAAAAACAAATATTCAAACATATATTCACAGATCATACTCTGTTATCCTTCTCTTTTTTTGTATTTCATGAAGAAGTTTGTCAAAACTTTAGGATGGATTTGATTTGAATGTTATGTGCAGGGCCGTCGCTAGTGGGGTGAAAGGCGGTGACGATTCTAGGGGCCCACGGCTGAGGTGAGGCCAGCCTAAAAAGAAGCTCAGGACAGTTGATGGGCCACTGCTGCGCGTCGTCACGAAAGCTCACCGTTTGCGCGTGTTTTTAAGCCGTGCAAACTTAAACATTCAAAAGAGTTTAAAGCATTCAAACACAAGACGCGGAAAAGCTCAACTGAGTACTCGCGCGCCGTGCTCGGTGCGCGCGCAGAGAGCCGCGTCTCACGGACAGCAACACCGAACAGAGCTCTCCTTCGCGTCCTCCTGCACCTGAACGAACAAATGTAAATCTTAGTTTACACATGCAAACAGAAAATGATGTGAAAGAGCCCAATTCAGCACCCGCGCGCGGTGTTCTATGCGCACAGGGCGCACGCAGAGAGACGCGTCTCAAAGCGGGTCAACACGGAATTTGCCTCTTCTTACTCTTGTCCCGACATATACATACAAAATTATGTCAAAATACCGATCTTTGAGAGTATCCTCGAAAAAACTGTCGGTTATTTCAAAAGTGAAAGTAAACAGTGGGGAAAGAAATTAGATGTGTATCATTATAATGGATGCATTCTCTCTTAAAGTGACCGCACCTACTTTACTAGCTGCTGTCGGTGTCCTTAATGTTAATCCAAGAAAATGAAAGAAAAAGAAAAAAAATCACTCACTGTTCTTGACTGAATTACTTTGTAGTTTTAACAAGAATTAATCCACAGTCAAACCAAAAATTATTCAGACACCAGATATAATTTTTTTTTGTTTTTTTTTTACTAGTGGGTGCAGGACACTGTAGTTCATTTATGTAAGTTAGTATAGCAAAATAAAGTAAACTGTGACATACCCAAAAAATCTTCATACAGTGGACTACAAGTAAAATTGATAAAAAATTTGGAACCAAAAATTATTTAGACAATTTGACCTGAGCATGTTTTGCTTAAGTGTTTTTTCTTTAATTGCAAATGATACCTTTTTACACCACAGACTGAACAAAATTAAGCATTGTTTGGTAATTGGTCAACGAAGTATTGATAGTTGAGTAAATATTGTCATACTAACAGTTTTCTGGATTTTTGGTTGATTGTAATCCATTACTTACCTTTCTGTCAAAGTTATCTGACATTATCAAGATGAATTTGTTCTGACACAGTTTAACTCTGAGTTCTTGTCATATTTTATTACCAGTTTCGAAACTATAGCGAATACACTGTGATAATGTGAGAAATGTGTCTGAATAAATTTTGGTTTGGCTGTATATTTCATTTTTACAGTGAAGAGACTGCAGTGCTATTTTACATTTGATTATTCGGTTTCTGTACCTGGACACCTACAAACTTGAAAAAAAACTTAAATATTGTGTAAATAGCACAAATAACTAAATAGAACAAGCATACAAATTAAACAATTTCAAACAGGGCCCACGGGTACAACCTGCACCGGGGCCCCGCAAACCCCAGCTACGGCCCTGGTTATGTGTATTGTGTTTTTGTTTTTGTTACTATAAAATATCTGCAATAACAACACAATGCTTGGTGTTATGTTGAGGAAGATGTCTTATAAAATAAATATTCTCACCATTTTCTGTCGTTTTCTCTAGCTTATTTTGTCCTTGAAGACTCCCATTTGGGAAAGTGGTGAGTTCGTAACAGTAAGTCCCAAAGTCACTCTCTTGTAATTTATCCAGTATAATGCTGTGGTTAGATTTTACGGAAAGACGACCAGCATAGTTGTTGTCAAATATAGTAAGTCCATGGATGGGGCTGAACACAAAAACCTTCTGATTTGGACACTTTTTCCATACAGCTAGGGTTACTTTCATGTCTGCTGTAACCTTAAAGTTAAAAGACGCACTCCCACCCAACAGAGCTCTTATCACATCATCATCTGTAAAGGCCCCTATGAAAAACAAACAGAGAAAGAAGTGCAAATAAAGAACCATGTAATTGTCCAAACAATGAAAATTGCTGAAAATTCAGCTTTGTCATTACATTCTTAAAAATAAAGGTGCTTCAAAATGCCATAGAAGAACCTTTTATTGTCTAAATGGTTCCATAAAGAACCTTTAACATCTCAAGAACCTTTCTGTTTCACAAAAGGTTCTTTGAGGCAAAAAAGGTTCTTCAGATTATAAAAAGGTAAGAAAGAGATGGTTCTTTAAAGAACCTTTGACTAAATGGTTCATTGTAGAACCAAAAATGGTTCTTCTATGGCATCGCTGTGAAGAACCTTTTAAGCGCCTTTATTTTTTAAGAGTGAATAAATTGCTTTTAAAAAGAAAACAGTTAGGCAGTTATTTTATTACTGCAATATTATTTATGATTAAAAAAATGCAACCTTGGTGAGCACAAGAGACTTCTTTCAAAATCCTCACAAAAAACTTATAGACCTCAATATTTTGAACGGTACCAGCCTAAATATAAAAAAGTAAACCCTCTCTCTTTGTGTGTGTGTTTGCATGTGTGTGTGTGTGTGTGTGTGTGTGTGACAGTCACATACTCTCTCACACATACCTGTTATAAGGGTTATAAAGAATATCAACAGATGTATCCAGTGCTGTTCAGGCAAAAGAAAAGAATTAGTTTGTCCAATCCTCATGGTGTCTTGTGCTACACAGGACGTGTGATGCCGTCTGATACAATTCTTAGCAGAGACAGACAGAAACCACAAAGACAACACGGATGGCTCTATACCATGTAAGGTGGGGGCAGGGTCTCAGTAAATCACATCTATAAAAAATATACTGTATATAAATGTACTTCATGTAAAGGATTATAAGTTCTAAGATCTGTATAGTAGAGCAGGTGTGACTGTACTTTCTATTCTAGATTGAAAACTGTTGTTTTTAAAGTAGTCAGATTTTAAATCTTTGAAACTCTTTGTACACTGCAATTTGCTTAAAATTTTAAGCTGTACATTGCTTATATCAATCTTTTTAAATTAAAATTGTAATATTTTGGTGTCACACTTTCACTTTATTTTGCATATTTGTAGGAGGAAGCATTTTTTTCTGTTTTGCTCTGAATCTAGATTGTGGTTGCACAGAGGCAAGACGGCCAGCATTGCTCTAAAAACACTTCCTGTCTTTTTCAGCTGCAAAGATCGCTAGGTCACTCACACGACCCTTCCACAGTAATCAACACAACTAAAGACTCTTACTAAAGAGAGTGGCAGTCTGTTTATTGTGCATGACAGAATTTATTTAATTTATTTTGTCAATTTATTTTTACACATATGAAATGATGGATACTCATTAATTCAAGATGACAATACATAACTGTAAAGTACACCTCAACATAGCTTAAAGGGGTCATGAACTGCCTTTGCTTTTTATTTTGTATTGTTCTCTGAGGTCCACTTATGATGTTATCAAGATTTTTACATCAAAAAAACATAATAATTTAGAAGTAATAGGCTACCTTCTGTCTTGTTTTGACCCCCCTCATCAGAACGCTCTGTTTGAATAGACCTGGCGGATTATAAACGCCCACTGCTATGACTGGCAAACAGTTGTGTATGTTTGACAGTCTACATCCTTCATAGATGGACGCTGCTGTGATTTAGGTTAAAAACGCATTAATACTCAGTAAATATCAAACAATCTGTAAAAACAGACAAAGCAATAGTGACCATGTAATAAAAACAGTTACATTACTGTCAGATCCAATATAGTCAGCACAGCATGATCATTTAGTTTCAGTATCTGACAATCCTGCATCGAATTGTGCCTTGTTTGTAAACAAATCCATGGAAAAATGAAGTGAACAAAGGACCAAGTTATTACTGACACAATCTGGATCTTCATTAAAAATAAAATTCATCAAATAAAGTTTGTAGAGTAGTTTCAAGTAGACCTGCGTTTGCCTCTTTCATTAATTACACTACATGCGCGAATCAGTGGGCAGGCGTTGATCTTCTTCTGCGGAGGCAATGTTTAGCCACACTATTATGTCATAAAATGGCACATTCCATTACCTGTCGTTTTGACAGGTTGGCTTCAATATAAACTGTTTTTAGACTAAAGAGCAAGTTTTGAGTTCTGAAATTTACAAAATGTTTTTATAGCACAATAACTTTATATCAAAAGATATATAATTTTGATTTCTCAGTTCATGACCCCTTTAACACGCTGTTCAGTGAGCACTGAACACAGAAACCTGTAGTTACAGAAGTGTTCAAAATCATTCGTCCTGAGAGAGAGCACACTACAAAGGTAGTAGCATATTTACAATTACAAGGATTATGAATTTGGTGTAAAATGTATTCTTTGGTTTATATGCATTTCAGGGTGTCACATTTTTCTCCTGGTTCCATCATCAGATCAAATTTTCATAATATTTCTTATACTTGTCATTAACAACATCCACACACTTAATTGCTACACAGATTACAAAATTGCCCACTGATGTCTGATCATTTAATGATCATGTTTCATTCATACAATTTGGTTATTTATGCAATAAAGTTGCAGTCTTTAAGAGCAGAGTTTTTATTTCATGAAAACATTGCTGTGGTCATATATCACATTGAACCCAATTCAATATGTCCAATACAGAGACGACCACTGGAATAAAAATCTAAAAAAAAATACCAAAAACTTAGGTATTTAATGTTTTTTCATCAGTTTAAACTGACTGCCTTAACAATACAACCAGTGCAAACAAGGTAAATGTGTCAACCAACTCTTTAAGCCTAACCAGACGCTTAGTTGTTTAACATATCACATGATTATAGTTTAAATACCACCCAGGATCACATCTGTAGTCCCTTGACTCATACCATGTATGTGAAGGTGAAAGGGGAACCGTTCTCATTCATGCTCATCGTGAGGAACTGAATCCAGTTCTGGAGGAAGCCTCGCGAATAGACGCCAGTCTCCACAACCAGGCCACAGAAGCGCCGTCTGCCAGTTTTGTTGCGCAAAGCGATCTGAGCTTCGCGTTCTGTTACGTTGTAACTGACATTGATGATCTGAAGGATGAACAGGTGGAGCAGACCGCCTGTTATGATAACGCTGTACCACACACATGTAAAGCACAGCGCTGTGCTACACACAAAAACACACACAAATGCATTACATTAGGCTGAAAACACACCGTGTATGTGCATATTTTCCATTAAAGGGGTCATCGGATGCCCATTTTGCATAAGTTGATATGTTTCTTTAGGGTCTTAATTAAAAGCCTTTAACATACTTTGATTAAAATTTCTCAATGGTAGTGTAAAAAACACCTTTTTTACCCTGTCAAAATCAGTTCTGTTTTCAGCAAGCCGTTTTTTAGTCCATGTTGCTTTAAATGCTAATGACTCTGCTGACCCCGCCCCTCTCTTCCATGGGGAGATGAGCAGTACTGTTTACTTTAGCCTTGAAACTAAAAAAAAACTAGCATGTTATTAGGAAAGGCGATTTGCAAAGATTCATAAAAAACCCTTATACTCACTTCTTCTGTAACATGAAGCTGGATCACGAATGTTTCGCGTGAACATAGATGCATTTAGGCAGATTGGGAATCGGCGCATTCCCTTCAAAGCGAAAGTAAAGTTAATCCTCTGCGTCTTCAGCAGCTCAGATGTTGGGAGTAAAAGCTCAATCAGTTCACTCAGCTCACTCAGGGCGGGTCTAAGGTAAGACGGCCTTGTCAATCAACTATCGTGGGAGCGGTCTGTGCAGAACTACGTCATTCTGACAGGGCTCTCAGAACAGCCTGATTTGAGAAAGGGGATTTTAAAATAGGGATTTTAAAAAAAACACTGGGTGGATTTTTATCATTATAGGATGGATGTGTACACATACTTCCAACACACATTTATGTTCAAACAACTTGAAAGTGAATTTTGCATCCGAAAACCCCTTTAAATAAGAGTAATGGATGATGTACCTGTATTGGTTATAGACTCCAGGGCAGTATAACAAGGCTGTGAATAGACCCTGTCTTGGACATATACTCCGTAACACCAAACTGATCCCGTAGAATGATGTCAGCAGGAAGAGAAGGAGCGTCAAAATGAACTGCCTGTGATTGGCTTGACCTACACAGCTGTTTATCCTGTCGTGAAAAGTCACATACATACAAAGACACAAAAAGTAAGCAGCCATATGAACACACATACAGACATTCTCAATCAAACAACTCTTTTCAGTGTGGCTTTAATGAGAATTATGTGGCTCATGGCATGTTCATATTTTTATTTGTGGCTGTGTGTGTGTGTGTGTTGAGGCAGCATGGAGACAGATTGGCCTGGTGAGAGCTCCCTTTACTGTGCTGAAAGCTGCGTTCCTGTGGCCTTTGCACATGTCTCACCAGCCTGCCTGCTCCAGTGACGTCTTTTGGGAATCAGCTTGAACATATGTGTGTGTCTGATGGGGTAGGGAATACATGCATACAAGTGTGAAAAGATCAAAAAAGGAATCAAATGATTGGCATAAGCACTATGTTAAACAATTCATTTTGGACTTGTTAAACTATTCCTGTAGGGATTTGCATCTTATAAGGAAAAGCACAAATAATAACACAAAAATTAATATTTTAAATAACAGAAAATATATTCAGTTGACTGATTACCCAACAAGTATAAAGTGATGTTATTAATGAACATCTAAAATTACAATGCAATGGTAAGTCTGTGAAGCCGAGCTGACTCTCTCTCTCCTTTTATTGTTTATATATATCAGATTTTTTTTTTGTTTTTTTTTAGATTTTTAATGTTTGTTTTATATAAATGTTTTAAAATAAATATTGAATAACTAAATATTATATTTATTAAATTCTATATTTGTAAATACAATTTGTAAAACATTAATTATAATAACAAATAATAAAATATAAGAATAAACACTTTTATAAATTATACAATGCATATTTGCTATATGAAACTTATAAATGGATTAAAATTACATCTTTAAAGGGAGTTATTATTTAGCATATACATATCCGCATTTACACTTCCATTTAAAAATTTGGGGTTGGTAAGATTTATGAAAAAGAAATGATTGATTTCTTTTAAATTGATCACAGGTGACAAGTAAGGACTTTTATAATATTACTAACATTTTCTATGTCTAATAAATGCTGTTCTTTTGAACTTTCAATTAATCAAGAAATATAGTTCAATAAAAATATTAAAAATAATAAGAATTTTTTCTTGAGCACCAAATCAGCATATTAGAATGAATTCTGAAGGATCATGTGACACTGAAGACTGGAGGAATGATGATGAAAATTCAGCTTTGCCACAGGAAGAAAATAAAATGTAAAAAATATATATAAAAAGAAAACAGTTATATTAATTGTAATAATCTCTGTATGTTTTTACTGTATTTTTAATTAAATTAAGGCTTTAAAAAACAATGTTCAGTTCACTTCACACTAGGAATAAAGTGCTCATATACTCAATTTTTAAAGAAGAATGAATGAGACACCCACCAAACACAATGGTGGTCCATTCGAAGGACACAAGCTCCACAGATCCTGCAGTGCCCTGCCCTTGGTGGGCGCACCAATCGGCAAACAGGACATAACTTCTTCTTTCCTTCCTTTTCCCCATTTGACTGGCTGATTCCATTGCAGGGGGCAGAGTTTCCAGGTATGTTTGTGCTCTGATTGGTTGTAGAGATAGTGTTAATTCCCTGAGCTAATGATTGGGATTTGACAAAGCCTGGTCCTTGTTTGGTGCGCACAAGGGAGATAAGCGTCAACGTCACGCCTGCCGTCGCAGTAACCAGCTGCAGATTACTGACGTCTCCTCTGGGAACGATCTCAGTAAGGAAAAGGTAGTACATGTAGGCAAGGGAGAAAAGTGCCAAGCTAAGGAAAAACAATGTGCGTCTTTTCCTTCTGTGAGTCACATAGTAATACCAAAGCACCAGTCCTGGTAGGGCAGTTAGGACTACAACTCCTAACACATAGTTCATTGCTGCCACTCGCAACAGGCCAGGAATTAATACCATCGGAGGCAAGACAGATATTTCCAAACGAAGGGGTCCTATGGCACAACACGGCAAACCCAAACGATCAGCCATACGAGAGATGAAACGAGAGAAGATGTCTGGCTTGTCTGGCTTGTCTGGCTCTCCTCTAAGTAACCTAATGAAAAGCGGTGACAGAGGAAATACAGAATATTTCACTGAAAAGAGCTAAACAGTTGTTGATGGATTCACCCCAAAAATAAAAGTTTGTCATCATTTACACACCTTTATGTTATCACTGACTTTAAAAGTTGCATACTTTTAAAAAGAGCACTTATTACAGACAAAATATATATAAAAGAATATAGCTAACTGCAGACTTAACTACATGTTAATTTCAATTAAATTAAAATAGTTTAAATGTATATTAAATGTAGTTAGATAAACTATAGTGCTTTAACTCAGTTAAGTAGGACTTAAGTACATCTTTATATGTGTACTGCTTAATGTACTAACCATTAGTCATTTGCATTGAAACGTGTAATGCATTTAAATGTATTAAAATAAGTGTACACTTCTTTGTACTTTACAGAATGACAAAAGATTATTACAACATGATTTTAATTTGTCATTATTACAAAGTACACTTTTTAAAATGTGTGTTACGGAAGTGTACTCTTATTTATTTAGCGTATTGCCCCGAATATAAGACGATGTTTTTTTCTTGGAAATACATCTGAAAAAACGCGGTCGTCTTATATTCGGGGTCTAGACTTTGACGTGTCAATAATACACCCACAACAATAGGTGGCGCCAAATACGCATAAAACGAGTGTGCCATGAAATAAGTGATGTAATGTGTGTTGTAAAGATCGCGAGTGAAAACAAAAGAAAAAGAAAAGCTTACAGCGGCATGAGTCGTGACTGTTATGTTAGTCTGATGGGACCAAACTTTCTCTGTAAGTGATTTTAAAACGTAAGACAGTACACAGATTTGAAGACTACAGAAAAGATTTCACTTCTACTGTTAATACAATTTTGGTAGGCTACTATGAGATGGATAGACTAAATGTTATATAATTGAGATGGGATACCTTTTATTTTTATGGTATATCAAAAAGTGTATATTTTTAAATGTGATTGTTGGTACATTTTACCAGTATTTGCCATACTTTCAAAACAAAAATTAAAACAGGAAAAATATGCAATATGAAAATAATTTAAGAAAAAAAAAATTAATTCTCAGTAAAACACAAAATTTGGTTTTCAAAAAGCCTTTTTCCAAAAGGTACTTCTGGAAAAAGGGGGGTCGTCTTATAATCGGGGTCATTTTATATTCGGGACAATACGGTAATTAAGATTATATTATATTTGCAAATACAATTTTTTTAAAACATACTTTTAGGATTAGAAGCATACTACAAGTGCAAATTCATTACCCCTTTCATAAGAGGTTCCACAGATAAAAAAAAAAAAAAAAAGGTGTTTGGACCAACATGAAGGTGAGTAAATGCACAAAATTCATTCCTAGAATCATTTTAGTAAACTACACTTTAAAAAGCTTATATGAACAAATGTAATGACAAATTTCCTCTGCATGCAGTGATCCTAACTGGTAGATCTCTGACCTTTCACAGGCATCATCAAGCTCTTCACAGTCACAGCAGCAGTACTCTCTTTGCTGGTCGATGTCTCCACAGCAGCACAGAGGGTCATCTGGTTCTGGGGGCTTAAAACGTTCTCGTTTCATCTCTTTATGTCAGAGACAACCTGCTTCCACTGTGAAATCAAGCTTTCTTTAGGAGTAGGTTAGATCACAGCTGAGTGGAAAGGGTTAATTCAACTTGGAAGAGGGCTGTTGGTAGTTTAGCAGATAGTTGAAAGAACAGATGACTGCAGATTTCTTGTTCAGCTTCCTTACTGGTCATCTGCTGCTCTTCACACCAGCTTCATGTAAAAATCATGCGTTGTACTGTCTGGAAAAAAAACAAAAACATTAAATCGAAAATAATGATTTCCACCACCATGCTCTACTGTACACATTTTTTTTTTCCTGTTGATCTCAGTTGTTATCAGACAATTCACAATGAGCAATTCACAGACTTATGACATAGATTTATGAAATGTGAATAATTCATTTACCCCAGCTATTTTAGAGGACAGCAGATTCTCAGTTCTTTCTTAGATTTAACAATGAACTTCACCAGGTGGATTGATTGATTTATTTTACTTTTATTTTATTTTAAATAAATTTAGCCATTTTCTTTTAAATTAAAGAGTGTTTTGTCGTCATCGTCATGAACATAAATATATATAGGCTATGAAAATAATATAAAAGAAATACAAAAACATTCAAAGGAAGCTGAATAATTTTTATAGTCAACTTACACACTTGTGGCCTAAACACACTAACTAGTTTTAGGTCACAGAGGAAAAACACTGACTGTCTTTCTCACTTGGGTTCTGACACTGGCACAGACATTCAGGAGGACACACAATAACATAAGAACTGGTCTATAAATAATCTACATGGAGTGTATCAAAGCAGAAAATATTAATATCTGAATCTGCTCTTTGTATCTTGAATTAAGGCCATCTCACGTCTCATGTGGATCCCGTAATTGGGCCATCAAAAACTTTTCCCTGAGAGGCCGTTCTCCATCACAGTTGTCGGATAGAGAAAATAATTGAGTGGCATGTGTTTGACATGTTCTAAATTACATTTGTTCCCTGGAGTAAACAAAAGGTTTGCCCTTGAGTGTGCTGTGATTTAAAATTAACCCTACACAGGATGATTATCATTTGTGAAGACCACTTAAAATATGTATCAACAATCATTTTATTGAAAACTTTTTAAAATGACCTCAAGATCAATCCGTTACCTATGGTTTAGCAGCTTCAGCACAGGTGGAAGTGCATCCCAGGAAGAGGCTACATTAATTTGTGGCGAGTCCTAATTAGTTCCTCATCTTCTGTGATGCACTTTTTGGTGAAAGAATAGGTCATTCCAGCTTTTTTTGATTAGCCTAAGGTGTCAAAATCCCATCCACAGAAATCCGGTTTAAGTTTTCCAGTTAATCTGGTTTTTTCCCGTCAAATGAGTACTTCCCGTAAAAGAACGCAGATGGAAGTCCAGGCTCGTCTTCCTTTCATTTAAAAAACAAAAGCAAAATATATTTTTAAAAAAAGATACATCATTCGTTTGCTCCTTAAAATACCTCCAATAAACAGAAAGGCGCGTCCTTGTAGGGTTTATGAGGCTGTGAGGTGCAGCCCGTGAAGACTCTCAGGACTGTCCGGCAGGCAGTGATAGATAACCCTCCGCTCTCTCAAGCGCGCGTCAGAGGATCTGTTTACAAGCGTAGTTACCGATTAGGGTTGGGTGGCGGCGATGGAAAAGGAAGCTGGCAGGTGTTACCGTGACAGCGACAACGTGAAGCATCGCGGAGAGATAGCTGCGCGCATACCGTGCATAACCGGCGGGCCAGACACTGGCTCACAGTCGCCTTTTCACCTCAACCTTTAACCCTTCTGTTGTGTTCCCGTCCATTTTAACCCGTTTTTGGTAAAGAATAAGCTGTAAATGCTGTTTTGTTATTGTCAAGTATTGGGATATTGTATGTAAACAAACATAATGAAAGCCAATTTTAGTTTTATGACAATCATTTTTTTTTTTTTTTTTTTTTTTAAAGTTTAACATCTGTGAGCTGCATGTCAAATTTGAACAGGTCAAGACATTTCACTTTGACCCTTCATTGTAGCCTTAAGTACTTAAAATTTTATTGTTACTATTATTTATATTTATTGTAATATTTATATTATTTATCTTTAATGACTGTGACTTTAATTTCAGTAACACTTTATTTTAAGGTGTCCTTGTTACACGTTACATGTAAGCTACTTACTATTATAATAACAATAAATTATGCGTAATTACATGCAAGTAACCCTAAGCCAAACCCTAATCCTAACCATATAGTAAGTATACATGTAACTAATTAATATTACTCAGTACTTAAATGTATAGTTACATTGTAACAATGACACCTTAAAATAAAGAGTAACCAATTTCTTCTAAGGGAGACTGTTTTGGGTTTAACAGGGAGAGACTGAAACTGTAAAAAGCATTGTCTCTGTTTAGTTAAATACATCTGCTTTTTCAAAAATAAAATTACTTCACACATTAAAGGCCCCTGGGATAAAAATCCTCTTGGATGTCATTTTCTCCTAACACAGACATGGTAACAAAACCACTGCAGCACTTATCCAAACATCTGCAATGGCACAAGAAGATTTCATAAATATATTATGATTTATTATTACTATTTAGTCAGGTAGTATTGTGCTTCATTATAGGTTCAGATTATTATGGCTAAAATCCCAACAAAATGGGATGACGTCTCTGCTACTAACTTTCTAGAAACATCGGCATTTCATTTTAGCTTTGCTCAAGCAGAATCATGAATGCCCGTAGACCAGGTGTGCTACTGCTCATCCAGCACAATTCTTGCAAGTCAGCCATTAAAAGTTTCCTTCTGGTGGTCAGCAGGTGCTACATGGAAAGCCAGTGGTCCCTCGTGGAGTTTATATGGTGGCAGAGAGCAGACCTCCTGGAGTCCCCAGTCCCATCCAAAAACAAAATACTAGGTTACTGCCAAGTCTTGACTGACGCTGTATACATGTCATCAGATCACTTACGGTGCTCATAACTCCCTTCACCCCAAACTTGGTCGTGTGTGTACTCGGCAGTTGACGCCTTGATCTTTAGCAGCCATATTTGGAGGTCAGGTTCAAACTATGGTCACAGCAGAGATGATATGTGACCTCCTCACGATAGTTCGGACAGATGTGAATCCGTTTGTGACCACACCCTCTGAGATCAGGTTTCTTGTAGGTGCTGACCTGACCCAACAGGGCACACAATGTTCTCTCATAAAACCAGTGCAGGTTCTTGCTACTGCAAAACACACTAGGCATCTGTCAAAAGCAAATGACACTGGGACTACAGTTTCATGAACACAGAAATGGATTAAATATACACTTAATAAAAACAGACTCAAGCGCAAGCCCTGGCTTTATATGAACTTGATTTTACAAAAAGGCTGTATGTGCAGGAATTTTTTTTCTAAATAAAATGCATGTGCATAATTTTCAGTTCATAGAATGGTATAAACACCAGTCACGATTAGCAACACACGAAGCGGCATTTTCAAGTGCAAGAAGCTTCAACAGCCGCAGTTTGCTGATAAATCAGTCTATAAAATGCAACAGGTGTTCCTCTGCTATGACGTCATCGTTTGAAGCAAAACAAAGTAAACAGATTACACAAGCGAAATATGAAGAATTTATCCCTTCTAACTGGTCTTTATAATCTGCTGATTTGGGGCTCCATTTCCCCAGTTGGTACGCAGGACCTCAGGTGTGCATTTGTGTGTGCTTGTGAGTATTTCATCTGAGAATACAATTAATCACAGACCTTGTTTGGTTATACGATGAAATAAGAAGAAAAATAGGCAAGCACACACATACACGGTGTGGCTCTCAACCTTTTTGACTCGAAGGCCCCCCATGCACTATCCAACAAAATATTGTTTCACAGAGGAGGGAAAGTAATCCAGGTTTGTGAGTAAATGATGACAGAATGTTCATTTTTGGCTGAACTGTCCCTTTAAAGACAGCCATAATCAACTTAAAATATTAGTGTGTAAAAATATCTTGCAGCACACTGGCTCTGGAGTCTTATCCAGGCTCTGTCACGATAGTGCAGCTCTTACTGTAATGTCTTACAGTAATGCAGTTGGTATTGAGCTTCTCTGTGGTGAAGACTAAAAGTGAACTGGAATTAACTGGAGGAGTGTGTTAAAAGCCTGCATATGATTAGCGCTCACACACACTCAAATACGGCAGCCGACCTTTAGGCTTAATGCACTTGGTCTAATGCAGTCTGTCTGTCTAATGCATCTATGGGTGCAGCCTTTTGTCTTTCTCTGTCTGACGGAGATAACATAATGATCCAGAAACTCAGTTTATCCATAACCGTTATGCATTTTATGTCTGATAGCTCAAGGAAGAGAGACAAATTGCATGTGCTTATTTTTGCAGAGACTGCTGTATTTGCTCTACACACACTCTGTAATAAAATCATGAGCAAGCTGGACAGTTTGAAAGAGGCGCAGACAAACAGAAAGAGCAGGGCGTGACATGGGACCCTTTGTAATGATAAACTGTAATACAAATGTCTTTATAATTATATCCTGCACATTAAAATAGCATGATCCATATGCATGTAAGTTCATAATGGCCTTCCTAAAAGGATTTTTGAAAGACATGAATTTGCAAACAACCAGACAGCATTTCAACAAACTCAACATACCTAAAAATTCAGCTTGAGTAATACATATGAAGGACAGTTTTAATTGCCTGCCATACACTGAGATGATGGGTGTGTGATAGCAAGCTGGACATGAAGAAACTTACTTACACAGCTACTCACCAAATATTATTTTACCGGTATACATTAGCCTATCTAAATATTCTACTTGGTAATCTGTTCATCCTCCTTTCTTTCACAGTAGAGTTGAGTTTCAGGCTAGATAACCACATCTACGGCACATCTCAACACAACAAACCACATCCATTTGTCATCATGTAATCTCCCCCTAATAGACTCTGTAGACACTTTGTAGACTCTGGAGGGCTCACATTGCTCTTGCGGGAGATTTTAAGCCAGAATCTAGAGAACTGTATAAAGACCCTTTGACAGAAGCCACTTAATTTAGTTACGGCACATAATGGAGGGTGATTATGTACAATGACAGAATATTGGAAGATGAATAGCCACAGACAGATGGTTAAGACAGACAGACAGACTCATATTTTAGAGCAGTAAATGCAATTTGGGAAATATATCAATCAAATCTGTATGTGTGTGAAAATATTCAGATGTAACCCCCTTTGTAATCTTTAACATTTTCATAAGTAACTAATTTAATTACACATTTTGGTAACACTTTAGAATACTGTTACATTAATGAATAACTACACAAGAACACATGAGTAACGCAATATTAGCACTCTAGTAACTAAAAATGGTGCTAAATAGCACTAAAAGTGGTTCTTTGGCTCGTAATCATAGGGGAACCACTTTTAGTGCTATTTAGCACCAATCTTTAAAGGTGCTATATAGCACCTTTGTCAAATGGTGCTATGTAGAACCATAAGAGGTGCCATATAGCCCTTTATTGCTTCAAAAAAAATGATGCTCAACAGTGGTTCTTTGTCTTTTTATCATAAGAGAACCTCTTTTGGTACTATATGGCACATATTCTTAAAGATAAGAAGCTTTATAGCACATTTGTCAAATTGTGTTACACAGAACCATTAGAGGTCTCATATATTACTACCATAGATCAGCCAATATGCTTCTAAATGACACTTTTACTTAAAAGAAGAATGATAACCAATTTCTTACCAAATTGCAGCTTTAAAGATTCAAATTCCTGTACTAAATGCTTACTGAGAAACAAAATACATCCCACTTTCAAAACCTTTTAATTCATTTCTTTCAGCAACAAATAAAATGAGCGCTGACAAGCCAGGGAATATACAACATCACGATATATGGGGAGCTGTTGTTTTATACACATACAAAATAATGCAACAAGCTTGAAATATGTATACTTTTGAAGAAGAGTGTTCTTAATTACACATACATATACAGGTGCATCTCAATGAATTAGAATGTCGTGGAAAAGTTCATTTATTTCACTAACTCAACTCAAATTGTGAAACTTGTGTATTAAATAAATTCAATACACACAGACTGAAATATTTTAAGTCTTTGGTTCTTTTAATTGTGATGATTTTGGCTCACATTTAACAAAACCCACCAATTCACTATCTCAACAAATTAGAATATGGTGACATGCCAATCAGCTAATCAACTCAAAACACCTGCAAAGGTTTCCTGAACCTTCAAAATGGTTACACAATAGCCTATACAATCATGGGGAAGACTGCTGATCTGACAGTTGTCCAGAAGACAATCACTGACACCCTCCACAAAGAGGGTAAGTCACAAAAAGTCATTACTGAATGGTTGGCTGTTCACAGAGTGCTGTATCAAAGCATATTAAGTGAAAAGTTGACTGGAAGGAAGAAATGGGGTAGGAAAAGGTGCACGAGCAACAGGGATGACCACAAGCTTGAGAATACTGTCAAACAAAGCTGATTCAAACACTTGGGAGAGCTTCACAAGGAGTGGACTGAAGCTGGAGTCACCATGCTCAGACGTCTTCAGGAAAAGGGCTACCAAGCCACTTCTGAAACAGAAACAATGTCAGAATCATCTTACCTGGGCTAAGCAGAAAAAAACTGGACTGTTGCTCAGTGGTCCAAAGTCCTCTTTTCAGATAAAAGTAAATTTTGCATTTCATTTGGAAATCAAGGTCCCAGAGTCTGGAGGAAGACTGGAGAAGCACAGAATCCAAGCTGCTTGAAGCCCAGTGTGAAGTTTCCACAGTCAGTGATGAATTGGGCTGCCATTTCATCTGCTGGTATTGATCCATTGTGTTTTCTGAAGTCCAGAGTCAACGCAGCCATCTACCAGGACATTTTAGAGCACTTCATGCTTCCTTCTGCTGACAAGCTTTATGGAGATGCTGATTTCATTTTCCAGCAGGACTTGGCACCTGCCCACACTGCCAAAAACACCAAAATTTGGTTAAATGACCATGGTGTTGGTGTGCTTGACTGGCCAGCAAACTCACCGGACCTGAACCTCATTGAGAATCTATGGGGTATTGTCAAGAGGAAGATGAGACACCAGACCCAACAATGCAGATGAGCTGAAGGCCACTGTCAAAGAAACCTGGGCTTCCATACCACCTCAGCAGTGCCACAGACTGATCACCTCCATGCCACGCCGAATTGAGGCAGTAATTAAAGCAAAAGGAGCCCCTATCAAGTATTGAGTACATATACAGTAAATGAACATACTTTCCAGAAGGCCAACAATATACTAAAAATGTTTTTTTTTAATTGGCCTTATGAAGTATTCTAATTTGTTGAGATAGTGAATTGGTGGGATTTTGTTAAATGTGAGCCAAAATCATCACAATTAAAAGAACCAAAGACTTAAACTACTTCAGTCTGTGTGCATTGAATTTATTTAATACACGAGTTTCAGAATTTGAGTTGAATTACTGAAAAAAAATGAACTTTTCCATGACATTCTAATTCATTGAGATGCACCTGTATGTGTAATATATATATATATATATATATATATATATATATATATATATATATATATATATATATATATATATATATATATATATATACACACACACACACACACACTGTAGCCCTAACTTTTTCGCCTACGGTCTTAGGCCTACATCAGTTCTTTACTTTATTTGGAAAATCTAGTCTTTTTAACAAAAAAGTGAGTGAGTGAAATTACTGAAAATTAATAATACACAACCATGTGCAAACTAAGTTGTACACTCTGAAGTACTGCAGTATCTTTCACTGTTAACAGTGTACTAACATTTCTGTAAGTCCTTCAGGATTTAAAAAACAATAGAAACTGCAACTAGAACTGGAAGAGGCCCAGAAATATAGAATATTGACTTACAGTGACAGGAAGTAGTGTAAATCTGTGAAGGAATGTTCCATGTAGGGACACCGTGTAGGGACCATGTCAGTCAGAGCACAGTTCATTCATGGAGCTATTTTCTAACAAGCTCATGATCCGAATCAGGTGTGTTAAATAAGTGAGACATGCAAAACATGTGGGTCGGGTCGCCAGGACTGGAATTGAGAACCGCTGCTTTAGGATACTGGATTCCAAACACAAAATATACACACAGGAGGAGTCCCAGTGCCGTCGAGATGTCCTCGCTCTCCTCTGTGATTAACTGTCCATCCAACGTGAGCACAATGTGGTCATACTGCATGAGTTGACCCTCCCTACAGCCTTTCAGCTTCATCTTAGGTGTTGGGATGGGCTGGTCTGAGAATGGCCCTGGGGGAGAGGGGATTATAGCATTTATTTGCAAGTCAAACCTTATGAGTTAAATTACTTTTAACTACGGTCATACAACTGCTCAAATACTTTTGGCCATGAACTGAAAATTAACAAAATTTTCTCTTCAATTTGATTGCATAGTTTGTGTAGACCAACAAACAAAAAACTAATGTTTGCATTGAAATCATCTGAATAACAAAATGTGCAATAAGTGTAGTGCTTTGATTAGATTGTGTTTCACACACTGTAGTCAACTGTTCATGGCTCACCTCAACTTCAAACAGCAACCCCGGGTCCTCCTTGAACAGAGCAGGCAAGAGCAGAATAGCTGCTTCCAACTGTAAGCCTTTAAACAAAATAACCTCATTAGTTTAACATAACATGGTGGATGCTTTTACCCATTTTTTTGTTTGTTTTTTGACATCCATTACTGTGTGTAAGACAGATAAATGCAGGAAAGACGACAGGTATGATCTCAGGCAGAGAGATAGGGTGTCAGTCAGTGGTACAATGAAAAACTAAGCAGTAATGATTTAATTACCTTTTTTCAGTCTGCCATCTTCACAGTCATCAATCATGCACCTGAACTTCTCCTTCAGGGGACTCTGCGAAACTTGAAGGACTCGGGGTGTCATTACAGAGAGCTGTGTGAGAATTTGTTGGTCCACATCAACATTGGCGTGGTCTCACAGATCTGAAAGGAGCTTATGTTAAGAGGAAGGCAAAGGAGGAAAGACATGTATTAAAATATAGTCATAATTCATACAATTAAATAAGGAGGCAATTAACAGTACTGTACTGAGAGAGAGTCTCCACTGTGCTATATTTGGACACACGATTTGTCCGATAGCATTTTATCAGCACCATCCTTTCTTTGAGGAGCTCTACGTTTGGTCTAAGCTTCTGTTTCCTCCTCCATCACACGCAGATGTTCCCTAATGCTTTGTTAATTTTCTTCAGCATCAACCTATTGGGGTAGTTAAACTGTTAAAAATGGGGGCAGTCAATAAAATGTAAAAAAAAAAAAACAAACTAGAAAATCTTTAGTCGAGGGCAGCCCTACTAGAAAGAGTCCAGACTTCTAATTATTAGGCAAATAACAAATATTAATGATCAAAAAGTTATGCACGACAATCAATAATCTTAAATATGGAAATGTGGCTTACCCATGTCTGTTGTGTGTCCTAAAAATGTTAACAAGAGCTCTTTTCATCCAACTTGACAATGTACTGGTGATTTTATACTCAAATAAATTTCCTTTTGATTTTTCAGTTATTCCAGCATGAACCATCTGTAACATTAGAGGAATAATTTACTCAAAATGTAATTCCAAACCCATATAACTCACTTTTGATGAACACAAAACACATTCTTAAAAAAACAACCCACAAAAACTAGTTAAAAGTAGCTTATGTAAGTCATGTGTCATATCTTATGAGGTGACAATCACTTTTTAATTTTTTTTTTAACTCACTCAATATAGAAAGTTTGAGTATACTGTAAAGAGTTATTTCAAATGAATATTCAAAAATAGCACTCAAATCCAGTAAATCGACATCAAAATAACTCAATGTACAAGCTTCATGATATGATATGACATTTGGTCACGAGGCATGCAAGTTTACAACAGTTTGATTTGTCAATATGATGTTACAAAAAGCAATGTAAATGAGGTAAAACACTTACTTTAAGTCTGTTGTTGATAATTGTAACCTCTCTGTCTGCTCCGCATCGAGAATCAAAGCAAATGTCTCTCTGAGAAAAGTTTAGGAGCGCACATCACATAAATGTCTTTGTAAAACAATATGATGCTATAAATACATATTGTGAATGAGGTAAATCACTTACTTTTGGTGTTTTCCAAAGAGTAACATCTCAGTGTTATCATCAGTCAAAGAAAATTATGTCTATGAGAAAAGTGTAGGACTGCACAGCACAAAAATATCGTTATAAAATAATATAACATTATAAAATACATATGTAAATGAGACTAAACACTTACTTTCAGTGTTATTGTCGTGGAGCAGAGAGGGAGAAGATCTCTTCGACGCAATCAAAGAAGCTCAAACAGCAGGGTTCCAGGTGCCAGAAGCAAGACTTTATTAGACAATGTAACAAAGCCGAGAAGACAGTCGCCACATCCACTGCCTCTGAGTCTTTGTTTGTCCAAGCATCATGTTTTATACACTCTCGTTTTATACAATGTATCAAAGTTGGTTCTTTCCATTTTTTATTTGTTATGCCTGTCTGGTTTTCCACGATTATTTACTTGCCCTCTCAGCTTATTTTTTAATGGTGGAATTTGGCCAAGCCGCCATTTTTTAAAAACATGGCCTCCCATTGGCTGGAGGCAATCACATGAGTAATACATCATACTTTATGTCATCTTCTGGAAATCACCTAACATTTGCAATGGAAATTACCACCATTACCTCACAATCTGTTTTTAGAATACTAAGCATTGAAATGATTTCTCATAATAACCATTATATTGATTTCTTCATTATCATTCATTCTTTCAATAAACTAGTATTTTCTAGTAGGAATTTCACAATATATTCTCTGTTAAAAACTCAGTGTCTGCACCGTGAGTCAAAGGACATGTGGTCTGAGAGAAAAGTTTCGCCCGTTTAAACGCGCACAGCATATAAATATCACTATAAATCAATGTTATAACATACCTTACATATTGTAAATGAGATAAAACACTTACTTTAAGTGTTTTCCTGTTAAAAAGCAACCTCCTCATCAGCTCCGCACCGCGAGCTGCACACACAGCACAGAAATATCCTTCTAAAACAATCTGATCTTATAAAATTAATACTGTGTGAATAACATAAAACACTTAATCTCTGTATTTTCCGTCCTCGTTCGCTCCGCGTCGCGATTCGCGGGTCAAAGAAAATGGCGACTGAGAGAAAAGTTTCAGCCAGTTTTTATTTATTTATTTATTTATTTATTTATTTATTTATTTTTTAATTATTGATCAAGTTTCAACCCGTTTAGGCGCGCATAGTACGTAAATGTTCCGGTGTTGTGCCAAATTCTGACCCCCGCCAGATTACTACCCCCCTAGTATTGGTAGGTTTAGGGTTAGGTGTGGGGGAGGGGTTAGGATTAGGCAATCAGGTAGTGATTTCAACGAGAGGGGGTAATAATTTGGCAGGGGTCGAAAATGGGCACAACACCGGATGTACCACCTTCTTCTTGTTTGATGGAGAATAACTCCTTAAGAGCATTATCGCCACCTACTGTACTGGAAGTCAAACTAAACTTACAGAGGTGATGGGTCTGAAATTTGAGGGGGAAAAAAAAACAAAACTTGTGGATAATTCAACACCAGAGCTTTAACTCTTTACTGATTTTACTTTTATATGGTATGTGTAAATGAGAGACATTTTATTTTGTGTGTGTTCATTAAATAAAAAAAGATTGTGTGTCTGATTGTGTGTGTGTGTGTGTATATATATATATATATATATATACATATATAAATTAAAATCTGATGTACAATTACTAAATTAAGTAAACCCCCAACTGCTCCCCGGGCGCCGCAGCATTGGCCGCCCACTGCTCCAGGTGTGTGTTCACTACTGTGTGTGTGTGTGCACTTGGATGGGTTAAATGCAGAGCACAAATACCGAGTATGGGTCACCATACTTGGCCACACATCACTTCCCTTTAAGTTTAATTTACTGCAGTTACAAAATTTGGAGTATAATTAAGTGAGGTGTGGGCATGTATGGTAACCCACACTTGGAATTTGTGTTCTGCATTAATCCCATCCAAGTGAAAACACAGTTAAAAAACTTAATGGCTAGCTTAATGGCTTCTTTATACACAGCAGTGGTGCTATACAGCACCTCAACCTTCCCAAAGAACCACTGAAGAACCACTGAAGAATCATACAGGGGCTTAACAGGTTCTTTATACGGTAGCGGTGCTATACAGCACCTCAACCTTCCCAAAGAACCACTGAAGAACCACTGAAGAACCTTTTTTTTTTAGAGTGTACTACTAACTAACAAGAAACTCTGATTAATGAATTAGTAAGTAATAGTGCTTAGTCGAATGTGGTAGTTCACTATTAGCTAATCAGTAACTATTATTTTTTTCATACCTCCCTAAGAACTAATAAGAACTACTGTATACAGCTTCATAATTAATATGAATAATACATAATGTATAATTAATTCTAAAGTGAAGGTCATGGTAACCCACTAGTAATGACTCAAGCATTACCAAATTCTTCAGAGGGAATTACTAATTATTTGGATCAGTATTCTAAAGTGAAGATCATGATAACTCCCTAGTAATTACTGAAGTCATTGTAAACTTTTGAGGTTTTTGTAAGGTCCTGGTTAGTAATTCATTTAGCTAGATTTGGTAACACTTAAATCATTACTAGTGGGTTACCATGATCTTCACTTTGGAATACTGATCCAAATAATTAGTAATTTCTTCAGAAGGATGTAGTAACTTGAGTCATTACTATCCAAAACCTTACATATATCTCAAAAGCTCACAATGACGTCAGCCGATATTAGGGAGTTATGATGATTTTCACTTAGAATACTGATCTAAGTAATTAGTAGTTCCTTTAGAAGGATTTGATTATACTTGAGTCATTACTATTGGGTTACCATTATCGTCATTTTAGAATTAATTATTCATAATGCATAATTCGCATTAATTATGAACCTGTATGCAGTAGTTCTTAGGAGTTTTCCAGCATATATGAAAACAAATAATAGTTATTGATTACCTAATAGTGAACTACCAGTTTCAACTGAGCGCTATTACTTACTATATCATTAATCAAAGTTTCTTGTCAGGTAATAGTAGTTACTACAATGTTAATAGTGCATTAGTCATTTGTTCCTGTGTAGTTATTCATTAATGAAGGAACAGTATCCTAAAGTGTTACCCACATTTTTTCTTAGTAACTGTAACATATTACAGTTATATTTATTTTGTAATTAAATTACGTAATTGTGTTACATGTAACTAGTTACTCCCCAACACTGCTGACAAATGCATAGTTGTTTACTTACACAAGAGTTCCTGTAACTACAAAAGAACTGTAGGGGGTACTTGATCCTTTACTTTAGGTTTACTCGACTTAATATAGCTACTCACTGACTCCCAGAGTCCATTGCGGCATGAATAAATTATGCAATTGCTTTGTTTTACTGTTGTTGTTCTTATTTGCCAATTTTATTTGCTGTCTTGTGTCAGTAGTAGCACAACAAAAAGTGCAAATAAAATGGTTATAGTTACAATTAATAAAATTTAATAAAATTAAATTGTTACCAATTATTGTTGAATTGTAACAACTCTGATTTCGTGACACATTGCTACATCAATTATAGGCTAATAATATAAAAAAAGTTTCAAGTGCCCAACCAAAGGGAACATTAATCACTGTAATAGTGAGTTAAAAAAAAAAAAAAAAAAACATTTTAGGAAAATCAACATCAATTTATGAAATCATCTTATGTGATGTTCTCTCAAATATTTCAGCTGTATTGAAAATTCAACATTCAAGATGACTTTGGGAAACGAGTGAATGCAACTAGTGAAAGATGGAGGAAATGAGTGAAACGTCTATTAAGAATTGACCCACCTCAAAAATACTTTCTTCTGTTGTTATGTTGCACATTAGCAGCATATTAGTGCACTGCTGCCTCTCACTGGTTTATTAATGTCATTGGTTCCTTTGTGGCTACTTGAATATAAAGCGTTATTCAAAGCAGTGCGTAAATTGTTCTATTTGACTTGAAATTAGCTGTAACTTAATAAAAACCTAGTAAGTATAACATCTAAGTAAAGATAACTAATAATATCTAAGTAAGGTAAACTATTGGATTTAACAGTCCAGTAAAACGATGCAATGCAGTGCAAAATTCAGGTAAAACACCTGTAAAACATCAATACGCAAAAATTCCTTCACATTACAGTATTGTGCCTTGTTTGTTACGGATTTTATTACAGTGCAGACAGACAGATAGATAGGCAAGGTAATACTGCGTGGGTGAAAAGAGACTAAAGTGTGTGTGTGTGTGTGTGTGTGTGTGTGTGTGTGTGTGTGTGTGTGTTTGATGTAGGAGGGGGACATAAAGTGAAGCTCTGTCAGCTCAGTGTCAGTGTGTGACACTTCTCTGACACAGAAATGGCTTTCCTCGGTCTCTTACCTTCTAGAAACTTACTTAGTCACCTTTTCCACTCTGCCCTCACAGGTAAGAGTATATCTTTCTCTTAGCATTTAGCTTTCTCATTTGTCTGTGTTCTACTAACGTAGCTTCACAAATTAACAAGGAAACTCAAACAAATGAGCAGACTTTATATCTTCTCTCCCTCTTCAAGTAATCAAATCCACAAACATTACAATTCAGCGGCTAGGCCTTCATAAACACACACGGACATCAACAAGTGCCAGCCAGGGGTAACCTAATAGTTTGTGGTCATAATTTTTTTTTATTTTAAACAAACTGTATATCATCACCTATTAAAAAGCATTTTGCTCTCATTTCTCAGTCCGCATCTGTTAACTAGAACCCTTA